>CM073771.1:91289941-91693148 GCA_037158775.1 Hetaerina titia | reverse complement strand
GTTCCATATTTAAATATTTTTAATAGAGAATTTATTTCACTAGTTTGGTTTTTGTGGTCTAATAGGCTATCCACAGTTTACTTCCTGATTTTCATGTGTGAGCAGAAGTTCTTAATCATTGCAAAATTGTCAACCATTTCAGTGGAGCGTTCAATCTTCTTTGGTATAATTATATTTCTTTTTGTAACAATTTTAGATAACTCTGTCAAACGTACGTGAGCTCACGAGTTATTAAAATTTTCCCGGTCGCATAAGTACAAGTATTTCAGTTAGAATCTGGCAATGCCTAAAAAGTAATGTCTCCTGACCTTTCAATCACTTATCAGCTGTACGTTTAATTAAGTCAAATTTCTTATTAGTCTTATCCTAACATTTACCCATATAGTCCTGCCACGTACAAAGCAACGATTCGCGTCAATAAATAACCTAATCAACC
The DNA here is from genome assembly GCA_037158775.1 of Hetaerina titia. Classification (NCBI taxonomy): domain Eukaryota; kingdom Metazoa; phylum Arthropoda; class Insecta; order Odonata; family Calopterygidae; genus Hetaerina; species Hetaerina titia. The sequence goes on along the minus strand of CM073771.1, from coordinate 91,692,712 downwards.
GCTTAAAAAGTCGCGAAGTACCATCACCTACTAAACCGACCTTCGGGTTGATTACTGTGTTCATATATTTCACACGATTAGATATATATATATATATATATATATATATATATATATATATATATATATATTCCATCATTACATTCTTGGGAATGATAATTGAGGTGGTTTCCCGTTGCCTTCCTCAATAGTGTTTTTAACGTGACACCATCACTTAATGGCTTCCCCACTGGGGTCAGACGCCTTTGCAGCCGCCTCACTGAGGAACAGACGCTGCGTGGACTACCTTTCGTCTGGCTCCTAATCTTCGACCTATGGGGTGACCCTACCAGGAGCAATTATATTTACTCCCGCCAGCACAGCTCTAGGGGTCATCGGAACACACAAGCCCTTCCACCACGACAAGGTTGTAGTCCATGGGATGGGAGGGCTATATATATATATATATATATATATATATATATATATATATATATATATATATATATATATACATATATATATATACATATATATATATATATATATATATATATATTCAAACTTGAAAATCCCGCCATACGGCGCATAGGTATTCATTCAAACAGAAATTATATATGATTGTATAAAAGATACGACATTGATGGAATTTAAATTACAATTAAATTGATCGCAAATTAAATGTAATTAATATTCTGTACGCCTTTTCAAGATATTGAGCAATCACTTCGACTTTCGATCCGCGACCCACTCACTATCTGCACTAGTTACTTATTTATAAATCACTTAGTCACTCACAAACAACCGACCGAACTTAGCTTGTTTTTATTGCTTATGGTCTCATTTATTTTTCCTTGTCGGACGTAACGTATGTAGTCACATTAGCGCTTTCATTACTAATAATGGCATGAGTTACTTTCTGTTCTCATTCAGAGAGAAATCTTAATCTCAGCTTATTTCTTCTTTGAAAATGCCCGGGAGTGGCAAAATATAAATGAGTTTGATGCGGGAAACTCTGACAAAACCATTCCAAAATTTCAAGAAAATGACCACGACTTGCGTATTGAAAGATACCTGCCTGACTTTAGTAGGTCATGTGTAAAAATCTCAAGTTTTCTCTCACGACTGGACCTTTCTTAATTTACGCTGGTCATTAATTATGAAATTTATGCCATCTACTTTTTCCCAGAATAGAACTGACGCCATTTTGTTTCAATATTTTAAAAGATTGTGACGTCAAAGAAATAGGTCTACGCTATAGCTATTCTTATTCTCTGAAAATCCATTGTTTGAACAGAACGTGTCATTTGCTCTTCTCCAACCCTGCCTTCTAGTAACTGTTTGTAAAATATTATTTCAGGTTTAAATATTTAAATTCAACAAATATTTCCCCACCAATTTCAGTGTTTATTTTTACGCGACATTTAGTAGGTTGTCAAAAACGTATTGGTCATCTATATCTTCATTAACCTAAACTTTTTTTGGCTAAAGTAGAATCATGTGTTTACGCTGTAAGGGGCAACGCCCTCTCATTTCAGGGGCTCACCCTTACATTTTTTCTACAAATATTTTTATCTTGCCGATCATTGGATTATTCTCCCCCTCGAAAAAAACCGGGTCCTTGTGAATGATTGGCCCAGCTATTGCACTATACGAATGAAGACTGATCGTACATGTTTGCCATTAAGTCAGGGTTTCGCCGTCTTATATCTTCTTAATATTTGATATGGGCGAGGTAAAAGTGTCATTGCTACATTTTGTAAAAATATTGATATTTTCAGTGCATAATTGCTGAGGAATTTTATTTGTTCCCTATCGTAAGACGTATGTTAAACGCCATTTATCTGTTGATGATTTCAGCTAAGACCGTTTGCGATGTCATTTGTTGCAATCCCGGTCAATCTTGCTCACCATATCTCCTTCAGTCATTCTAATCTAGGCGCGATTGATCCCGTTATGGTGAAATATAGCTTAAGTCCCTGATGGAATTTAAGAACTCTTCTGTACCAAGTTTTGCACGATTTTAGGCCACGACATGAGCAACCGAATCCATGGCGGGGTTTTTCGTTTCCCCGACCACTGCATTCCACGTTCCGTCACTTTGAATGCTATACATCTTGGTATGCACCGAGGGGTACATAACGACCTTTCCAGCGGACCTCGTCCACTTCTTCGCGACGGATCATGACACGCTCAAGGATCCGTCGACGGTCCCAAGTTTTTTTTCTCAGCTGTCAAGAAAAACCCCCAAAAAGTGTCCGGCATGGTGATACTCTTGAGCTCATCATCACGGCTTATCGATCCAAAAATTGAAGTGCAGAAGTTCTCCAAATCGTCCTGTTCCCTGCCAACGTCTTCATTTTCTCTTGGATCCTTGTGCAGGCATTTTCCATAACCTGCTTCTCATCCTTCTCCTCCATTCTTCCCCTCTGCTTCATCTGCAGTTCTTCCCGTTTATGTTTCCTTCCATTATGGTCTTCAGTTTAAGTTTTTTGCCTCAGACATCATTCATAGTTTTCTCTTCAACCAATCTCAGAAGTATTTTCTCATGTGATACTGTATCTATTTTATTTTCAGCATTCTTGGGTTGGTCCACATTTCTATTTCCTCAAATCTTGTTTTCTCTGGTTCTCCCATCGTCGAAATTTCATATCCGTAGAAACTAGTGGAAAAAACTCGGGGGCGGTTTGAGAATCTCCCAACTTCCTTTCCTCACCCCTTCCTCCTCGTTTCTAAGAGCCTGCCGCCTTGTTACCTAATATTTTTTTATCCGCGTGCAAAACCTTGGTGTTCGGAGTGAATGCTTTGTCGGAGAACGCATTTCTTTTTTGACGTCGTCTCTCAAAGGAAAAATATCCGACGAGAATCGAGGAATCTGTAGATCTTCATTCCATAACTTCTCGCACCACTTATTTCAGAGAGAAAGGCACTTTTGTGTCAAATTTCGAGTGTCGTGGCGTTCGCTGCAAGTAGCAATTGCTTTTTAGGCACATGACTGAGATTGTACTACATAAGATTCTCTCGGAGGACTAACATACATCCCCTGGATTGATGATTAACCGTCGAGTTCCATTCCACACCCCTGTAACCCATTAGTTTAAAAAGAGATTCTGACACTTCCATCACCCGGACACCATTATATTGTAGTAAGTACATGTGTGTATTTTAATGAAGTATGAAATTCAAGTCTCCATTGAGTGTATTACTGTCTTATTTACGCCGATTACGATGTTCGTAATAGAAATACATACATACGATAACGGGGAACTCTTTTATGTTCCTCGATAAATTGGATTGCATACCCCGCATCACATATCGAAAAGTTATAGACCATTACCGTAACTAGGAAGTGGGGTCACCATGGATTTTTCCGTCGTGTAAAATTTGCTGGATTTCTTCCTTTCGTTTTCTCCTACACGCGCTCGGCGTTCGAAATCTAAGAAAATTTTGGCATCGAAGTTCCTCCCGAGCTCTCTCTTATTGGAGGACATCCAAGATGTTGTCATAAAAATCCTTGACTTCACTCTCAGTTTACGAAGAACAGACTAGATGGAATGTGCTCTTCGTCTTGCATCTGTTTCGCGTGATAAGTTTCTTTGTTCACTCTGAGTAAGAATAATTAAAGGTGTCGGGTCGAATACTTTTAGTCTCCCTCCCCGGCAACTCCCTTGAAACACACAAAGGGTTGCAGCTGCCTCCTTCCGTTCCGAGGCGGAATCGTTTTATTTTCGCGTACCGCCATATTTACCCATAACGCGATTTTTCACCACAGGGCATTTTGCGATCTCGCGTCTTACGATCCAGTACCGGTCACTCGTGGTAGCGGGATGGCAATCGCGATCCGTGACGCGTCACGGCCATGCTAGTCCCACGATTAAATGCGCCCACCAATCGTAATATCGCGGGTTCATGTCCCGTGGGGATCATTTTGATGTTCATACCTGGTATACTGGATTCCTAACCCGAAGGCATGGTTTCAAGTCACTGCGATGACTGAATGTGAAGAGGACTTAAAGTCGGTTAATCAAGCCTTTGGATTGGACATTAAAATGTGGACCCGAAACTTAAGAGAAGGTCAATGCCCACACAGGATTTCTTTCCCCCATTCCCCACCAAATTACCTTTATTCCCCAATGGCGCAAATCACCTTAGATGCCTCCCGCAGTAGCTACTTCTAATACGGCTCGAATCCCGTGTCTGTCACATAGGTTGTGTAAAAACCGTTCCGGGGAACCTTTTGGCATTTATGGATAGCAGAGGAACATCAGCAATGTTCGCAGAGCGAAATGAAAGAAATTGAGGATGAAATGAGGAGAGCTCTCGTCATCCATCGCGTTAATGGCGACAATGCGCGCGGGTCAGGATTCGCCCGGTACGGCGTTCATTCACTCTCAGCGTCCCGATAGCCTCACCCTCCTCCTCTTTGTTCAGGCAGATTCTGCCAGACGCTATCCCAACAACGTCCGTCCTCCGAGCGAAACAATGCAGTGAGGTAAGCACAAGCGCCGACGGCTCCGTTCTCCCCTCCGCGGACATCGGGAGACGTATTTATGCGTCCACCCTTTCGTCTTTCCATTCCCTCTCCCCCCTCTCATTCTCCCGACGCTGATGCAGCAGGACGCCAGTCCAGTAAGGTGACGCACCATTATGTGCGAGTCGAGGGAGCGGGGGTGGGAAGAGGCGGCGGAAGAGGACAACTAGGAAGCTCGGAGGAAAATAAAAAGTTGTCCCCGGAGCAGATAAGCGGGTATCAGTAGACAGCTCCATTTGTCGGGGTAGGGGACAGTTATCAGCCGAGTCGTTTTTATCTCCCCAAGTCGGACCACTCAGCGTCTGTAATTCAGTCCTTGGGGCGAGGAGTTAGGTTAGGGGGGGAGGGGGGAATGTTGGGCACATTCTGTTGAGTCTGAGGGTATGGTCTGGTCGCGTAACCTAGGTCGGCCCAAAAAATATCTTCCTTCCCCACCCCTTCTCGGCGTAATTCTTATCTCTGCTTTTTTTTCTTTTTCGTTTTATAGTCTGAGGAAGTGGAGTGCGGAGATGAATTTTTTTCCGTCGCGGTCTCGCGTCCTCGGGTGCGTTCCACGGTGCGTTACCTTTTGCGGCAGTGCGAGTGCGCTTCGAGGGTTTCATTCGTTACTGGTGTATTTATGCGACGTAGATCTGTCGCCAAATGAATTTATGCGACGTAGATCTGTTCTCAAATGAATGTGATGTTGCGACGATTGTTTCGTTTAGGCAATATTCCTATTACAATGACCCACACCAATCGCACTAATCGCTCCTGTGGGCGGTTTAATATGTAAGGGTAAAGTTCCTCGCGTACTAATCCCTACGGCGTGTGAATTTCACACATCAGGGTTTGGGGGCCGAACTCCTTTCCCTCTGCCGCTTGTGGTTTCCCAGTAAGATCTGGTACCCGAAATAATCACTCAGCTTGGGCAAAGCGGAGGGTGCGGCGTCACGGGAAATGAAATCTGGTTCCTCCGGTCAGTAGCCAAGAGCTCTACCCACTGGTCTACCACAACCCTTGCAATTGCTATTTATCTAAAACATCGAGGTGATGATGATGCAGCGACCAAGGTAGTCCTGTGGGTAGGGCGTTGACCATAGGGATCCCACTCAATTCCAGGTGACGCAGCACCTCCGTCTTCATTCAAGCTATGTTCTTTTTCGGGTCCCAGATATTTCTGGAAAACCGCAGGCGGGACATTGAATGGAACCGGCCTCTAAACCCCGACGAGTAAATTTCACACGTCTTGGAGCTTAATATTATTAGATTAACCAGCCTTCCTTAGCTTTTTTTGGGATTATCTGGTTAAAGGTTTGGATCGGGTGTATCTCAAGTTTTCTGGATTATCGTTAAGGTAATCATCAGCTGCGCGGATACGAAGGAAGATAGGATTCAGCAAAATTAGTGACTATTCATAGTTCTTGATCGTCAATAGCACGGTCGTCAGGTAAACTTGCAACGTGCCAGGTAGGGCATCGCCGGATCCTGCCTACGAGATTTTTTTTCAAGGTCCCGCATCTTTGCTGCAGGACATACGTCCTCAGCACCTCCGCGGCGTTTCACGAAAGGGCCAGATTTTCCATTTCCACCGCCGACGCAGGACGTTGAAAGACGGGCTAGCAAAAAAAAATATCGACGCGAAATTAAATTGATTCTAGATCTCTTGCGTGATATATCAGTACCTTGGACGCCAGAGATGAGCGTCACGTCACAGCTATTTTTTACCCGCAGTCAAGTTACGGAAGGAAAGTTGCGTGAGTTTCGATTGTAGTTTGAATGTTCGATATATTGACCCGAGTGCGACTTGCAATATTGTCTTGTTTCTGGATGTCTACAGTCAGTTGTTTGTTCAGTCCGGGATTTAGCATGAAACTTTGGGCAGTATGGATTGAAAAACACGAAAAAGGGGGGTAATAAATTCCGCGATGTTTCATTTGTACGATTTAGTACCATCGGTAATGGTTCTAAACTTTGGAATTGATTATTAAAAATGGCAAATTTGTGTTTACGCCATTGATTTCTTGGAGGCATATGGATACGACTCTTTTTATCCCCTCGACGAGTCGCATCAAAATCAAAATTAAATGCATAAAATTTCGCTTGGTATTATATCCCTTCCGTGAACCCGGCCCGAATTCTTATGTGTGCGGGAAGGAATCTTAAGGGACAGCGAACCAGGAGACGGGATGAATCCTTCCGCCGAGTCCCGATGGTCTCGTGGGAGGGCTTGCATTACCTTCTATTGCCGAAAAAATAACAGCCGCGCGCGGGAGCGAAGGACGATTTTCCTCCCCGGGGGGGGGGGGGGGAAGGGATAGAGAGAGGGGGTCATTGGGAGAGGGGGGGGATCGAGAGATAGAGGTGGTAGTGGGGGGAGGAGAGATCGAGGGGGTGAGGGGTGGGTGGGAGGGACTATATCAGGAGTCCCGTGGAACTTAAAAATAATCGAAATCTTTTTCGAGAAGGGGACAGCTCGTGGCTTGGTTTTGCGAGAGACCCGGTCGTGGAGGGGAACGCTACCGGAGTTTCCCCCCGGAGAAAGGTCGGCAACCCGCCTCTCTCTCTGCCGCCACGTGCGGCCATGAAAAGTGCCTACGTCTTTTGGGGGTCCTCCCCAACCCCCTTGTGATATTTTTAAAATCCAAATCTCAGTGTCACGCAAAAAAGACGAAATCTTTCGTGAAAAATAGTACCCGGCGGCACCGTTGATCACATCGCATTATACTACTCCCCACCACCACCCCTCTTTCTCTACCTTTCCCCTCCCTTCGCTTCTGCCCCCAACATCCCCTCGCCCATTCTCCCCCTCCCAGGACGTATCTCATTTTGGTTTTACGATCGCATTTTGGGACGTAAATGTTTATAAAAACGTCTCCCCTCGCCAGAATTCCCACGGCTTCGTCCGTGATATTGGTTCTATTTGTGCGTGTTCCCATCCCGGTCCGTAACAAATTCGGGGACCTTGTCGCAACCATTTTGACGACTTCCGATTGATGTAACAATATGTCACGGTGCATGCGTCATGGATTCAACTTTGCCGCGCGCGGATTGATAGGAGAAATTCGAAGAAGGGCGGCCTCGACTCCATTTCTGTTCAACTCCCTGTCGATCTTCAAGCGAGAAACCGGACTTCCTATCCAATTGGATATAACTTTTGTTTCCTTCCTTCCATGAGCTCCATTTGCGTGCGGTATGTATGAGAACATTTAGGGCCGACTGCCTTTTTTGCCTTTTTTTCTCAATCGCGTGCGAATAATAATTCTCCGTCTGCTTAATTCTTCACCCCTGTCGCTGTCCTGTTCGGTCTCATTCCTTTGTTAGAATTGTTATAAGTTGGTTATTTTACTATTTCATAACTTTTCGATGTTAACGAGATAAGTTGTGGAGTTTTTGGAAAAAATCTGGGATTCTATAATTTAGTCCTATGAAACCTCTTCACGTCAACTTTTTTTGCTGCCATTTCGTTTTTGGATAATACTTAATTAAAAAGCTGCTAGGGCGCAAAATTGGATATCCTGTGGGAAGTTCCGAGAAGGGAGTGAATCGCGACACGGTGGAAACTTGATATTGGCCAGCTTGGCGGAACTTTAATTTCATATTTTCATTAGGTTGTATCGTTTTGCAGCATGTCACTGGTGTCTTAATTTGAACCTTCCTTGAAACCGCGTCAGTGAAAATGCATTGAGAGGACTAATACGCATTTTGTGAATTAAACTTTGACTGTTACCTGCAATTCTTTTCTGTATCAAGGAATTCCATGAGAAGAACGGATTCCAGAGAAGAATTTAGCCTTTTTTTTCAAAAAATTGATTGGTTTATCGTAATTAAATAGAAGTTTTACAGTGTATATTGGATTATGATAGTAATTAATTGGAGTAATTTAGTAGTAAGTAGTTAAGTTCAAGGCACTTTTCAATCATGGGTTTGCGTGTGATTCCTTAATTTGTATATGGCTCAGGACTTCCTTCCGTTCTATGACTACTGATACACGTATATCCACTCGTTTCCCCATTATGGGTATAAAAGGGAAATATGGAACAAGCAGGAGTTTTCGTATGATCAGCGGTTGTATTAGCGGACTTAAACATCCCAATTTTTGTGACTAGATTCGACTCGTTACTCGGTGACACGTATTGGGATTGACATTGAAGTAATTACGATATTTTATGTTAGAATTGGCGATTGTACCTATTCGCATAGTTGTGGATTTTAATGAAAAATTTTGGAGGAAGGCGAAAAGATGCCTCGAATTGCATACATTATTAAAGATGACTGCTTCCGTTTTTAGTTATTTTCGATTATGTGTCGGCAAAAGACACCGTATAGTTGTAAAGAAGTTACACTATGTGAAAGGGGCGTTTATTTAGAAAATAATTTCCAAATTATTTTCAATATTTGTCATGTTTTTTTATTTATTTGGAGGTCGTGTCCTCCTCTTTGTGTCATTCTGCCTCTCAGAATGTTCGTTACTTCCTCGGATTTTGTCCCTTTGTAGTATTTTTCCTCTTCGTCTGGGTACTCCAGGAAGTACTCGATCCCGCAACCTGCTGGTCGCTTGCCGGGGATAATTTTCGTTGTCCGGTCATTCGCCGTCCGCGCCTCGCCCTTTATAAGGGCAGAAAACGTATAACACGCTTCCTGGATCCATTTGGAAATTGACCCTAGTTCAGAAGTACGTGATGACTTGAGTGGCTGTTAATTTGAATGATGATTCGGGCCCCTTAACTCCTGAAAGCATTTCGAGATTGCAGTAATTATTACTTGCTTGCGGTAGTCTTTTTTCCGGAGTTTTTCGAGCTGCGTTTTTATGCGCTCACACGTGCACGCTGCAGCGAGACATAACCATATTCATGGTCGGTTATAGAGACTGCATGTGTCACGTTTGTGGTCAAAACGGTAAATTCAAATTGCATTGGTGCCCTGACGCAGTGAACACGTGCCTAAATCCAAGAATCGCGCTGCCATTGACGTATCCTCTGATTCTGATATAATCTCAATTATTTCTGGTGGTAGGGGGTGATATTAGTGATCGGAAAGACGGAGTTGATGAGTGGTTTCGTGATGTTGTGGAAAGTCCCAAGCTAAACTGGTCGGCTATTGTGGAGATGAATATTGAACGGTATGACGCCGGTTTGGTATTAGGGTTTTGATTGGAGCTTTGGCTATGAATGGCGATTGGCACGTTGGCCGTGTGATTATATGTAAAACAATTCCCTGGAGCCAACAAAACCCACCTGGCGTATGCATCTTGTGCACATCGACTTGTGGGGTATTTATGCCTGAATAGTCAATACTTTAGAGGAACATTTTGACAATCATTTTGAATATCCTCAATGAAAATAGGCGTGAAGTACGCATTATTTTCACCAATTGTTAGAAGCCTGCTTCAAATACGGTCGTAGCTGTGGGTTAATCGAGGGTGAAAGGGTCATTCCCACGGAAACTATTCCCATGCGATTTGCATACATATATATAAATGAAAGATACCCTTTTTTTAAAGATTTTTATCGTCTCCAAATTAAAATGTTTTCCACTTTTAAAGGAAATTCGGATTTAATATCATCTGAATTTCTCTCTGAAAACTTATTTCTATTTTTTCCACGACTATTATTTATTGTGATTCCAGGGAAAGAGAAATTATATAAAGTTTAATAATTTCACGTCTCGATAAAAAAAGAGAATCCGAAATCACAATGGTTTCTCGAGAAATTCCGGTGGACGATCTATAAAGGGGTTTCGAAGCCCTACGCGACAAGCTCTAAAGGTCCCTAAAGCTAATAAGTGGGAATTATGGTACCATTTAGCCAACAGCAGGCTTTCATCGGATGAAAGGGAAGTAAAAATAGCACACGGCATTTGTCATATTGGTATATCAAACTTATGACGCATTTTAGCTTTCGTATCATAATTTGAGAATGTCCGTGGTGCGCTAACCGTAGATATTAAATAGGTAACATAAATTTTGTCCGGTGTATTACTGGTTTTCATATCGAGCTTATTACTACATCACTATCTCCAAAAAAAGGTCGTTTCCTTTCCTTGGCTTGGTAATGATAGTACATTCAGCCGAGGCGACCAAGTACCAACGATGTCCCTGTCCCGTTATAAATTTAACAGCATCCATCATAAAGTGCGATAGTACGAATATATGCAGCCACAGCGTTGTTGGACTCAAGTCGCAAGGCCCCCAAATTAATGATTTTGATTCTAATATCTTTTTTCGATTCCGTCCGTGTTCAAAGTGCAGACGAAGAAATGTTTTCATTTTCAAATATGGGACCCGTCGGAAGATAAATCGGAAATTTGCGACACTGAAAATCATTGTTTGCTTGAAATCATCAGGAGATGGACAGGAGCTACTGTATTCTCTTAAAGATAAACAGAATCCATTTCCATGGTTTTATTCTCTTCCATCTTTTGTGCGTCTCTTTTTTCATGATTTCATTGGCAAAAATGGAATATTTACTGCCAATTGGTGCTCCCGTAGTAGATACTGAAGGGTAGGGTTTTGCGTACAAATGAATCATAAATTAATAGCGTAGAATTATTGAGTGCTCTTATTCGTAAGTTTGCATTTGTAGTAAATTCAAAGACTCGCTTATTCCTCATTCAATCTTCTTCCTCGCGTTAATAATTATTTAGGAAGGATTATGCGGTACTTTTCGAGTAATTTCCGGATTAGTGTGCGGGAAATATTCGATCACGATGTTATTTCTGTCGTGGTGATCAAGGTTAAGTTACTTGCAGTGCTTTTTCTGGACCTACACCCCTTGATGTGTAGATGTTCCATTCATATTTTGAAAAAATGCAATTCATTCAGGTTGAAGAAAGACCTTGTGAAATGATGGTGTGTTGCCAAGAGGTTCGTGGTGTTTACTCCTGCCGATAAAATCTACCGAGAAGGTGCGTGGATACGCGTCGTTACTGTAACATTCTACAACTAGCTTGTTGTTTTGTTTAGCGTACATATTTATTTTGTGTTTTTGTTATTTTTGTTTAGCCTAATTTGTTATTGAACTGATTTAAATAATTATTTTGTCGTTTTTTCCCTGAATATTTATGTATTTGTAATTCATTCTATCAATGGCAAGTGTCATAACTTGTCTTCCCGGGTGACACACATTCATCTTGAAGTGTGCTAGCATAAATAATGGAATACGATAACGTATTTCAGAATTCTTTCTGCCTATTAATGTTATGACCATATGAAAAATGTAAGTCTTCGGAAACGTTTTTCAACTTTCAATTTCAGTGAATTATAAAGGTGTTATGTTGACCTCCAGGGCAATTACATTAAGTTTGCATATAATTTGAGGTTAGATTAACGACAGCATAATTAAGCTCACAGCGGAGTTTCCTAATCGATGACGAATTTTGGCCTAAGCGTATAGAACGTATCTGAAAATATATCTCTCACGGACATGCACGATGAAAATATTTTTGTGGCTGCGTGGAAACATGAGCATCCACCAAAGTAAGTGTACCCATGGGAAAAAGTCAATTTGGCTACTTTGGCGTTGTAAGTGACGTGCGCGTCCCGTGAAACGCCGCTCCCGGAATTCTGATTGATAGGAAACAAATGAGTTCCCATCACATCGACGTCGTGCGACCCTACCGCTGTTCTCGCACGCGGCTCCCTGGATCTATATATAATATAAGAAATGGCGGCTTTTAATTGCACCAGCTGAAATAAATGAGGCGCTCGTGGCGCGCATCGCCACGGCTCTCTCAGTCGTTCTTACTGCATAAACATCGGAAGGGATTGAAACCATAAAATTCCGTTCTAATGCAGGCAAGGGGGTTGTGTTTTTCCCTGTTCGGAATTTTCCAAAAATCCTCCGGAGGTTCCTCATCGTCGCCTCTAGGTAGATAAGTACGAACTTTTTCCGCGAAACGTTCATTCAGTTGTTTGCGAATGATCTGCGATCTCGCTTCCCCCCACTGGCTAAATCATTCAACGATCCACGATTGGTTTACTGGATTAAGTTTCCAAACATGACCTGGAAGTGGCGTTTGGAATAATTTTTTCATCCATGGGTTAATTTTTACACTCGAGTTATTTTACATTCGCACGCAAAAGTGGTGTTATTCCCGACTGAAATTGTCTGAATTATTTTATCTCCCAAGCGATTCTACTTTTCCCCACCAATTTCTTCATTCCTCCCGTATTTTATTGCGCTGAGATCTTCAATCGTCTGCTTCTCGTAATTCATCCTTCCGCCGCAAATTCACACCGTGTTACCTTCAGTTGTGGTGTTCAATAAACCGTCTTAAGTTAGGATGTGTCCAATTAGTTTCCCTCTTCCCTCATTTTCTTCATCTTGCATAAGGGTCCTCCAAAGGCATCTCCCTTCAGCCACCCTTCGAAAAGGTTCCTTCTTCACTCGTTGCCCTTTTTCTTCCATTTTATTTTTATCATTCCCCGGTAGCTCCTCATATCATTTGCTTCCAGTCTTCTATTCTCTGCCTCTCTCCTGTCGCCCTTGTCCCCCAGCCGTAGAGTGATGATGACGCATAAGTGGTGTCTGAATTATTTTTTTTCCTCGCCAAACGTCGCCCGCAATCAAACTTCTGCCTTGGCACTGGAAATGATCGCGCGGACTTCGGTGATTCGTCTCCGCTCTGTCACGCTGCGTGAGAATCCGCTCCCCGGGTAACGCTTCCGTGCAATTTCCACGGAGGTATTCCCTCGACGTTGGTGATGCTCGTCGCTTTGACTCCCTTTCTCTCCGAGAGCAGCAATTTCGGTAAAGAGACTGCCTGTCCATGCAGCACAGTGTCTCCAACGGAGGAACGGAGTGTTGTTTGACGAGACGTAGGGGAAAGGGGAGAGAAGTGTTTCGTCACCCATAGAAGTTGCAAATTTCGCACGGCTAGGATATAGATAAGCAAATAAAAAAGTTACTTGTGTACTTAAGCTGGTGTGAAGGCGATAATCAAATGTCGGTAATCAATCCGAAGATTGATTTGATAGGTCAGGGTAGAGGTCGCGTAATAAGAAGTCCTAAGCGACATGCATATAGGTTGGGGGGGGGGCAATTCATTTTCCTATGTCACCTGCAGTTTCCCAGGAGGATCTGATATCCAAAAATACACACAGATTGGATGAAGCTGAGGGCTCCCAGAGGTGTCACCCGGGATCGAAACCGGGCCCATCGGTCAAACGCCCAGCGCTCCACCCGACAAAACTACCCCACACTTGATTAACCCTGTAGTTGATAATATTGGTTGGTATTTGACCAGTTACATGGGATTTAAAGGTCTAGGCATGACGTAATAATAGGGTTGTTTAATAATGTATGTATGTCAGAGCGTATGATGAGGGAGACGCTGTGTTTTTTAAGATTCCTTGTGGCCTGATGCATGGAAATTTCCTCCAGGCATTTTCTACATTGACGTCCTGGACTACGTGGAGAGTAATCTACGTGGACGACAAAAGTACCGTGCGAGGCTCCACTTCGGCGTGTGGCAGTGGGGCTCGAGTAAATCGGCCTTTAATTTTGTGATTAAATGGAATTAAGAAGCGTTCGTGAAAAGGATTGCGGAACGAAAACAGGATCTTTTTTCTTGCAAAGTAATTGGTGTGTCGCGCGTTAATGTTGTCTTGAACGATTATTTGGAGAGGGTGGAACGGGTATTGAAATCTTTCAGAGCTTTGGTAAATGTCTGGTGTGTTATACAGATGTTGTATACTGCCGATTTATTATGAGATCCTTATGATTTCCCCTGATATCAGTTTGTCACTTGAGTGTTCGGTATCGTTATAAATTTTATTAATCTAGTTCCCTTCGTGTCTGCGGGAATTACCATTTCAGTTTCTCTGGTAACCCCGTTCCGATACTTGGCTCTCTTAGTTGTTTTTCAGCAGTCCAGCTGGACTTCTTGTACTTTTTGTAATTCCTTAGTTGAAGCTCTCCGTTTGACCAAAAATGAATGCCACATATTCTTCGGTGAGAAGCGAATCTAGCGAATGCAGGTAGGTTATACTCTTGATCTGAAGTAATCATTGTTTGGTTCTCTTCCTTCTTAATCCTTTTTTTTAAGCCATATGGTCTTATTGAGAAATTGTTTGTTGAAGTATGAACTTTTAAGGGCTCAATATGGTGTAAATACTTTCCATATCGATTCGAGTCTTTTTCACGTCTTATCTTCGTTGCACTAGTTCGCTACCTCGTCATTATAGTCCGGGATCCTAATCCCGTCAATTTTTGTGGAATTACCGGCATAGAATCGTTTGTTATCTTTATTTAAGTGTATTTCACGGCATTTTTTGCATTTAGAGTAACAGCGACGAAAAAAAATTACCAATGAAGTCGGAATCCTGAAAAAATGTCATCTCTGCAATCGATAATTATAGTTTTCTCAGGTTGTAAATTAGGATGTTCCGTAGTTTGTGAGCATTCAAAATTCAGTTGATGACCTTAGATTCCTTAGAACTCGATTATAATTTAAAACATGTTCATTAATTTTGTTTCGTTTCGGTTGCCGAAGCGGTTTTCACTTACACTGCGTGCTTGTTCAAAATTTGCTTATGCGAAAGCGAAATTTGTTTGCAGTCTTGGGAAGTTAGTTCGCATTACCATTTTAGAATGGTAAAGAAAGCGTGACCCGGAATAAAATCCTTCCAAAATATTCCGTTTACCTTAGACTCGTTGAACTATTGAAATGATGCGTGTTGTTAAGCAATAATCATTCTAATTTTGCATCGTCATTTGTTGTCATACTCTCTGCATTAAGAAACCATTTTCCAGATGTATTATGCCAAGTTTGACATTAAAGCGGCTGCCTAAAGCGATCGTCAAGTGTTTTATTGGTGTTCCTGAATAATAACCGTTGAAAAGCATTCATTATTTTTACTATTATTAGATATTATGTCGTTTTTCTCATAGAATGGACTTTAGAATCTCAACTTTGAGTTCTTGTAATTAGATTGACCAAATATGGACCAATCACGTATAAAGTATCCTTAAATTGTGAAAACATATAATTGATCCAATTTTGCCGATGAGATTGGGGAAACTGATGCTTGCAGGTTGTGAATTTCAGAAATGCGAATTCTTTTTTGAGAATTCTTAGGAAAAATGTAATATCCGAGTATAGTTAAAGGATAACCTTTCTGTCACGGCGTCTAATTTCTGGCCAAATAATCCCAAAGGGTTAACCCAAAAGCCGCTGGTTAAACTCACATAAACAGCATGGGCGAGGATTGGTGGCATGCTTATTGAATGGCATGTTACAAAAGTTCTTCTTCATTTAAATGCTCCTCAGAATAATTTTAAAGGCAGAGCTGCTTGCATGTGCCACTACCGATATTCCTTAATAACCGTAATGAGAGTGAATTTGTCTTCAAGAAGGTCCTATGTACGTTTGGGACAAGAAGATACCAAAAAATTCAGTTTCAGAAAAAAATTTGAAATTTAACTCAAAATTCATTCACCATGCGGGATGTGAACCCGTGACCTTCGGGGTAGTTGGTCAAAGCGTTAACCCGCGGGCTACCTAGTCCCACTCCTGTTCCCCGGTTTCCTTGATTAAGTCCATTTTGTTTTATGATTTTCATTGGGTTCGCTTTAAGTTCGGGAGGCTTTTTCCTTTCACTGGAGCGTGAAATAATTGACAATCATTGCGCTGACTTGTAAGTTCTACCCGAATGGTCTGTTTGAGGGTGATTTTTCACACAAGTCGTAATGACTGAACTCTCAGCAGTTCTCATTGTTTGAAGCATCCCTCGAGCGTGCGATCAATAGAATTTCAAGGGATGTTCTTTGCTTCCTCGAAATATTTCGAGTTAGCATTAGTCATAACCACAGGAAAAAAAAATTCTCGATTTTGATTTATTTCAATTTTTTCACAATGTTCTTGTGGTTTAATTTCATGTGGATCTTCTGTTGATATTCCCGCTTACTTATTCTCCAATGTGGAGCTTAAATATGGAACCTTCATTTTATTTGGATTGTTTAAAGATATTGTTAGTGTTATAGTCAAAATAAATATGAATCATCACTCATGGTTTTATCACGAATGTAGATCATGGTTTGACGCCTTCTTTTGTTGGGTAATTTCAGAGAAAATACTATTCTATCAGAGTATACGTACTTACTTAATAGAGTACTCTCCATTTGGGATAGTTCATTTACACAATGTATTTGAAAAAAGCCAATAATTCAGCCTCTTTACTGGTATGTCACGAATCTTTATAGTATCATCTAATGTAGTATAAAAAAATTGCATCGCATATAAACATTTATTTCGGTTCTTTGATTATAATTTTTGTATGAATATATTCAACCGGATTTTAAAATATTTTATGGAGTAAATATTATTTGTCATATGCTGCCCGGTAAGATGTGCTATTAAATTGACTTTCCGGAACGCTTAAGGTTAACTCCAACTCCTATCTTAAATGACTCATCCCTTAAGGTATGCCGAAGACGCGGTTCCAGTTCGTAGTCTATAGGTCAACCAGGAATTTTATACTTGTATCTACTAATCCTTATGTATTGGAACGTTAAAATTTTGGGGATTTATAGTAAATTCATCCGAATGTTATTGAAATGGCTGCTTGCCTTGCCTTTCTCGTTATTTGTGCTGTAGTTAATATATTCAAATCGACAGAGAAAAACGGTTTAGGCAAAGGTTAAAGGTTGATGAGTCCTTGCAGTACCAGTGCGGGGCGCGATATAAATCCTGAACGAGCGATCGCAGTCGCTAATCTTCATCTTTTTCACATTGGATATACATTTATCCGTCATGGAACGTGTGGCGACGCCAACTATACGAATTAAAAACGGGAAAGAAATCCGTTGTCATAGTCTGATAATTTTTTTCGGCCATAATTCGCGGTTTTAACGCGTAACCTTGGCTTCATCCTCGAGAAAGAGCTTTGTTTATGACGTACTTGAGGATTCACAGCTCTGTGTTAATGCTTCGATGTTTCTGTTGGAGATGAAAGCTTTTTTTTGTTTTAACAGAGGGAGGGAGATAGACAGTACGGGATTCGACGTGTTCTGGGATGAAACAAATACCGCCAACCAGCAAAGAACTTCAGACAGGATGTTTTCCATCAGTTTCACTTTAGTATTCTCGTGCGGCTTGAGGCATTAGTCTCATTAAGTGACATATTTCATTTTTAGGAGGTAAATAATTTGCTAATCCAACAATAATTGGTCGGGAGAGGAATGGTCATTGAGAGGAAGTCGGTCATTTTTATGCAGTTATGTTGGCAGTTTCATCAATTTTCAGCCCCGTCCGCTTGAAAAGCGGACGGGGCTGAGTAAGTGGTGCGTAATGCTGTAAATATGGTCCATGTCCGCCTCAGGCAACTGAAACATGCACACTGAGTGTATTTAATTGAACTTTTAAAAACTAGTGCTCATTTTCGAGGTCGTTTTTCACCCGAGTAAATTTGAAATTATTTATCGCCTTAGGCATTTCTCTCTAGAAGGAGTAAGAATGTGAGATGTTTTTCGTTCATCATTTTCTTGTCTCCCTTTCCCGACTGAGATATTCGTCCTCATTTTTTGCAGGGAATATTTCCCATCCATTTGGACTTAACTAAGCACGTCAACATACCGCTCGAATATGAGCGATAGTTACTGTGTACTGAAATTTGGATTTGATGGTGTCATTAAAATTTCTCCCAGCCGATATTTATTTACGGTGTGGCATAATGGCAGTATTTGTTAATCGATGGCAAAAATGTGATTTTATTAACACTTAAAAAACCTTGGAAATATTCCGTGGTCACCACCAATCATTAATCTGAAAGTGTTATCATGGCTCTGTTATTTCGAGTCATAATAAGTTAGTAATTTACATTGAAACAAAAATAGCATTTCGGTTTCACTTCGGCGAGGATATTACGATAAGCCTTATTTTTCTATTGTAATGCTTATTCTTTATTTGCTGGCTTCGTATCTGGTACAAATGGAAGTGTCTGGGAAATTCATTTAGTTTCTTGTCCGTGGTCAATTAGTACTACCTCTGCCGATGCGTAAAAAAGTAAACCAAGTATTTGAGATATTTTTCCAGTTTAAAATCGTCCTTCAAACTCCTCTGTTTCTGTTCTCATGGGTGATATTTTTAAAAATGAGTTTATCCCTCTGGGCTCTCGTGTAATACGATTATATTTTCGGCACACAGGCAATTTATATCAGTGTCGACGAAAATTAAGTGCCCGTACCCATGCCTGATACAGAAATAGCAAATGTATATGTTTGGATTAAATGGTTTTGTATCCAAAATTTCAGAATTTCCAAACTCCAGCTTCTTCTTATAATGAATAAAAATCATGTAAACCGGGTTGTTTGATGTATATTCATTGCTGTGAACATGATTACTATCATTGTTCACGTACAGATTGACGCCTGAATTAATTTTTAAGGTCCAAGTCGGTCTCAATTTAATGAATGAATTATGGGTACGGCTCACAAACCTCACATTGCGTGCATCCAGGGCTCCTTAAGACTTCTTTAGGTACGTTTCATGGCCGTTAATCATGTAATAAGGTGAACATTTCGTTACTCGCATCGGTGTAGTGTTCGTAAACTGTCTGGCGCGTTCGAGATAATTGTTACTCGGACTGATGGAGTCCTTCACTGTAATCTTCTATGTAAGAGGAGCTGGGGATATATAAACCGCGGGTGATTCCCGTTTTTCGTCCTCACTAAGTCCCGCACTACTTTCTTGTGAGCGTGATGGGTCTTCAAGCGTTTTCAAATAATCGGATAAACCCTGCGATATTCATCTTCATGGGAGGTAGAGACGATCCAGTTCAAAAAGGTAGCCCTAGGGCTCTCTCCATCAGCAAGATAATTTAACCCTAAACCTTGAACTGAAAAAAAACGTTCTAGGGGACTCGAGAGGCATTTCTAAATCGATTCTGTGACATTTTTAATCGGCATATGATTCTCCCTTCATAGGAGAAAGATTCTTTCGGAGAATATTTTCCATGTTTTTCAGTGGGGTCGTAAGACATGAAATTACGCAGTGAAGTAGTGAAGCATTCCATCTGCTGTAATACCTTAGGAGAGATGTTTCTAGAATGCAATCGAAATAAGAATATTGGGTCAATGCCGCGAGCAATTCTCGTGTTAATTTTACGTGTAATAATAAATCACGGAAAAATGATTATGTGTGTCCCATCTCTAGTACACAAATAAGATTTTAATACTCGCATATTCTAATACCGGATTTGCTTCATTATGCGCCTAAATACTTCTGAGGCTTGCAGAAGCCATAATTTTCGCGAAATTATTTTTGTTTAATATTCATCAATATGTGTTTAAAATGCCGAAATTACGTCGGTTTAATGGAGACTGGCGTATTACTGCGATATTTTTTAATGATACAGGAGATGTGTGACACAGATTACCTATGTTAAAATGATAGTAAATATATGTGTCCACTCAGCATAGGTGGCATTTTTATAATGTTTTGCGAAATTTGCAAAAATTTTCCCAAGTGAATTGTTTTTCTATAGTATATTGTATTTACCAGGATCATGTTTCAGGGAGATGTTTCTTTCTTGATCGATAATGTCCTTCACCAGTTGAGTATTGAATAAATACGCACATTACAGCTAAACATAATGCTGTTATTCTGGGCACCTTATTTTAGAATTCGTGTCCTCTTTCGGAAGTTTTATCCCATTTCCTTAAAATATAATCAAAGTTATTAGATGAGCATCATCTGGCTTCACCGTTATAGTATTTTTGTGACAGAGAGAACTCAGCTCGGCTGCGGAGACGCTTCGAGAAAGTTTTTTTTTTTAAAAAGGTTAAGGTATGATGTGCCTGGCAATTTGTATAAAATCAGCGTCCATTACGGGAAAATCCACTATTCTTTCTGAGTTCCCATTAACCCCTTTGAATTGTCTCTTCTGTTCGAAAGAAGTCGTTCCTATCCGAAGCGTGTGTGCGTTCGCGACCGCAGCTGGGGTATACTTAATGATTTAGTCATGCATATCGTTTCGCTGACGTCGCTTCAGGTACCTATAATCTTTCAGTGGAATTTGTAAATGTTCTGGAAAAATAGTTCAACTAGCTGGAATTGTAATAACTTCCGCTGAAATTGTCTTATGATTCTGTTCTTACCGCAGAAATGCGCATGATACCACCCTTTCAACGCAATCAGTAGTTTTTCTTCTTTCTAACATTACGAATAGAGTATTCCGTCGTCCAATGTTAGTTTTAGCCAAAAATGTCGATACCAAAAGGCATGCTTTTGCTGAAACATCTCATTCGCCAAATCTTAGATGGATATTTACCAGCGGGCACGGTTATTTTAATGCTTACTCTAAAAACAGTTAGGTATTTGAAAATATAAGGTGGATTACGATAATTTGTGAGGTCTTCTCTTTAAAAAATTGAATTAAAACATACATTCTCCTTTTCCCTCTTAAGTAATCACACAATGAACAATTCTTTTTAGCAATAGTTCCTTCATTGCTCTCATGCCTACGTTTACGTAATTTTGGCTATTTATCTTCAAGATATTCTGCCGTGTAAAAATGGGTTTGGTACAGTTCTTGAGAACTGCTACACAACCTTCGGGACTATAGCAACACTTAATAAAAATTATAAACCTTTGTTCTATTCTATTGCTATCTTTGTCCCCTTACCATGCTCCCCTTTCACAATTGTTATCAACGGCAGTAATCATTTCGATGTTTGCCTGCTTCAGCTATCCATTTTGTTCCCCCTTTCGACAGTCTCTTTATTTCTATTTGTTCCCTTTATAGCCATTACATGTTTCCTGATTGATCATGGCATGTATGGACAATCCCATTATTCATCTTTTCAATTGCTCTTTTCCCCCACATTTCTCTTTATTTCTGCTAAGGCTGGTTTTGCCATTTTTTAGCGTATTTCCAATGAGATTGTCTATATATCTTCATAGACTTTTTAATAAATTTCTATTTTATTTTACAAATTTTAGGACCCACTGGAGATTCGCTTTGTCCATTTTAAACTTTGTCATTTTTCTGTGACACTACTCCTCCGTAGCTTCTTCCAATCTTCTCTTTTAAGCAGCTGTTATTGTTGTCCATGACAAACTACCGTAGAGGAGCACGTCCCAGATATGTTTTTTAACCCAGTGTTTCCTTACGTCCAGGAATGTGTTGCTGGTTCTCAGTAGTCGTTTCTTCTGGTAAAATAGTTTCTTTGCCCGAGAAATGCATTTTTCCCTATCTTTCTTCCTTCTTCCATCGCTAGCGATCTCTCTACCTCGTTAAAAAAAATCTTTCACTGGATGCAGCTGAAGTATGTTTTCTGTCTCACTTTCGTGCACGTTTTTCTTCTTCTTTCTGTTCTTTCAGAAAATATCATATTGGTATTTCTTGCATCTATATTTTAAGTTTCAATTCTTTTCAAGCTCCGTCATGCAGATCTCGTCATCTTATAATAATTCTCTTCGTGCATGCATCTTCAAATTTAATATTTCTGTTACGTAATTGGTGATTTTTTTCAGTGTAATGGTTGAAGACCATGGGCGGATAAGAGTACAATTGTCAAATTGCTTTCTTTATTTTTGCTTCGTCATTTCAAAGACAGCATGTGATCACTTCCGGCTGTTCTTCTCTCAGTTTCAAAGTCGTTCGTTAGACATGATGGGCCACTGTTAGCATACCACTGAACTACAATCAAAGTTATCAAATGCTTTCTCAAAACCTACCAGGCCCAAGGAGTTAACTTATCGTTTTTGTGTTCTCTGGAATCCTCGATGCGGGAGTGGCTTCTCCTTAGACCTTTGCTCTCCTTAAGGCAAATTGGCCAAAGGGCATCGATATGTGGACATTTTGAAATATCATTCGGTCGCTTGGTATTCTTGTTTCTTCTTCCATGTCGGTTTACAAAACATCTTTGGCACTACAAGACTTAAATCGGGTGCATAATTATACTGTCTCTCCTTCATTTTGTGTACTTAATCCGTATTCATATGTAGTCCCTTCGCCTTGGCTGCATCCAGCCGTAGCGCTTCAGAACATTAGACCTCCCCGAATTCCTCCTAGTTAGCCGATTAATATATGTAATAATTGCCTTTAAGAGAGCTGTCCCAGGGGTGAAAGAGTATTTCTTATAAACTGTAAATAGACTCGTGCCTCGCTATTCGTGACTGTATTCCGTCTCTGAAATGGCTGGGTCATCAACGGTAATTAAAATTATGGCTTCGGGAGTTAACCTTCACATTCGGCATTGATTGAAAACCTTCAAATTTGGCTCTCATTTATGTATTTTATATGTAATTGTCTCGTATTATGGTAACATTATCTGCCTTATCTTCATAGTCATTGGTAATCAGTGGACATTTACGAAGTTATGGACGGAATGATCAAGGTTGTGGCCATTCATCGTCTTGGTGCCTCACTAATATTTTAGCGGAGTGTTATGAATGGAATAACTAATCGGTGAGGTGAACACAATTTTCTATGGTTCTTTATCATTTTCGGTTTGCAGTAACATATCAATTTCCGGCACAATTCGTAACAAATACATTGGCCATACCCTTGAAACTATTAGGCTTTTCCGGCTGTTATAGATCGCATGGTTACGTAATATAGGCTGAATCGAAGGTCACAGTTTCGAGGTCCACATCAGCGGGGACGCTAGTATGGTTATAAATGTCCTCTACCACACATCCTCCTGACGTTTCAAGGATTATGACGTACTTAGAGACGTATTGTCCGGGGATGGAGTTCTCTGACTTAATTGTACGATGATTTGCATTAGTTTATGGCGGCTTTAACATTCCATCAACAATACTGCTGCTGTAAAAGATTCATATTAATGTATTACTCAATTGGAATAGAAAATTGTCGACCTTATCCGACTGTTTTCTAAGTCATTAATGCTTTTAGGAGGCAACTTTGAAACTTGTTTCCACGACTAAGCGGAAACAGTTGCGGGTTGAGGACGGACTCCTATACATTTTGTTATTTAAAACGACGCTAAATTGTTCAGATGTTTTTGTATATCTAGTAGGCTTTCTGAAGAAGACGGGTTTTGTGCTAGGTGGGCACGCCCAACTGTTTTCGCCGTACGGTTATTTCGATTTTACCCTGCATTGTTCCTCTTTCGTTATTTTTTTAAGTGTTATCTGTCGCCGAATGACTGCGATCAACAAAATGAATAGTTTCAGATAATTCAAATAGTGTGATATGGTGGAAGTGAACATAATAATGAACAAATAAGAAGACTTTTCCTCTAAATATTGATATAATAGACAACCGATGTCGATGTACTGTCTGTTCATATGAAAGTAGGTTTTTGGATGGACACAACTATCAAATAACTATTTTGTAGCTCCAAAAAAAAAACAATCCAGCAACCCACTCTACATCAGGCCTCTCTTCATCTCTGTGTACTTCTTTCCTCCCTTTATCCCGTCCAAAATCCCTATCCTGTTACAGCCCTTTCTTCGTTTGCCCAACATTCTCCCCTCTATTACCTTCTTCAACATCCCACTGCCGCTCAATACGCCTTTCATCGTTTTTCCTGCCTCCATAGGATTTCTCTCAACAAACTCCTCTCCTCGCTCACCATCCCTAGTGCTTCCTCGTTTATTTTCCTTTCGGTCCATTTCACCTTCTCAATTCCTCTCCCCACCCACATTTCAAAAGCCTCCAATCTACGTCTATCCTCCTGCTTCAGCGACCACGTTTCCGCGCCGTACATAGCTACGCTCCACATCAAAGTTTTTACGAGTCTTTTCTTAACCTCCCTATTCAACATCCTGTGTGTGTATGTGTATATATATATTGAAATAATATAATGTATATTTAGAAACAACGCCTCAACGGCATCAATATAATATCAGGGGTTTGGATGGGGATGAAAGGAGATATGTATAGATGACGTGTATAGGACGAACACATGCTTCGTGGGTAAAGTGGAAGGTTGAAGATTCCAACGAGAAGACATGTTCAGAACCATTGCCAGAATGCAATAGTCCACCTTCGTATTTCTTTTATTCTGAATTCTTATCGCCGTACATTATCCATGATCGTCTTACCTTTTGTTTTCGGAGATTGTTGGCTGGGTAAAAGAGAGACCAGACTTAAGTTGTGGCGGAGTTGTGGAATGAAGAAGGGAAGGGGAATGCGGGAGGAGGGTCCTCCATTGGCCGTCACGCGCAATGGATGCGACTTTTCGCCGGCCGAGAGTAAAGCACGTTTAGAATGGATATCGCCTGTCCTCACCGCGGAAAAAACCGTGCCCTCGTCGGCAAGAATAAGCGTGATATCACGAGCAGCATGAGACGAGCTCCCGCCTTCTGTCTCCGTCATCCTTCAACAAGGCAAACCGAACACTCTCCTCTGTCTGTGGGGAAGCTAGGATCATACGTATTTAGAGGCTTCTCGGTTGGGTGGAGATCATTTTAATTGACCACAGTGATCAGCTAGAGGTTAGTTGGAGTGGTTGAGGTTAGAGCTTCCCTCGAATCAATAAAACCCGATGCGGTGTCTATAGAGTACGGGGGTGATAAGAGTAGGTTTTTCTTCAAAATATCACACAGCTTGGGAGGAGCTAGTGTGTCCAAAGTTACCAAAAATCGAACCTGGACCCCTGTCTTTAACCGAACGCTCTACCTGCTTAATTTGACACGTCCCTTGATATTGAATACTTCCCCTAAATTGATGGGGAAAGGGTTGCTTTGCTGCAAATGTGTTTTGGCTCGGAAACTTGGTCGTTGAGGCAAGGGAGAAGCGTAACGTGTAGATGAATAGAGAAAATAAAATAGATGAAAAGATTTACCAGCGAAGACTGGTAATGAAAGACGAATAGTATAATAGTGGAATAGATTAGGGAGAAAATAGATGAAGTAGTAGTTGTATATTGGGGAGGCGGCCGACAGCCAAGGTCATTTGCGCCATTAGGGATGGACAGGAAAGGACGAAGGGTGGAGGGAAACCCGGCGTCGCCATTAGCCTACTCTTAACGAAAGGCGCCAAGGAGTCCGCAGCTAAACGTCCCATCCAACGGACGATGTACTTACTCTAAGTGCCCTCCACAAAGGACCTCAAGTAGGGATCGAGATACTAGTGAAAAATATTCGACGACGCCGGGATTCAAACCCGTACCTTCTGGGTGGGAAGCCAGTACGATGGCGACCGCTCCATCTCGATTCTCAGAAAATAGATGAACTCTCATTTGATTAGCTCCAAAAATAAGAAATAATAAGATAAAAATCAGTTTCTTTCAGCAACCAAAGTAAAAAGAATCCTGCTAGCAGCAGCCACTGGCTGCAGGCGGTGGTACAAAAGATCTCAAGGGCTGCGCGATTTCTTCCTTTCTGCTGAGGACGACTTTCTCGCTCCAGAAGAAAGTTATTTTGAAAATTCGTAATTTTCAGTCTGCTTTCCGAAAAATTTAACGTTGCTCTCGTCAAACATTTAAGGACCTTTGCGTGATCATAAGGAGTGAGAATTATTGTTTGGAACGGAAAACGGCTTAAGTCCGTCAGAGGTATATTAAAACTTAGTTCAAATCATGCTTCTGGAAATGAGGCACCCGCATATGTGAATTGATTATTTTAATAATGATTAAATTTTGTTGAATTATTAATCTAGGAAATTCATTAACCGCAACCAACGTCCGCAACACGAGCTGCGAGCAGCATTCATTAGCTTTTAGTAGATAAATGTAGGAAAAATTATTTATGATTGTGCTGTCTGATACATTTAGAAATTTCGAATAATAGCTGATATATCTCCATTTTGTTACTATAATCTACATTAATATCGTTAAACTAGGTCATTGCACATATTTCAGTGGTCGTTGAAATCTACGGAATCATATACGTCCTCTATTTTATTATTTTTGTAGTCTAGTTAGCAGTATGGAATGAAAAGAATATTCATTTAAATTAAATCGCTATTTAATTATTCTATTTTCGTTGCTAAACTTCCCCCTCACTACGGCACTTGAATGTTTTCCTATCGGGTTCTTTTATTATGAATTCTAACTCGTGGGATTGTACATTTGTGGTTTACACACGCTCCATCTACGGGGAGGGAAAATCCGTGTCGTTTTCCATGTTTTCCCTCTGGGGAGGGTATCCCGATTGCCTTTCGCGTTCGGTTCTGATTGCAGATATCCAAACACGCTCTCTTGTGAATTCTTTGTTAACGCCATCGCTATTTCCCTGCCGCGGATCACACCAATCCATAAGCGTAATCGGGGCCGTCGATGAGCGTGATTGGGGCTGAGGACGAACTAGTAATGTAGTCGCTTTTAAATGAAACCTTGCGGACTCAGATGGGAACTTTGATATTTGCTTTGGTTACGAGGTTGACCGAAGTCGAAATGTTTTCCTCAAGCCTGCAGGGAGTGAGGCAATGACGAACGACGCAAAAGATGAAAAATAGAATTGTTTTCGCTGATAACCTGGCTTCCATTAAAATGATTATTTAGCGCGAACACAAACCAAAAAAAACATCTAGATTACGTAACAAAATCTTCTTATTTTTTTCTCGTTATATTCAACCGTCTAAAGCCATTCGTAGATATTTGTGTCTGAATTTATATGCACACACAAATGTTTTATTTTCATATACATGTATGTATACATATATATTAAGATAATAATCATACGAATATAGGTATAGAGAAAAAGGATAGAAACGCGTATGAAAGACGAACGGAAGCTTATTGGAGAAGGTCGAAGGGTGCTGATTCCTAGCAAAAAAAGGTTCCTTAACACGGACTTTAACCGCGGATCTTCTTCGACTTGCTTTGTCGATGCTCTTTCTGTTGATTGTTAGAAAGTATACATGTACGTTGTTGTATGTGTATATTATTATTAGGTAATCTACCGGTTAAGGTAGGTTTTTGGATGGACACAACTATCAAATAAATATTTTGTAACTCCAAACAAAACCCAATCCAGCAACCTACTCTACATCAGGTCCCTCTTCATCTCTGTGTACTTCTTTCCTCCCTTCATCCCGTCCAACATCCCTATCCTGTTCCTGCCCTTTCCTCGCTTGCCCAACATTCTCCCCTCTATTACCTTCTTCAGCATCCCATTGCCGCTCAATACGCCCTTCATTCATTTTTCCTGGCTCCATAGGATTTCTCCCAACAAAGTCCTCTCCTCACCCACCATCTCCAGTACTTCCTCGTTTATTTTCCTTTCGGTCCATTTCACCTTCTCAATTCTTCTCCCCATCCACATTTCAAAAGCCTCCAATCTACGTCTATGTATGTGTACATATATAATTATATATATTCGTTTATTTTACTGTCGATTACATTTATCCATTCGTTTAAAAAAAACCTTAGAACAGTCCTGGCACATTCCTGTAACATTTCTCTCTCTCTCTCTCTCTCGGTTCGCTTTCTTCATTTTTCTCACCATATCAAGGCATACTTGTAAATAATTTCAGTTTTTAGCTTCGGTTGATCCAAGGATTGAGGTTTATTCGAAAGGATTTATTAAGCTCGCGTTGAAATGCTCTTATATAGGGAAAAATCAAATTGGATCACTCCAGCTCGTTCAAGTGAGCTCATTATGTAGGCTATACAATTGTGCATAAAATGTATGACTCCACTCAGTTAGTTTGTTATTCAAAAGAGTTCCTCTGTAAGTATTCATTAGGTCTAGTCTGCAGAATCGGTACGGATGATTATTACAGTTTTTATTATTTTTTACGCAGTTCAAGCTCTTTATCAGCGACTTTTTCCTTTACCTCTTTAAGTTTAGTTGTAATTTGTTTTGAAAATATAATGATCTACGCACATTTAAAATATGTACGAATCCGTTATTTAGAGTTACTGAAGTTATTCAGGTTTTCTTCGATTCATATTTCGTTAGTTGATTGCCCTGTAACTTTGTCTCCGTGACAGGAAGAGCACGTGTCTTCTTTAGGAGTTGTTTGGAGGTTTCCGAATGTTGGAATCAGCGAAGAAGGAAGAGATTTAAGGTGATACGTATCTAATGGCGCTAGGAGGAGGAGCACAATGGGATCTTTGAATCGAATGAAATAGTATCGGAAACTGTTTAGGTTTTGTAGGGGATTTAATTCTAGAACATTGATTTTTTTGTTGTCCTTAATTAGTGCACCCTTCGTGAGGATTCTGCAAAGCATACCACTGCACAGTGGAAAATTTTGGTGATTGTCGTTGCGGTGTGTTATAAAATAGTCATCCTCTGTGTGAGAGAAAATCGAGTTCGATTCGCTGCTGCCGGCGGAGTGAGAGTCGGCGAGGAATTAAAGGTGAGAAAATTGGAGAGAAGTGAGTCTCCCTTTGAGGAATGTCACTTGGCATTGAGGGCTCCCGTCATGTGTTGCAAAATAAGTAGGTTACAAGGTATATAAAACGTCCTGTTAAGAGTGTCAAGCTTCGCAAGAATCGCGTGGGGTAGATCGCGATCGGTCATTGAATGTTTCCCATCAATTGTCGTCTCTCAAGAATGTCATTTTCGCAGACTCACCTCATTCATCAGACTTTTTCGCACCCTGCTCTCATTACTAAATTCGTTGGATTTTATTTAGGCCGGAGCAGGTCCGGAGGACACCACGTTGGGAGTCACTGGCCCTGATTTATCTTGCTCTGCTGTGTTAGGCTGTGGCTATTATGTGTATTATACCGAATGTGGCATGAAGTCGTGGATGACCGGTAAAAACTGTGGCTATAGACATGCGCGGGTGAATATCATTCTAATTATAGTAGTTATCATGTACATTGTGATATAATGCAGAATGTGAAGATACTTTTGGGGGTGATGGTTGTGAGTTCAGAGGCGGATGTCAATAGGGCGTTTGTAGATTGATATAATGTCTCATCAACTTAAATTTAAGTCTGGGATAAAACGAAAAGTAGACACTGGCCGTTTATGTATTATCAAATTGATGAAGCCCTTCATCATTCTGGAAATGAGGCGACAGAAAATACACTTGGGAAATAAAGGTGTAACCTCACTAATCACTTGGGCACTTCAAAAATATATTTTCATAGGAGGACCTGGGTTATAGCCCCGCGGGCAGGGTCAACGATTTCCGACTTCAGGGTCTCGGGATTATGAATCGCACGATGCCTTCGGAACCATCCAATTCCTTCTCATTGGAAAATTCAACCAGTGCGATTTTCTGACTTCTAGAACTCCGTGGGAAACCGGATGATAGCACAGGGAAGAGAGCCACCCCACAACCCCCTCCCAACTATTGAGGTGTGAATTTCACAAGTCTCCCGACTTCTCTCGGAGTGAGCTCTGCCCTCACCTGTCAAGGCTAACATCCGGGTTGATTTCTGTGGGAGACAGAAATTAATACTCTTAGCGATCTCTCCCTCGTGTTTAGGTCTTTAAATTTGTTATGTGAAACACTTCACATCGTTCGCCATTGGTATCATTCCGTAAAATACACGCGGGTAAAACGTTTTCCAGCTGCGAAAAATGGCAAATACACGTAGGTCATGATGCCGTCTGATAGGCTGACAGTAAACCAGTTTTGAAGACGCATTTACTTATTCCAGCTCTCACATGGCTCAAGTTTTGCTGTTTTGATTGTTAAGGTTGAGTGTTGCTCTTTACCTCTCCTACATTTCGTTTCTACATGTTCTCTACGTGATTGTTTTGTAATATGGCGGAACCAAATTTCAGGTTTCTTATTTTTCACCAATAAGTTAATCCTTAGGCGAATCTGAGGTTCGCCCGTGACATGTAGCTGTGTTGATTACCTTTTTGATCTCCTCCCTGCAGATTCACATAACTCATCATCTCTGTGGACGAAGTGCCAAGTTGGATGATTTCCCCCCCTTTTGTATTTCTCGGGTACCTCTCCCGTCACTCCGAAGGACGTCGCTTCCGCGCACCCTGTGACTGTAAACGAGCCTTGTTTAATTTATTTCTCCGTTTCTCATAGTTTGCCGGATGGAAGATGACTTTGTGTTAAATTTGCGGTGAAAAATGGTCACGTCGCTGGTGAGGTAGCCTTTGGCCGCGCATTTTAAATAACATGGTTCGCGGGTCGGAAGACCTCTTCCGGCATGGTGGTTGTGAATGTACATGCGATTTACCCGCTGTGACCTCAGCCGTCTGAGAGATTATCGTAAAACCAACTATTACTGATAGGTGTACCGCCCGGGCCGTCACAGACTCATTCATAGAAGGATTAATAAAAGAAAGATGTTTTATGACACAGAATTCTTAAGCTATCGAACTAATATGTGAGTCATAATGCAGCAATTTCAGAATTAACTAAATTATTCGTCTTGACTGGGATTCGAACCCGGATCCCTCGATGTTCGGCCATGTGCTTTAGCCAGCGATCAAGGCATCCTCTCACACTCCGAAATTTTGGTCGGTCATGGCGAATGATTTTTACGCTCTGAATTTGTTGCATTGTAATACGGAGGACTCTGTTAAAAGTTACTGTCGTGGCATCTCCCGCAGCTTCTTGGATTTTTTTTTAAATTCGAGTTATGTGAACATTGAAAAATTATCCTTTTGATGGCTGGGTGAAAGGAACGTAAACAAAGAGTGAATGCGGTGAGTTATTCAAGCCGCATGGGTCCTTCGCATGTGTTTTCCACTTACTTTCAACGCAGAACTTTTATTATCGACCAAAAGTTGTCGTAGACCGCCAAAAGAAAGGCATGAGAGATCACAGAACGGTGGGAGGGTGTGTCTTTATGACATGAATCCACGCGCAGACAACGAAAGCTCCTACTTACGTATCATTTCCTTGATCAATTGCGTGTAATTAATGTTGGCGACGATAGACAGGTGGCAGCATAATGATTCTTGGAAGTAAAACAAAATTGCCAGTGTTTTATACACTGAGACAGTCACGAAATAGTGAGTGAAGCAGTTAAAATTCAAGGAGATCCGGGAAAATGCCTTCTGGAAATCGTGGGAGTCTCAGGCGTGCATGTAAGATGGCTTCAGTCTCGCTAAAATAATCCCAGTAATCAATCCGAAGGAACCCCTCAGTTTTTCTGAAAAAAAGTGTAGAAAACTCTGTGACGGGCGATGCGAATTGAAGATGGACTGGATAGGACTGGAGGTAATTAAATAAAACAAACATCCCTCTTAATCGATGGAAATTAATTTTGCGTTCCTGTTTCCCACATCATCAGGTGAGAAGGCTTCCTTCTTACTGGCGCCTGGAACTTTTCTATATGTCGATCGAAATAAAGCGAACAAAAAAAATTAGATCCCACGAAACATTTCTGCCTCTTGAATGTGGCAAATTAAGAGTGCATTTACATCCCTATTCAATTCTCCTCCGCCCGCCCCGAAGGTCGAGGAGAGAGAGAGAAGGGATTTGCTTTTTCGACATCCGTTCCCGCTCCTCCTCGCGGACCTCTCGTCCTTGCCATTCATCGTCTTCCGCGGGGTAACGCACGTGGCGGGGGAGGCACTCCCCCCCCCCTTGGCAGTCTCCCCCCACACCCACCCACCCGCCCTGCTACCACCCACCAATCCCTCTCCATTTCCCACCCCCTCTCTTCCCGCCCACTCCCTCCCTTCTTCCCAATTCCTACGTCCGAAACGGCTCGCTTCTCTGCTTTATCTTACGGTCATTTCATTCAAGATTCGTAGCCGACTGATTTCCACTCAACATAACGGTTGATGCCACCCTCCAAAAGCGTTCCCTTCGCCTCTTCTCGAGTGTTTGTAATTTTTCGCCATCCTCCACATCACTGCAAAAAGATATCACGGTTTCCCGAGAACAGGGTGATCCGTTTCTTCTCTCCCTGCGAGCGACGTCTTTATTTTTTTCTTTTAGGGGTCCGAGGAGGAGGCAATAGCTTCATCCACGTGCGTGGGTACTTCATCGAAACCCTCGGGAGTGTGTGCACTCAGCTTAGACAAAACAGCTTCGGTCAAAAAGGTAAACATTTCGTCGAAGGGCTTCGGGAGGTGGGAGTCAGAGCATGTGTTCTTATCGACATGCCTAGCACACCGAATTGATTTCAGTCGAAGTCAATTTGCAACGATGTTCGAAGATTTTGAGTAAATATCTTGCTCATTTATCGTATTGGAATACTCGTTATATAATACGTATGCGTGAGGCAGGCACGAGTGCTCCCCGTAGCTTAAAACCTGTTGGGGTGGTTCGACGGTGCGTGGCTGTTTTGAGATAATTTTGAGTTAACCATCTGAAAGTTCCTCGTGGACTGCATTGAATCCAGTACTCCTGTGCTATATGTGACTACTCTTCGGTCATTAATCAGCCATTATACCTCAACATCAACGAACACAACTTTCTCATTTGCCTCCCATCTTGCTTATCACACTCGTATTTCCTCAGAACCAGTTTGAAGTCTTAGATAGAACCGTTTTTGGGGCCCTCAATTTCGCAGACAGGACAGTTTGTCGAATCAGGATTGTGGTCTTTGGATAGCTAGTTACACCTTTTCTCACTTCGGGGATGTACGAGGTCGGCAGCTAGCTAATTTTCGCAATGCGGCACGCTGTCAACTGTTCACCTTGGACGGTACAACCACTTGATGACTGCAGTGGGCAGAAAATGCGGTGTCATAAAAAAGTTTAAAAATAATTATTTTCATGAAAATCTCTACGTAGATATGTATTTGCCTCCGGAGGTGGGAACCAAGAGACTGAATATGAAAAAAACAACTACAATCGAAATAATTCGCGGTATTCCGCAAAGGTCCAAAGACGCGATAATTGGTTACGAATCCTGTTATTCAGAGGAATTAGCGCCTATAAAATCAATCGCTAGGTGTCTGTGGATAGTTTAATTTGAGGAAAACCCTCAAGCAGGGTTCGCCGTATTTGACGCGGAAATCATTTCTGATTCAACCCATGGTAATCGCTTGCAAAAATATCTACTTTATTGGTGGTGGTTTATACTCCCGTGGAGGGTTTCAGTTGATACAAGGTTTGTATAAAAAGTATTGGTAACAATATTTTCCTGACGTGTGCATGAAGTGCTGAATTCAGACTGTCGGTTAAATTTGTGCATGATCGCAGATCGTATTGGCATTGATGAAATGACAGTGCACACCTTATCACTAAAACTTTGGCGATGTGAAAGATCTGGTCTAAATTCGTCCCGAAGGTCTTGACGGACAACCTAGAGCAGAGTCGAGTGTCTGCTTGCGAAGACTTTCTGCAACGGCATCGCGACGATTCCCCAAACCCCTTATAGTCTCGGTTTGACATAAGCGGACTATTGCCTGTTTCCAAAAGTGAAATCCTCCCTCAAAGGACACCACCATGGGACCCTGGGAAGTGTCGTCGAGGAATCTTGCACGCGTACCCTTAAGGACCTTCCGGAATTCGCCTACCAGATAAGAGTGTGTCGACGTTCAAGGGATGTAATTTAAATAATTTTGAGGGATTGTAGCAATATGTGAAGTAAATCTATTTTTCCGAAGCTATCCCCGATACTTTTCATACACACCATGTAATCTGATTAACTCGTGAACATTCTACCAACAACGATAGCAACAGAAGTTTAAGTAGTTAGTCCTTTAATGGTGTGCGAGGAGAGTGGTTAGAGCGCTGGGATATTGTGCGCAGTGCCCAGGTTTGATTCCCGTCGAATCGTAGTATTCTCCCTTTCACCGATTGCAATTTTTTGGGTGCCAAACCTTCTTGGAAAACTCCAGGTGAATGGGTCTTTTAATCCCTCTTATTTAATTTATCGGTGTGTTTTGTGGTTCCTCATACCCTCGCTCATGTTACTCTTCCGAATCGGAGGTTCCATTGTTACTATCATGACCTCTTAGCACTTCGTGTTATGGAGGGATTGTTTTCTCTTAGGTTTTGTTTATACAATCGATAAAAGGTATTCATGACTCTTATCTATAGATTCCCATCGAGACTGTAGGGGCAAGTCGGAGATAAATGAAGCGTCGAATGCGCACTTGTAGCCGGCTCTCAGCTAATGCTCAATCCTACAGGTGGTTTGCAGTAATTGAAGATCTCAGCTTGTACGTAGTTCTCGAGTGAGAGAGAGTGCGGTCAATCATCTTCTCACATGCGAGAGTTAGTCTACAGGATTAAATCCCTCGGGCGTTGAAGACAAACAATTTCGGGACTCGTCTCGACTTGAGGTATAATTTACTTTGGGTGATTTGAATGTTTATTTTATTTTTGTTGCATGAGAAGTTTTTTCCGGTGAAATGATAGTGTAAACTGTTAGAATGTTTGTACATTACATACACACATTTCTTATATAAAAATTAAGTTAACATATAATTGAGATGAGGTGCTCGTAATGGACGCCAAGATCAGTTTGAGGAGAGAATCTTCGTTCGTCCCTGATGAGATTCGTGATTTGGTTTTTGTCTAATGCCCGGTTTGCGCAACATTCAAAGCACAACTGCCTTTTTTAAATGTTTAACTCCACGAATCGGCAAGTGGCAAATTGGTAGAGTTCTCGGTCTAAAATCTAAAATTCACGGAAAAAGATGTAAATACATATGTTAGGATTTGATTCTAAGTCCATTACGAGCAACAATATCTTGCTCATAGGCCGCGGAAAAATAATATTTTATCGTGGCCTATGCCACGTCAACTGCGTTCTTTGGTTTAAAAACGTACACGGTAGTTCTTTGTATGCGTGTTATGTACGAGAAAGAAGGCAATTTTGTGTAAAGGTTATTTTAAATTGAAATTCGGATCATCATAATTTTTTCCTTCGTCTCGACTTCAATTGTAGGTACTTATTTCACGCAGATTGTTTGTGTTTTCAGTATTTTCCGCCATTGACCGTTGTCGTCAAGAGCAAGGCTAAATTTTACTCACAAGTATTCGCAGTGAAACCATCATTTCCGGTCTTTTTCCTTTGCACGCATTTCTTCGTTGTTATGCGTTACCGCGTCGCTATACGCGTATCTCAAGAATTAGAAGCGACGGTCAAAGAGTGGAAATGAGGAAACACTCCCGAGGAAAATGTACCGAAGACTCTGGAAAAAAAATTCATGGTCTTTTACATTTTTCGTTGTCGTCATATTTAAAATGCAGGAGATTACCTGATCCATGAAAGTTTCCCCCGGTATGGCAG
This sequence comes from Hetaerina titia, assembly GCA_037158775.1. NCBI lineage: Eukaryota > Metazoa > Arthropoda > Insecta > Odonata > Calopterygidae > Hetaerina > Hetaerina titia. Next base: position 91,657,232 of record CM073771.1, on the reverse strand, counting down.
TAATTCTTCTAGGACCTTTTTTCTTAGGGTTTACACTGCCTCGTCTGCCTTTTGTTGGCATTATGAGGACGTCTTCATGCTTCTCGCAGTTTAGTCCAAGTTATTTCGATAAAAGGGGAAGAGTGGAGGGATAAGCGACCTTTAATTAAACAATATTGTTCCAAGTGCTCCTTCCTTATTGGGATTTTTTCCAGTCATGGGTGGCACGGGGAAAGCCTGTACCCCACCTACTCTAGCTGTATTCTGATACCTTCTCACGAATGGGGTGAGTTCTATCCTCGTCTCTAAAAATCAACCACGTAGAACGGGTAAAGCTGCAGGAGCATCAAACGTGAGAACAACCCACAGTCCTCTCTTGAGTGTTCTCTGGCTGTTTTTTTCACATTACCACTGAAGGGAGCTGTACGGTTAGGGAAGGGAAACCGAATACTCTTTCGTTAGTATTAAAGCCCTCCATTCAAGCCTTAACGTCGCATGAGTAGTTGGTTTAAGTGAATGAAAATCTCCAAACCAAGTATTACTTGGGCAATCTATTTCAATCCTTTCACAAAAAAATTAATGCAGAAAGCCCCGTGAAAACTTATTCCCGGGAAGTGAGCGTATTGGAAAAAAATCGCGCTGACTTTACGAACGTTGTTTTCCTCTCGCTCATTGAAATATCTTCAAGAATTTAAACGTGTTTTTCGAAGTCTCCGTCAAAGGTCAGGGTAGGGATTAAGTCAGTCCTCGATCAACTTGGATATTGTGTGCAAGTTCTCTTAATTTTTTTCGTTCCGCCTTCCGGAGAGAGAGGAAAGAGAAGGGGAGCCTCAAGGGGGTGCTCAACCAACCGGCACCTTTTGTCCAGCACTTGATGTGTCATGGTATTTCACCGTCGCTGTATCACACCCTGAATAACGCGCCTCGAGGATTTTTGAGTCCATCAGTGGATCGTTTCATTTTTGACAAGGGGCAAAATGGTGTGAAGCGCCGCCCGATTCGTTGAAATATGTCTGCGAACGAACCTTTAGCATCTCACCATCCCTAAGGTACGGTGTGCAACATACAAAGCCAGTTTGTTTCCTTTTGTAAAGTTAATCTTTTCATTTATAATTGAATGGAACGCTCAACACGAGCCCATCTTTTTTTTCCTTTTTTTATTTTAGAAGAAAGTTTTGACGATATTATGAAGAAAGGGGATCTCGCAAAAAAAAAAAATTAAATATGAAATCCTTCCCCCGATCGGGTCCGGATTACGCTACAGTTCATTCATTCTTCTTATCATTCAGAAAACTTTGGATGAATGTTTGCCGATATCGTAGCGTAATGATGTGTGGCTGAAGAAAGTTTTACTGACGGTCTTGTCTCGTGATTGTATGTGGTTTGATGTGTGGTGAAAGATACTTCCGACAAGTTTACCTTGACGAGAAAGAAAACAGACACACAGGATTTTTCTGCAACATTTCAATAATTCGTAGTTTGTTCACTGTTTGTCATGATAACTCTCTTTCGAGTTATCATGGTCTTAGCTGATATGTGTCTTCTTTGAAATAAATACCGATTGAATGCCAAAATACCAATTTTACGGAAGAATAGGCGGTCTGAGTAATTAATTGCCCCACTGAGAATTGTGATAGAATACTGAAAATTTGTTTCTCCCTCGTTTATGTTTTGCGTCTATTGATGGAATTAACTTATCAAATATCTGTTAATCATGCGTAATTTTAGTTTGATACTCGTACTAATAACGTTAGTAGTGTTAATTCATCGGACAGTTTGTTAATGAATGCGGTAATTGTGGTAAACTTAATAATTTTGTTAAAATATATAAACTACATGAGCCACTTATTGACATACGTGAAGCGTTCACAGCATCTGATTTGGTCTCAAATATTTATGTTAGAGGTACGAGTCGAATGACGCTTTCCACAATATTCGAGATACAGTGCTATCCATTCCCTATAGATCAAGTCAATGTGGTATAGTTGAATTAAACTTCCTCTCTTCCCTCAGTCGGTTGATGGAGCGTACAGTTAATTGCTGCTTGTAAAGGTTTTTGTATCACGGTTTCCAATTGGCAGTCGAAATTTTCTTCAACTCAGGTGAATACTAATGCTGAGTACTTAATCAGAAGTAGAGTCTTGATAAGAATCAGTGTGTGGAGGAACTCGTATGGGGAACTTGATAGTGTTTTGGAAAACCTGGAAATAAGATCTGGACCATGAAAGTGGTCATTTGTTTGTAATAATCCAAGAACTGCCAAAAAAAACAATACTTTTCCACTCTATTCGTGTACATCAATCACGGTTTACACGTTACTTTTAGATTGTCAGTTAAGTGTTAAGGTTACTGTCGGTCAAAATAAATGGTGTGGAGAATATTTGAGTGGTAATTGGGTAGTTCAATAAGTCCTTTGAAAAAAATAGACAAACCGGTTGTTTTGGGTATAAATATGTTTTTTTTCAATATCCTATCCAGAAATTGACATTACCAGTACGAACGTGTAACTCCTAGACATTACATTTTTCAGAAACTGAAAATATTTAAGGAAAAATTTTTTTATGTGTTTCATAGCAACAAATAGTTTTACCAGTTATTTAACCAACTGATAGCAAACACAGGCATGGGTAAGAAAAAAGTCAATGATGTTTGATGAAAAAATATACCATAACCGAATGTACTGTCAAAGTAATTGTAATTTCAAATAGTATGTGGGTCATTCAATGACAACTTAAGAAAGCATTGTTTTTGATAGAATTTTTATTTTTCTTCGTAGCCGGATAGGCTTTTGAAACCCACTGTTTCCACTGTCGCTTTGTCTCTGGAGTGTAGTAGTGTATTCGCGTTTCGTCCATAGTTATGTATCGGTTCAGAAACTCATCAGGATTGCTACGGAAAAGCGCCAAACCAGTCAGAATCGACCACATGATTACGTTTATTCTCCACTGTGAGCAAACACGGCACCCATATTGCCGAGACATTTTTAACGCCTACTTTTTCGTGCAACATTGAAAACAATTTATCTTGTGATATGTCTGCGGCCTCAACTATTTCGCGAACTTTGATTCGTCGATCACTCAAAACCATATCGGGGATTTTGTCAATCATTTCGTGGGAAGTCACTTCCACTGTACGTCCCGAACGATGTTCATCATTTGTGGATGTTCGGCCACGTTTTAACTCATTTGTACAACTGTGGACAGCCGCAAGCACAGGAGTTAGATGTGCCATGAACTTCATCCGACTCTGCGATGATATCTGTTTACTTCTTTTGAAAATCATTCATTTCCATTTTTCCCCTCTCAACAAAATTTTGTTGCTTCAATCGACTCTGGAAATGAAAGCACGTGATGGATATAGATGAAACTTTACCTGCAGGCTAGTGAGAGATGAAGCTTGCCGAAAGTAAACCTTTTCTGCGCAATCTCCTGGATTTCCTTAGTAGGTAATTTCAGCAAGACTGTGCGATGATCGGAATCCTGTTTTCGTCCCCGGCCTCCTTCACTTTTTTTGGTGATGGAACTCGGGAACACTCAGAATCGCGCTGTTGTCTAGTTACAGCGACTTTTACTTTCCACTTTGGTGCATGCTGTGGCCTCCTAAGATCTATGGAAATCCGCATTGGGTTAAACATCTTAGCGTCGAGTTTTTCACTTTAAACCATCGATTCTATTTTCTGCAAAAGCATGTTTTGCAATCCACCCTGTACCTTTTGGCATCATTCTTTGGCGGAAGACTTTGTTATCCCATTTTAAATTATAAATTCTAGGCGTTAACAGTACTCCCACAGGCGAGACCACTCTACTGATTTAGTTATGTTTAGACTTTTGGAACATAAAAAGCATAATATAAATAATCTCTTGAGGTATTTACATAAAGTAAGACTATTTTTAACGACGTTTCACTTTAAAGTGCTTTATTATTATTATAATACTTCAACTGGTTTAAGTGCCCTTACGTCCGGAAATATGCGTCGCAGAAATTATCTTCCCTCCGTATAAATTACTGGGAATTCTTATTCTTGTGAGAATGTTCTTGTTTGTTTATTTTACAGTCGTTGCTACAATAGACTCCAGTGATATGCATATCTTGGAAAAAGTAATCGTTAATAGTTATACTATCAGCAAATGTCTCTCGGGACTCTATTCTGAGGTCGAATGGCGAGATAAATGCTTGGCTTGTAGCCAAGTAATCACACTCACCGAGCAATAGTAAACGTGTACTCGTACATAAATTGAGTAGTTTATAAGGTTAAAGGAAAAATTAATGCCTACCATATCGTGATTGCCTTCTATCTTCTGCAAAAAAAGATGGTACCCAGTGGAGTATCGAAGGCCACGGAATATTGTATTGAATTATAACATCTAGGTCAACAACAACGGGCACGGCGAATGGTTTTTACACTCTGAAACTGTTGCATTGAAATGCATATTAGCGGATGACTCCGTTAAAAGTTACTGTTGCTGCATATCCCGCAGTTATTGGCATTTGTCAAATGTAAAAACAAGCTAAGCTTTAACCTCGTGGACTGTGGCGCGTCGCGCACGACCACGAATGCCTGTGACACTGTATGTACGGTATTTCGTCACATCTTGTCCCTTTAAAGCCACCAAAATTTCAGAGATTGAGGATGCTTCGATATCTTACTGGCTAAAGCACTCAGCCAGACATCGAGGGATCCGGGTTCGAATCCTGGTCAAGGCGAATGATTGTTACACTCTGTAATTTCCTCTTGCCGGAGATGGTGGAAATTGTGGTGCCGTTAATGCCTCCGGAAAGTGTGACTCATCGGTTCCGAAACGCACCCGGATGTTTATCACACGAGAATAGGGTTGTTGCGGTATTTAGAGTACTGACTTCCCGCCCAAGGGTTCGTATCCAGGCAGGATCTTTTAGCGGTATCCCGATTCCTACTCGAGTTGCCATGTAGTTTGTTTTTTTAGTGGAGTTCAACGTCCGTCGGATGGGGGATTTAATTGTGGACTCCTTGACGTATTTCGTTAGAAAAGTAGTCTGATACCACCGTCGGGTTTCTCTCCACCCTTCATTATTCTTCGTGCATCCTACATCTTCTAGGGTATGCATCAATACCTAATGGCACAAATGACCTCAGCTATCGCTTGCCTTCCTTTATGACTGCCATCACTGCTACTATATGGCTGCCACATTGTCGTCGAACTTCAATGCCGGCCACATAGCGTGGCGTATAGACGCCGAGGTAAATAAAAGAAATCGCCAGGTTTATGCATAAAATTAATATCTAGTTCATAAAGATAGAGAAGTTGGTCTAGATAGGTGATGTCAAAACTGCAATAAATACTCAAATTACGGTATTTTAAAATCTCACACATCGGTGTTATGGGAATCAAATATTTTTCCTCGTACTGTATTCAGGTTCGTGAGTCTGGCCCTTAACCTCTCCCGATGGCGATTAGAATAAGTTCCGACCCCGGGAAAATGGTGGCAAATGATTTTAGTCCTGGATGGCCAGAGGCGTCACCCGGATTTAATGTTTCGGATCCCTGGCACAACGCCTTTCCCATCGGATTTATCCCGTCACAGTATAGCGAGTGTATCGTTGTCATAATTACCACTCCCATAATCACCTCCCCAATATTGTAGATCGATATCTCTCGAGTGGTCAGCATGGGGATGTGAACACGACGCGATGCGAATATTGTTAAATGGAATATTCTCTAGGCGAAAATGTGATGCGAGGACGATAGGTATTGCGATGCTCTCCGGTGTTGTCAATCCATCGACACTTTTGCGACATTCCACTTGCATCGCGAAGCCCTTCACTACTCCAACACGAGACAGGGGGAGGAGGCTGGAAGGGTGTAACTTGGAGGCGAAAGAGGGAGTACCACTGACGACCCCAGGGGTAGACGACGAGCCCTAGGGGAGGTGGACGGGGATGAGGGTGTCGTGTAGAGAGAGGTTTAAAAAGAGGTGGGGGCATGTCACAGTGGGGAGGGGGGAGGCTAGGGCAGTTGCCATGCGGGATTTGCATTCAGCTTAAAACTATTTGCCCATCTCGCGGTGTATTTTCGTCCCTCAAGAGGGAAGCCTTCAAAACTTGTTTACTTGTTTAAAGAAGGAGACTGCAATGACTTAAAGCGCGTGCTACAGACTCAATTTGCTAGTTTTAAGAAAGATAGTAATCAGCGTAATACTGAGGATACGTGGAATCACCTCCTTGAGATCACGCGCTTAGCAGTCAACAAGTTCATTTCCAGTAAATTTATAAAAGATAACATGGAACCTAGACGGTACAACGCGGGTGTTAGAAAGGCATTACGACATCAAGGGCTATGTCACGCCATGATAAAAATATTAAGGATAACATCCGTAGCAACAAAAAGAATCAGACCACTTATGATTATAAGATATCTAGGGCGAATTCCAGGAGTGAATTTCGGAAAGCGTTAAGAGAATTCAAAACGAAAAGGTTAGCGGAATATTTGACAGAGAAATCAAAAGCATTTTGGTCATTCGTCAGAGAAGTTCAGGGAAATAAGTCAACTGTTAATTCGCTCAAAAATGATTCGGGCGAAAGAGTGACCAGCAGTTCGGAAAAGGCTAACTTATTAAATTCCTTCTTTCAAATGTCTTCACTAGTATCTCACGGAATACCACCGAAGGCTTACCAAATCGTGCCCGTCCACCGATGCCCACATTTGAAATCTCATATAATGGAATAGAAGGCTTGCTGAAAAATATTAAGCCTAATAAATCCTCCGGGTCCGATGAAATACCCGCTCGTATATTTAAGGATATACCTTCGGAAATCGCGCTGTATCTAGTAATAATATTTAAGAAATCGCTGGTAGATGACAAGGTTCCCAGAGATTGGAAAACGGTTAACTTAACAGCTCTATTTAAAAACGGAGACAAGGAGGAACCGAGTAATTACCTATTTCCCTCACATCCATTTCGTACAAGGCTATGAAACATATACGAGAGTTGCTAGTTCGGTCGTGAGGCACCTCGATAATCAGAAGTTATTATTGAAAAATCAGCACGGTTTCCGAAAAGGTAGATCCTGCGACACACAACTTGCGCTTTTTGTCCATGATATTATTATTTCGGGAGAAAGCAATGTTCCAGTGGACGCTATTTTTCTAGATTTTAAGAAAGCCTTTGACAAAGTACCTCATAGTAAACAACTTACAAAGCTAGAAGCATATGGCATACATAAAAATATCCGGGATTGGATTTAAGACTTTATGAATGATCGGGTTCAAAGAGTAGTGATAGATGGAGTTAGCTGAAACGCAGTAGAAGTTGCTTCAAGTGTTCTCCAGGGAAGTGTCATCGGGCCTCTTTTATTCCTTCTTTACCTTAACGACATTGACTCCGTAGTTCTTAGTAAGATACGTTTATTTGCAGACGATAGAATAGTTTACCGTGATATCCATGATCCTGAGGACACCAAGGTTGGAATAATAAGTACTTGAATCAGTCGATGACAGTGTCTCTCTTAATTTATCCGGTGGTTTATTCTACCTATATAATTTGGCGCCATAATATTTCTCCAAGTGTCTCAAGAAAACTCAGGTGCACTGTACCTTTCTTAAATAATGTCTTACTTGCTTTTTTCCAAAATCGTCTGGCTCTCACCATTATTCTTCCAACATACCCATAACCCTTACTATCTTCTCGTAGCAATTTTTAACGGCCTAGAGGGTTTTCTCGGAACTTTTGCCAATTCCTAAATTAACACTTTCTTCCATGGATCCTAAATACTTGCCTCGTATTGCAAATGTGGCCTAACTAAAGCGCAATAACACTTCTCTCTTACTTTATCATTACATTTATTTTACAAACTGGCCTATGAAAGGTAGTTTATATAAGTTTGACCCGCATATTTGTATGATGGGCTTGCCAGCGTATGGAGATTGTGTGCCCCAGAAAAAATAATTCAAGTCATGCGTACTTACTCATATTATCGCATTATCCTCACGTTATCCCCCGTGTCTCGTCAGGGACTTCCGGCAGAAGGCATAAAAAGTGCAGGTCGTCTGAGTAATATTAGCAACGCATGAGCCTGCAGCATAAAACACAAGCGGCAGAGGTCATGTTTTCTGAAAATAAGTCATTAAACTATCTCTGCCACCTGGAAGACATTATATATATCCATTGCAAAAGAACAGTGGGATTATTTCACAACGATTGTTTTCTTGGTTCGACCCGTTGCACCCTCTTTACGGTATCACCATCAGGCAACTGATAAGACCCTAAAGTAGTAATACTGTTGGCAAAATATTTTCTCCGGAATAGTTCTATTGTTCTTTTTTATTTCAAATTCGTTAAATAAATCATAAAGGAGGATGGAAAACTAAGTGGCTCCCTGGAAAGGTGATTCAGCTTAAAAGCTTCAAATGGAATCGGGACTAAATATGGATCAATTTCAAGGACAAACATTGCAATCATTTTCGGAAATGAACGTATTATTTCCGTATATTGGCATTGGTATGTTTATTGGATAAGATCATTTGTTCATATTTTTCTTATATTAAGCTAGCTTGATCCAGATGTTTCTCAGAAAATTCTAAGCTTATATTTCTCTAAGCACGTTTAAAATAAGTAAAAGTTTGATTCGAACTCCAGGGGGAATTTAGAAAAACTAGAATTATCCGAAGTCCGAGTCGCTCACTTTAGAACGAAAGAATAATATGCAATACAAAATAACAAGTTTCGTCGCAGTGAAACATTTAAAATTTTTTAAACGAATGAAATGAAATCTTAATAATGAATATTTCCCAATTTTCTTTACCATGGTCAAAAAAAATATATTAAAAAACTACCGGCATTGTGGTGATTAAAACATAATTAATTAGCAAAATGCAAATCCAGTGTGTATTATAAACTCTTGTGAAGGCCAACCGAGTATATATTATGAGCTTTTGTGAAGTAATTGAAAAAGCAATACAATATTCAGTTTGAGGTTGAGCGGAAATGGTCGATATATAGAGATTTAAATCGATTTATAGATGATTCATGCCTTAGGTTATTGGAGAGGTTGTTCTAAAGATTAATTGCTGTAAAAGCGAATGATTTATGGTATTGTCATTCCATGGGACGGATTGCAGTAATTTCCTCCATTGAAACTTCTAGTATTTGGGCGATAATCCTGCGAAGGACGCGTAACGAACTTATCAAGGAAGTACCTAGATCTCTCTTTGGTAAACAGTGTGTATAAAAATGCTTCCTAACAGTATTTCTGCCGTAATGCTGTCGTCAGTCCACATAAGTATAAATAAGGGCTGATGTGATCTTATTTTTAGTGGATATTGTTAAATATATACACTTACGTAACATTTAACCATCGATTAGTATCTGTTCATTTTAAAACTTTATTGCAGGGCATTTGCCTGAAATGGCTTGTTATGAATCTGTTGGTATTTGGTGCGTACGCTAAATTAAGAAGTTGCTGAAATATCAAATTGTTACTAAAGGGAAGGAATGGAGCGAGAAAACATATCACTGTGTCATGTGGATGGCGGTACGGCCTCCTACCAATTTGAGTCTCAAAAGCGGCAGGTGATTAGTGGACGCTCCGTAATCACCGGAGTCGTTGAAAACCTCGCGACATGAGCAGTTCAAGCGTCAATGGCCTAAATATTAAAAGAATCCACTTAAACCAATTTATCAACTTCAATTTAGAGTGAGTGTACTTTTAAGTGACCAAATTTTACTGTACTTATAAGTCGGGTAGTGTACATATGTAGTAAAAAAATAAGCATTCCAGAAGGCTTTCAAAAATCCATTGCGCTTTGCTCCCTAAATCCTCGTGTGTATATATGTTGATACTGTTTTGGTGACTGTTACTTGCCAATTGATCACGATATTCTCGCCACTGACAAAGAATTTCACATCAAATCTTAAAATTATGAAGGCAAACTTTTCTCCATTTACGGGGCCCTTCGGAACCGATGCGCGTATCACATCTGGTTTAAGAGACGGCCCTCGGTAGGAGCTGCTTTGTATTTCAACCACCTAAATATGTTGAATATCGTTGTCTTGTTTTTTTTTGTCTGGCTGCTTTGTTTCTGGTTCCCCTTTCGTTCGGCGAATAAGGTTTCTTCCCTCCTCATTTTATTTGTGGAGGCAGCTCCGCAGGGCAAGTTCTTCGGATCACTTCCGGAAAATGTCGAGTTTATACTTTAAATTTATGCCACGCTGATACAAGTAGGTGGCATGAAGAAAGCCCGTAAAGAATCGTGCTTGCAGGTGCTAACCCGAAGGTCGAGAGCTCGAAACCTGCTCCGGCGGTATATATTGTGTGCTATCGTACAAATCATTTTAGTGGCTTTTTCTTGGCAAAATTGTGATAGCTACGAGAAAGCCTTTAAAATCCCAGCCATCTCCTGTTACCAACATTGCTACCGCCGTGTATTAGTCAATATCAGACTATAAACGGAGAGTATAGCGTAAAGTTTGCCGTATTCTATGACTGTCTACGTGCACTGCGCGTTGTGGTGTCTGTGAATACTATTGAATATTGCCACTGGAACACAGCACATTTGGAACACGAATTAATTAGGTTATCACTATTTTGCATCGCTTTGGTTTTTAATTAATATTTCTTTAGCCTTATTATTTAGCTTGGAGTTATTAATGGTAGTCTAACGATCAAGGTAGGTTTCTAAGATGGATGTACACATACGTATATTAGCTACCGCTACATTTCTAAGCTTCATTTAACCCAGTACACTCTGATACCCTACACTACAAAAACCCTTTTTCAATTCTGCATACTTTCTGTCTTCATTCTTTCCATCCCTCGTGCCTAATCTTTTCTTCCACCAACCTCGGTTACCTAACATTTTCCGTACACTTTTCAACATTCCATCGCCAATCAAAATTGCCTGCATCCATCGTTCTCACCTCTGTTGGAGTTCTACCAACAACCCTCTATCCTCCCCGTCAAGTCACGTGCTTCGTTTATTTTCCTTTCTGTCTTTTACCTTAATCATCCTTCTCTACACCCACATCTAAAAAGCCTCCTTTCTACGCCTATCGTCTTGCTTCAACGATCATGTTTCCGCGCCGTGCAAAACCAGGCTCTTTATCAGTTTTCGCCAATCTTTCCTTATCATCCTTGCTCAAGGTCGCTGTCATTAATTTCCTCCTTTGGAAAGGCTCATCTGCCTTAAGAAATTCTTCTTATTTCCCTACTAGTTTTACCAGACTTGTTCCAAGGTTTTTATGGATAGATAAACTGTCCCACCTCTTGTTACTACGGTCTAACCTTAACGTATATCTTCGCGATCGTCTTCATAGAAAACCTCATAAAATGAGGTTTTGCAGAATATATTTTCTGCATTGATTCTTATCTCATACATAATCCACTAATCTTCTCGTGCGCTCAGCAATGATTGCAACCCTTTGGCTGACTGGCTAAGTTTTAATCAACCGCAAATCTAACCGATTTAATCAATTCCCATGTTTTCATCCCTACTTCCGGCAGTATGATGGGAAAATTAAGTTCGATGTTTCGAGAAAATACCCTTCTCCTTTCGATTTTTTTAAAAAGGTATGTATGCACCTTCATGAGGCGGGTTCGGGTATTCCAGCCTCGGATTTGCCTAATAGGATCGTCAACTCGTATCGGAATGCTATTTAGTGCACTATGGGAGACTGACTTGTGTCGTGGAAAAATATTTGGTGCATCTTTATGTGGCCTCTCGTGCTGGTTACTCATTTCCCCCCAGATGTGACGCAATGCACACACTCATTTGATAAATCACTCTTGAGTCGAATGGACGCACACCAAAATCAAGTATTTTTTTTTACTGAACGTGGTCGCCTTCCAAACCCATCCGGAAAATACCCCCCGGTGTGGAGGCTATCCGCCGGATGTTTGTTTCAATTTGATTTCAATTTGTTTCACTTTGAGAATTATGTTTGGAAACATTTACGGTTATCCGGATAGTCAATCGTTCTCAAGAGTTTTATTAGTCTCTCGGTCAAGGACTAATTCTGTCAGTGAATTCAACAAACTGCGTCGATGAGTACCACTTCATTCCATGCCTTTCATCAGAGCCAAGGGACCGAAAAATCTAATGGTTTTCGTCAATAATAATTGGAGCGGATTTGCGTTGTGGATGAAAACATATCCGAAATGACCCGCGCTAATGACGAACTGTAAATTAAATGAATTAATGAAAAGGGCGTCGAGATAAAGCGCCTGGCGGTGTAGCCACCTCTTTCCATCCCCATCTCGGAACTGAGAGAAAATCCTCCGCCTCGGGGTAATGAAGTGAGATAAACAGTCAAAAATTGAAAATAAGTTAAAATCGATTATCGGACCCTGGGAACCGGTCCACAATTTTCGCATAATATATTGAAAGAATCATCCACAAACCCCCGAGGCCTGCTGTTAAAATATCATAGAGCGGATATTTAGTGCGCGAATGAATTCCATAGGATTCATCAAAGTCTTAATGATAGAGCCGCTGCAGCTTACTAATACGAATGAAAACAATAATTTCAGTGAATTATTAAAATTAATTTCATATTCAGGATCATCGGAGTTGTTATCTCTGGGATTTACCGAGGTAAAGGGAAGTGATTGTGTGTTCAAACAACATGGAGTGACGTTGTTTCAGGGAAACCGACGGTTGCGTGACCTTTCATGAGAATATCAGTTAACTGTGATCATGGCGATGCATGAACGATCTCTTCCTGGCTGGGATCAGTGAGAAACTAGGCTAAGGGTTAAAGGCCATGCGTTACTTCAGGTCCGAAGTGGTGGTTCGTGGTCCGGCATACTGCGAAGTGAGAGAGGGAAGGGGCTATAGGAAGTGCGGTTTGAAATTATAAAGCGACTTATTTTCGCATGGTATACATGATGTTCGCCAATAAATGAATCTATTTCGCAGGAAAATTGAAATTGTTGATTCTTTTCGGACCAGTTCATGTGACGTTCGCGGAGAAAAGTAATGGGCGGATGAAGGAAAAGTGGGTAATTGTGAAGTTATCTCATGTGGGGGCTGCAAAAATAAATTGGTCTCAGGAGTCTACGTATCGTCGTAGCTGGTATGTCAGTGGAAGACTTCGCCGTCCAAATGTATCCCACCTGGCTTCAGTTTTTTACGGAAGGGATGATCCCGCGCGGAAGACCAAATCACCGATACCTGGCCCAAATCAAGGAGAGGTATCAAGACATAAAAAAAAATTGCCGTGCAATAGGTATTAACGGATGGCTGCCCCGTCAACCAATCTTCGAATCGGGAGGGTTACGAATGAATCGCTTTCGCAGTAACTTCGATCATATCCGGGCTATGTAATTCGACAGTATTTTGAGGTATTTCTTGTCTCCTGTATAAGTAGCCAAGATTCGACACCATTTGTATTTTCTGTAGTTGCTATACTTGACCCATGACACATTGTGTTCACTCCAATATTCCTATTATCGATGAGCAGGATTGAACGATGGACTGTGTTGCATCTCAACCTTACATTCGCATTTGCTGCAGTTCTATATTCCACGAACGTCTTATTCGGATGTTTCAGAAAATCATTCAAGTAAGCGCCTTTCATGTGTTAGTGGATAAGAGTAAGGCAGGTGGTGTAAACTACAAGATGGTGGTCTACATGGAGTTGTTCATGCCATGAAACCCACCTATCTCTTACTTGGGACGGATGGTAGCCACACTGCTTTTGTCATTGGCATTGGGACAAAGGTACGGCGTGCCGATTCCTTCAATATTCTGGAAATGCTATGAAAAACTTGAAGGTTAATGAGTTCTCTCGAAGTTTGCCATTACGAGAGCTCCGTGAATGTTATCTAGATGCTATTGTGTTCGATTCTGCGTCGCGCGGAACTTCCAAGGGCTTTCATCCATTGTGATTTTGCTGAGCTCCTCTCTCCAAACCTCATCTCAGAGCTAAATAAAGCGTTTTCCAGTACGTAGGTTGACATCGGCTTTATAAGTGGTAAAAAAATCATGTAAATTAAACCCACGACCTTGAATGTTGATAGCCTTTTCCACACTGTCAACTCTTGTCATTAACCCTCATGTCAGTGAAGGTATTGCATTTGCATTTCATGTAAATACATTTGAGCCCTAATTTGCGTGGGTGATAGATAATAATTGTCTCGCTTGAACTGTGCATAAATATTAATCATTGAGGTGCGCAGTTGTATGCTAAGTGCTTTGTGATGGAGTCCCGTCTTCATAATCTGTCGGGTGCATTACGGAGAGGATCGAAAATTACTTTTACTAATTACTTACTAAAATTCCCTGAGAGGCGGTTTTTCTAGGTTTTAAGAAAGCCTTCGAAGAAGTACCTCATAGTAAACTACTCACTAAGCTAGAAGCATATGGCATAGATAAAAATATCTTGGGTTGAATTAAAGACTTTTGAATGGTCGGGTACAAAGAGTAGTCAAAGATTGAGTTAGCTCAAATATTTTATTATTATTATTATTTATTTATTTAAATTTATTATTATTATTTATTATTATTATTATTTATTTATTATAACGTTATTGTTATTACTATTTCGTGCCATTCAAGTTTACGGTCCCGGTATTTTTTGTTTACATTGATTCACGACCGTAGCTACGTTCCTTGTATATTTAAGCAGTAGAAATTACTTTAGGTCGTGAGTGAGAGTAACGCCTAGGTATTTAATTGAGTCTACACATTCCATTTCGATGTTCCCAATGCAGTAAACGTTCGGGTGGGAATTGCTCTTTTTTTTTCAAAAATTTATGACCTCGTACTTTTTAAAGTTTAACTTTATTTTCCAACTGTCGCACCTGCGTTGTATAGCATTGAGGTTATGTGACAAAGCTGACGTGTCCTCAGGATCACAAATATCATGGTAAACCACTGCGTCGTCTGCAAATAAACGCATCTTACCAAGGGCTATGGAGTCAATGTCGTTAACGTAAAATAGGAATAAAAGAGGTCTGGTAACCCTTCCCTGGGGAACACCTGAAGTAACTTCTACTGCATACTGGGTAAAAATGTTCGGTTCAAAATTAGTCTGGTGTGTATTCACCCCGTGCCACACACCCTAGCGGTGGCTTGCAGGGTACTGAAATATGTGTCGATATCCTGATCAAAATCTAACATTGTCTCAGAAAGCGACCTTTTATTTTGATTTCCTCGGCTTTTAGTTTTTCCCATGCGTGATGGGCTGTGCCTCTCCTACCTTCCAATGGCTCTTTAGAGGTTTCCTTTGCTCTGTTTTGTCCTTTTCCCAATTTAAACAACAAACCTTGGAAGTCGCCTCTCATGATTTTGTTCGATTTTAGTTCGTAACCTGCGGTTTATCCAAAATTCTGTGTAGTATTTCTTTACATGAATTGATTGCATTCTCTAAAAGTCAGCAAATTCCAAAATCGACTCAACTCGGAGAAAATCGCTTACCACGACATCGAAAGACGGTTTTAGCGGTTTTAATCGCTGCTCTCGTGAAGTTAGAAAATATCTCCTGCTCGATGATCAAATTTTTCTGTTAATTAGGAATGGGATACAAAAAAGATTATTTATGCGTGTGCACTGCCATGCCTCAATTCAATCGTAATTTTGCATACAGTTACTACTTGTTTACATACTTGTAAATGTACTGTTCCAAAATTTTGGAAATGACAGTCCATTAAATGAGAAAATTTTGTCGACTCATATTTTCGGCGGTGGAGAATAATTACTTGTTTTTATTTACTGTTTAACAGTGTTTGATACTTCCCGTTTTTCCTATTCACTGATCTACCGGCTGTAATGGTTTTTTTGGTTTGAAACCACTATCAGGGCTGGAAAACTGCTCTGTCTGAGGCCATTTTAATTCATTGTTATTTGTAACGTGTAGATTATTTACGCCACTCCCTTTTAGTCATATTTGAAATTCACGGTAAGTTTACAAAGAAAGGGCATACGGAATTGGTGTACTCTAAAGGAAGGTGGAAGCGCTGTTAGGAAGGAAGTAGTGAAAACCAACGTTCATCGTTAAAGGTAAAAGGGAAATTATTAATTGAAGGAGGAAACAATCAAGAGAAATGGAAAGTATGCATAGAAAACATACTTGGTAAAGATATTAGGCCAGAAAGCTTAGATTTAGAAAGATTGTATGACGTAGATGATGATAGCTTTGGCCCAGGCATCCTTGTTGGCCAAATAGAAAGGTCATTAAGGGAATTGAGATCAAATGAAACCGTTGGTATGGATACATTTCCAGCGAAAATACTTTAAGGTTAAGGAAATCGTTGAAGGAAGAGTTTTTATTGAATAATTCGTATTCATTTATGAGAGGGAAATTTGAGCGGAAGACTTCGTCAGATCAGTTAGTTCTACCCCGAAATAGGGATATATGCCCATATATGTGAAGACTATAGAACAAGTTTGATGTCGTCAGCAAATAAAGTGGTACTTAAGATTATCAATGAGAAGATGGAAAGGAGTTGATGAGTTTGTGTTGATCAGTTTGGGTTCACAAAAGAGAGAGGCACGTGTCATGACATAGCAGGAATAAGGTTAATAATAGAGAAGAACACGGAATACAATTAGGATTTATTTGTTTTGGAGATTTCGAGAAGGCGTGCGATTGATTAGATTGAGTGGAATTAATAAAGGAATCGAATAAATAGGAGTAGATTAGAGGGATAGGCGGCTTATCCGCAGCCCGTACTTGTCTCAGGTACGAGTGGCGGACGAAAATTCGGGATGGATAGCTGTGTTAGGACGAGGGGTAAGGCAGAGTTATCCATTATCACCCATGCTTTTTGATGTATATGTTGAGGAAATGCTAAAGGAGGCATGAAAAAAACCGGGAATGGGAATGAAGGCCAGTTGAGAAGTCATAAAATGAGTTAGGTTTACGGATGATCAAACTGAAGTCAGCCATCTAGCTGATGGGTTACGATCATTGCAAAGTGCGTTAAACATCATTCTGATAGGTGTGGGATGAAGATCAATGTAAGTATAACAAAGATTGAGGTTTTCGAAAAGTGGTAAGACTAAGTTATAGTTAAAACTGGAGGACATGAACGGGAGTAGATAGAACAGTCTACATATATTGTAAGCGTTTTGAACGTAGCTGGTTAAGGCATTAGGAGCATAAGAATGAGAATTACCCTAGGAGAAGAAGCTTTCACTAGGAGAAGGGAGATGATGGCAGGGACGTTAAATAAATATCTGCTATCACCGCCAGATCAAAAACGTGTATGGAGGGTGAGGGGACTCGTTATTTTTGCCTCTAAGGCGAATAATACATTGTATTATGGTCATATTTCTTCAGGGAATGTAGATAGAAAGCAACCCGTTGTTTTTTTCAGTATGGTTCATTATACACGTAGTAAGGATCGAGTAAGTGAAACTATTATCAAGCGACGATTACTTGCAGGAGTTGGCACGTAAATGATTGATTTCCATCCAATGACGCATTGGCTTGGATTGAAAATTGCGTCAGCTCGTTCTAACCTGTCTCCAACATAATTGATAAGGTAGCAAAAATGAGACAAGTTACAGCAATCATCCAGAGTTAAGCATTGAATGCTCTATTAAATGATAGAAGTCAACAATGTTTAGAAAGTGCGCCGTCTCCCACTCCCATCCGATTGTCGAATCAATCGAATCCGATAGTGATCGATGGAGGACTCGTATGACAGATTCAAAAGTTGAATTACAAATATTACTCCTATGCGACTCAATTCCTCAATAGCCACTTAATCACATCGAGCATCCCTTTTTTTAGTCCGGTACAGGGTTTCCGTCATTCTGATAGAGGGGAAGCTCAACCTTGCTCTGAACTGTTTGTGAACCGGGACAGTGTTTCTTCTCGGGGAACACGCGCCTCAAAAGGACCACAAGTTCGCCCATGAGATTCTAACGCGATTCACTTTTTCCAAACGCGTCCAAGAAACGCCTCCTCGCCGAGTTAGTTCGGATTTTGCCTTTTAGTTCCCCATTCCATTCCGAAAAGTTGAGGTTCTCAAACCCCTCACCCCTCTCTCTCCTTCTTCTTGCACGCCCCGATTCTCGCCGTAACTATTCGCGAATTGCTATTTCCGGAGGAAGGATTTTACAAGTCCCTGCCACCCAAAGATTTTAATCCGGTTGTTCCCTTCCAAAGGAAAGCCGTTCTGGCCGAAATTTTCTTTTCAAGGCTCGTAAAGTAAGAAGACATTTGCCGCATTTGTTCGCGACCGGTTGCCATGCTTCGCCCGTCGGCAGTCACGTAGTAGTCCGCATAGGACAAGTAGGAAGGGCCCCCCGATCCCCCTTTCCTATTTCCGTACCTCAACACCCTCTTCAGGGGGGACACTCGTAAAAAAAAATCCACAATGAGATTTGCTGGAGCAGGTCAGCGGTAGTGACACTCGGATGATGAATGCTCGAATAGGCCAGGCGAAACAAGTGGCGGATCCAGAAAACGATCCTTGTAGAAATGGTGGAATTGCATTTAAAAATTATTTTTTCGTTTCTTATTTTTTCCGAGTTTTTTGGACAAATAATTAACGACTGAGAAACTGAAATGGAAAATATTCTACAATGGGCGTAAATTACGATTTCATTACGGCCATTGGAGAATATTGCCCCTTTATATATATATTTTTTTGTAAAGCTTGTAATAACTTGGCAAACCTCACTTACAAAAATGACAGTTGAAGTAATGATGAAAGCTTGATAAATTGTTGGTTAGGAAAATTGCGTTCCATTCCATGTAACGAGTAATGAACGCTCTCTTTTCTGTGAATTTTCCTACTCTTCACTCATTTCCGCCATTAATGTTAGATCCCGAACCGCGGTAATCAACTCGTAGCTTGATTTGTTGGCTGAGGCTAGAGGTTATTTCGTATTAAGTCTTACTGCGTGTGAAATTCACTCATCATAGTAGGGAGGCCAGATCCTTTCTCTGTGTCGCTTATAGTTCCCAAGGAAGAGTTGATACTTATAAAATCACACAACCTTGGATGGAACTGGAGGTGTCCAGACGCGTATCCGAATTTGAAACCGGGTCCTCCGGTCAGTAGCCACACTCAACTCACTACGCTCTCACACCGCCAGAATTTCAGATATATAACTCATTTCCCCGAAATTAGTTTAGCATTTAACCTTTAGTAATAATTACGAGAAGTAAGGTTATATAAGATACTGCGAATCTCTTTCTACGTGCAGTGCTACGTGGATGGTATTTCAGTAAGTACCAGGTGGTTTTGCTGCACGCATGAGTGTGCAGGATATTCCTCTCCGGCAAGAGTTATTTTTTTGCCGTTTGTTTCATCGCTCTGTGAACAACTTGAGGAGGCAATGCAAAATGTTACATTTCGCGGAAACCCCATGAGGAGCAGACCGCTTTCGCTTCATTATTCAGGAGAGCGATCGAGTTGATCTCCGTGCGTGAGGTTTAGGCAAAACCTCAGGCATGAGCGTGCATTTTAATGGATCAATCTGTGAGGCAACGAGAAATCTCAATCCGAAGGTGGCCGGTGGAAATTTCTCCAGGGTACGCCGCACGACCACTTTTCGCCAAGAGCTCTGCATTTCTATCAGAGTTGGAGCGTGTGCAAATTTGATGGAAAATGGAAATATGTTAGTTGCGGAAATCGCGTGGATAGATGTGGGAGAGGATTATAGGCCTAGGCCTTACACTTGTGGAAGTTTTCTTAATCTTCCACAGTTTCCGTGTTTTGATAGTTTTTTTCTACCCTACATCATACCCCCCATGCCACTGCTAGGGTGTGGCATGGGGTAATTCCAAATTCATAGAATTTGTCGTACTTAAGTGTTAATAATATACATATGACGGTATATATATATATATATATATATATATATATAATCATTCATATAATGGAAACGATTTTGTATAACAACTACTTGTAGCACGGTATCTTAGTGTAAAATACTTGTCCAAGCATGCGAGGCTATCTGCTCGTAAAAAGAATAAAATAAGGAAATGTTGGATAAAATAATGATAGTGTAATGGGCTACTGAGAATATTATTCCCCTAGCGTCGTCTTTTGTATGGGTTCTGATCCCATGTTTCACGTTGCATTGACGCCTTGCTGTCACTTCATTTTTTTTTAATACAACGGCAGCCTCGAGGGAATTGGAAAAATGCCGCTGAATCGCTCGCTTTTGGAGAGTAGAAGGACAGCGTAAAGATCGCGCCGAATCTCTCCTGCAAAAACAAACGCGTGGACTTCTACAGCGTTAAAAAATTACCAAGAATGCAACATGTCTACGCAAGAACAGGGGAAGTGATGTGTTCATTTCATCAGAATGTTTTAATTTTCCATCAATATATGTGTGTGTGTGTGTGTATATATATATATATATATATATATATATATATATATATATATATATATATATATATATATATATATTATATAAAACTTAGACAGCAACACACAGCACGAGAACATATAAAAAGAACACTCACAATAATATCTTGATAATTTCGACGGACTCGAACTCCGTCTTCTTCGGAAGATATATATATATATATATATATATATATATATATATATATATATATATATATATATATATATATATATATATATATATATAACGCTATTTATTATTATTCAAACTCGCCGACGGATTGGGGATAGTAAGGGGTCCGTAAGGTTGCCAGAAAATGTCAGATTCCTCTGTTTTTTCGTCTTGATAAAAATTTCGTGTATTTGGAGCAATAATTAACTCGGCGGAAAGTTTACCGAAGTTCTCTCTGCGCTTAACCCTCCAAACGGTACTTCCCTTGGCTATAACTCGATATTCAATTTGATAAAAAGAAAATAATTACATTATTCACATCTTTTTTATGAATCAATGCTTTTCAGAAAGAAGAAAATACTCGTAAAACTCCGGAATTGACAGAGTTCTTAATTATAACCTACTAAAGCATGCATTGTATTCTTATGGCTGGGTGTACTGATTTTGGGAAGAAATTATTTGGTGGTTTTAAGGATCGGCGGTGATTATACTGAAATCTCCCGGGAATATGATTTTTTGAAGTCCTTCAAAGGGATCAGTATCTTTTTATTTACCTTCTTGTGCGTCGAGAGAATTTTCAGTGAGACTTTACGGTTTCGTGTTAGAAGCTATTGTTTGCGGAAAGTTCTTAGTCGAGCTGTAAAATGATTCTCTCGCGAAATGCACCCCGAAGTCTTGCACGCTGTACTTTTAGTGCTTCTTGTAGATGTAGGTGTTACACGGTAGAGTGGCGTTTGTAAAAGTGAGTCGCGGATTTATTACATTTCAAGTAAATGAGCCAAGCCGGAGTTAGACGCACTTAACCGTGCTGATTCGGAGAAGACTTACTATTCATATCAACCGTTTGGAAGCATGTTGTATCCCATCGCCTTTCCGGTTTTGCATTCGGATATTGGAGGCACGTATAAGAATTTCCATTATAATTTAAGGTTCTATAATCCGTTAAGTTAGAATTTAACCACCCGCACATTCCCGTTCTTGCTTAGGCGAACCGACATGCAATCAAATTTATAGTTGTCAGCCACAGAAGCCTATTTTCCCTTCTCAACTTGTATCGTTTTGTTTTTTCCCCCACGTGTTGAGTCAGCAACGTATATCGAAGCTTCTGGAATCCCACTTCAATGCTATGCTTCCGTCGATCTGATTTTCCGCCGTTGTTGTTTAGCACAGCAAATGGAGGTTCATTCGTAATACTAGATTCCTAACGGTATTGTTTGAAGCACGTTGTTTGTTACATGCCTGTTTGGAAAAAAACGGAAGTAAGTGTTATACTCGTAATAGAGTTTTATCAGTTGGTTTAATTTATTTTACACGATGTTTGCTAAATTTGTGAAAGACGACCTCAATTTTTTCCGACTAAACGGTATTTTGTAGCATTTCGGTTTATTGGAATTCAACTCCACGCATGGGACAAGTCCAGTTCTTTCGTGCTTATTTTTGATAATCCCATTCCGCGCCCCGTGAATGAGGCCAACGGCACGGAAGAGAATGTGATTAAGGAAAAGCGTGGAAGTATATAAATATATATATGTACAGGATCGCACCCAAAAATGGTAGGACTGATTTTTTTACAAGAATTTTATTGACGATTTGCTTACTTCGACTTAATAATCTTCAAAGTATGCTCCTTGAGCTGCTACACACTTAGTATAGTGTTGCTCCCATTCCCCATACGCCCGCTGGAAATTTTCTTTGGGGATGCCGTTGATAACCCTCGTCGAAACCTCTTGAACGGCCTTTATCGAGTCAAAACGTCATCCCTTGAGCTGTCTTTTCATCAGGGGGAAGAAGAAGAAGTCCGGTGGTGCCAGATCGGGAGAATAGGGCGGGTGCGGCAACGTGGCAACGCCGTATTTGGCCAGGAGCTGTCTGATGACGAGCGCGCCATGGCGCGGCACGTTGTCATGATGACGCACCCAGCAGTTTGCGATGGCCGGTCGGATTCTTTTCACGCGTTCTCGGAGGCGGGTGAGCACCTGCTCGTAAAAGTTCGCATTCACAGTCTCCCCTGGTGGGACAAACTCCTTGTGAACCACTCCATGACGGTCGAAAAACACAATCAACATCGTTTTGATTTTTGATTTGCTCATGCGAGCCTTTTTTGGACGATGGGACGCCAAATTCTGTGGTACGGCTTAAGGCAGTGTCCCCATAAGCCTGCTTGATCGTATCGAGGGTCTCAGTTGCCGTCTTCCCGAGTTTCGCAAAAAACTTCACGGAATAACGTTCCTCTAAATTCAGATTCATTTTGTATTTCGACGCGGACAAAAACCTTGCTTCACTAAAAACGGTGTCCTCACTCAACGACAGCCCGCAGGCGACTGAGGTTGGTGTCGGTCTGTTGCTAAGAGCCCTCTCCACCTTACCCTGCCAGGCAGACCCCCCTTTACCGCCCCGTTCGCGCCAGAGAAAATCAGTCCTACCACTTTTGGGTGCTCCCCTGTGTGCATTAAAGTTCCGTGTAAATTCAGTGCAGGGAACTTAAATGGGTTTCACGAAAAGTTAAAACTCGAACTGAAAACATTCAGGTTGAAAACTCTCAGCGCGAACACAGGCCATCCATGGGCAAAGTTTTTAAATACTAGAGTTGCAGTATAAAGAAATTTATTCCACACAAATTGCAAATGCGGTTACAAGGAACCACGTTGATACAGCAGAGCAGCGTTTAGTTGACGTAGAAATTTTCACTCAGATGATAAAAATGGAATGATGACGAATCTAATGAAGATGTCAAAAGGTAAACTTATAGAGGAAAAAGGAAAAGGATCGCGCGAAAAGCCTTGCGCGCCATTTTAAAAGCAAAATATGTGGCGAATTATCGGAGAATAATTATTATTTAGGTAATCTACCTGTTAAGGTAGGTTTTTGGATGGACACAACTATCAAATGAACATTTTGTGACTCCCCACCTAGCAAACTAATCTATATGAGGTCCCTCTTCATCTCGGTGTACTACTTTCCTCCCTTCATCCCGTCCAACATCCCTATCCTGTTCCTACCCTTACCTCGCTTGCCCAACATTCTCCCCTCTATTACCCTCTTCAACATTCCAATACCACTCAATACGCCTTTCATCCATTTTTCCTGCCTCCATAGGATTTCTCTCAACAAACCCCTCTCCTCCCCCACCATTTCTAGTACTTCCTCATTTGTTTTCCTTTCGGTCCATTTCACCTTCTCCATCCTTCTCCACACCCACATTTCAAAAGCCTCCAATCTACGTCTATCCTCCTGCTTCAGCGACCACGTTTCCGCGCCGTGCATAGCTACGCTCCATATCAGAGTTTTTACACAAAATTATTTTGGTTTAACGTCAGGGAAGTACAGTGGAAAGGTCGTAATGCACATTAATTTTCGGCAGAAAATGGCTGAATTCTTAAAGTCCATAAAAACCAATGTCATACAAAATTTCTTTCATAGCCTCTACGCGAAAAATGTTTTTGCGCAGAACAAAGCCCCCCGCACACCTGAAGAGTCCATGAGTGACATTATTTTTCCAGGAATGAATTGAAAAACAGCTTCGAAGCATAAAAGCAAGCGAAATCCCAGTTCCGGAAGACATCTCCACTGGAGTGCTGAAGGAACTTAAGGAAGACATCGCATATTATTCAAAAACTGTCTCATGCAACTCTGTAGAAGAAGGTTCAATGCCTCGAGACTAGAAGTACGTACGACTCACGTAACCATGATCTACAAAGGCGACGATAGGGTGGACTCCATTAATTATAGACCTTCGTCTTTAGCATCGACATCCTAGAGCGTAAAATCTTATTTTCATCAATATAATGGCCTTTCTCGACATTAGGAACATGCTGTTCTGTAACCGGCATGGGTCTAGGAAAAGCAGATCATTCGAATCGCAACTTTTAATTCATTGTATCCTGAAATCGGGGGAAATCATTAACCAAGTGGATGTTGTATTTTAAGATTCCAAGAAAACCTTCGACAACGTCCTTTGCGAGAAATTGATATTATGACTTATTAAAACTAAGATATTAACGAGAGAGTGAATGACTAGATTAGATATATCCTATCTTACCGTATACAAAAGGTAGTCGTCGAAGGGTTGAGTTCATTAGAGGCTTACGTAACTTCAGGAGTCTTGCAGATATCGGAGTGTTTAAGCAAATGGGGGTTATAATTATTTATCGGAAAATGTACAACACTGAAGTTTAGGAATAAATCAAAGATAAACAAGAGATAATTTATAAAGTAGATGGGAGTAGTTGGACATTTCAGAACAGGTCAAATAATTACGTGTTAAATTGACATCAAACCTTACAAGGGGTACACACATTAGAAGAACATTCAGGTCAGCCGTGAAGAAGTCAGGTTTCATCAGACTAGTTGCAGGAAAAACGTAATGATAAAGCAAGAAAAGAAGTATTACTTTAGTTAGGCCACCTTAGAGTACGCGGCAAGTGTTTGGGGTCAATGGGAGAGCCGTTTATTGAGGACTCGGAATAGGTTCAAGGAAAATCCGGTAGATTTATTAAACATTGCTTCGAGAAAAGAGAAAGCGTCATGGTTATGCTGAAGGAATTAAGGTGGGAGCCTGATGATTTTCGAAGAGAGCTGGCAAGACTTAGCCGTTTAGAAAGGTGCAGTACACCCGTGTTTTCTTGCGACACCGAGGTAATTATTATGATTCCAAATTGCAGTGGTAGACTCGACAACCCGAATAAAATAAGAAAGACAGACAACGTCATTGACAGATTTAGGTACTCATTCTTCCCTCGCACGATACGCAGTCATAACAAAATCGAACCCAAGAGGCCGGAAATATTTAATTAACCTTAATATTGACTGCAAATGAATTAGTCATGCAAAATAATTATTTTATGATGTACTCGTATGTGAGCATGTAATCGCGCAGGTGTATTTTGTCTATGAGCTAGCATATACTCAAGAGATTTTTACATACTAATAATGTTGCATGTACGGCTGGTGCTACACGAATTTTCATTGACTTGCGGAGTATTCTGTAAATGCAGATGGAATTGAGTTTCAGGTTCCCTTAAAGGAAGGAAATAATTTTTCTTTAATTTCCAGGACAAAATTAATATAAAAACCGTCGCAACCTAAGAGGCAAACAATCAAACGACCAAAAAGCATTTAAAAAACTATTTTTCAAAAAATATAAGCCACTCAATTATTTCATGTGATGATTTTGAAGTTCATTTCCTTGAATTCTGCATGGTATAAATCTTTACTGTTTTAGAATAAAGCTTTTTTGGTTTGGAATTATTTGCTTTTGAAATTTGTTTTTTCTTAGAACACTGTGTGTGTTTAAAAAACGGTTGGCACATTACCTTAATTGAAGAAATATTAGTTTAACCCAAAAAATAGAAAGATATTTACAACCCTAGTAAGATACAAACAGTATGTCTGAATCTTTTCACCCCTGATTGTATTTTAGGAATTAAATATAATTCTATCGAATTTTGAATGCTGATCAATTCACCAAAATGTTGTTTGTTACCTCAAGTGAGATAAGCCGACGTTATGAATACATTTCAGTGCGACTATCATTCTCTGCTAAGGCTGTTAGGTTAAGTGCTCGGAGGCTCTCAAATTTCGTTATTTTTCTTTTCGGAATTAATTTTGTGTCGTCATGAATGGAAGGCACCTATTCAGCTATTATTTTTTTCTTCGGGACGCGTTCTGTCTCTTATGAGGATAAAATGCATTCTCGTGCGCAAGTAATGGAAAGATTCCAAAATGTAAGCCCGTCTCCATTTATAGATCGCGATTCTCCATCACGTTGCTTTCGCGAGATCCCCGAGATCGTACTCTTAAATGACCCACGTTATTTTCAGAAGCACGTTCCCAGTAAAACTTTGGACACCCTTGTGAATATTCACGAAAACGATTTTTTTTCTTTCTTATGTTCTGCCATTCCATTTTTTGTGTCGTATCTTATGATTATTGTTGACGGAATGTCAATATCTTAAGTGTGATTCTTATCGTGGCGATTTATCATGTAAATCCTTTTAAAATTACTTCGATTGTTAATTTTCTCATTTCGACCTCTAGAGAGCGAGAGACGTGTACGTTGCATAACTTAGACATTTCTTTGCCCATTCTCATCCAAGCTCGAAGTGGAACAAACAATCGACCATTCTAATAGCACAATTAGTTACTTTGAAAACAAATGTACCAATTGTCGAAGGTGTAAAGAATGGTTTCTTCATATACTTCTATTTCCTTTATCTCTTTTTCCCACCGCCATGCCGTGACAATATTTGTGGGCTCATCCGCCTCAGGATTGTTGTGGTATTTTATCCACCTCTCTAATACCAATGCATGATTTCATTTCTTTATAATTTCAAATTTATACAAAAGTGTCCATCAGAGGCTGTATTAATCATTGTTTTCTTTCATTCGTTCTCGTCGGTCTTTATCCTTATATCTTACTGTGTTACATGTTTGTGTGGTTTTCGCAATTGTTTCTCGGCAATAAAGAAGGGAGATACTTTATATAATACTCTATAAAATACGGAAAATGCGATTCATACATGGTAAGTTACATGGTATCATTGTATTAATTACTCTATAATACTATGTTTACTTCTTTTTTATGTTCACAAAGTGCAGGAGGAAAAACAAGCTGTTAGATTTTTTTCTTTATATGTTTCCCTTGATTTATTACCGAGTGCGACACACCTATGTAGTTTATGGTTTGGATGATGTGGATTCCCTCGGAGTGAGAACGGAAATCGTATGAGTGATACATGTTAGGCTTCCTTGGGAGTACGTAAGACCCGTCTAATGGCGTATGCCTGCCTTTTCTTTGCTCAGCACTCCTTTCGCTCATCTCTCGCGCGATCCTTCTTTCCTAACGAGCCACTCGGCCGGGATCACGGGCCAGGGGAGCGCGAGGGATGTCTGCGAAATTGGAGCATTTTGTTGTTTCGCGGGTCGGTTTTTGTTTACCTCGGGGCCGAGACTGCATGAGAAAATCGCCACCCCCTCCCCCATTCCTCCGCCCCGGACGTCGCGCGCAAACACGCCATTTTGCCATCAAATCCCTCCCCCCACCCGCCGTCATGGAAGGAAGAGAATAGGCCGTAAAGAAGGCTGTGATTCCGCATCCCGGGAGTGGACTTGAATGACTTTTCCTTATGCCCAGTTCGCAATCATTGAGGGATTTCTTCACCGATCTCCCTCCTCCCCACTATCGAGTCTCCCTCCCCCCCCCCGTTCTGCTTCCCCCAAACCCTCCCCCGATGCACCCCAGGTCACCACCACCCCCCTCTCCTTTCTCGTGGGCATCTCGCTAACGACCTCGTCACGTGGGGACCCTTCCTGCACCGCGGGGGTTGGCACGCGGTGTCCCCCGTGGCGACCCCCGAAGAATGGCCGGCCTGATGAGTGCAATATATAGAGATGGTCATTGGTGACACCATTGACGTCCACAGCCACTTCGCCCCTCCCCACACCTCCTCCCTTGGCCCGCCCTCCGTCCCGCCAACCTCCCCTTCCCTCTCCCCCACAAGGGTGCTTGTATTTGCGGTCCTTCGAGCACACACCCACACAACTGCTTCCCTGACACCGATCGCGATTCTACTCGTGAGTCGTTTCGCGGGCAATCCACGAACAAAAGAGGCTGCAAGCACGGAGGAGGGCGGCCACGTATCACTCCGCGTTTAATCCGTTCAACACCCACGCCTCGGCTTCGCCGCCTCCCTCTCCGCACCCGTCGTCCGAAAAATATACCAGAGGGCGGGGAGCATGAGGGTCGGAGTAATGACCCCCCGGGCCGTGCGGTTCATTTGTTTATTCTCTAATTGTTTCTTCTCGAGCTGTGACGAAATGGCGACGGCATCGTCTCCAGCTTCTCCAGAAACAACCCGCTTCCCGAGAACCTCCTGGCGTTATTTACCGGGGAGGACCATTGGCGACCGCGAGGGCGAAGGGAGAGAAACTAGGGCACGTAAACGGGGATGATGAGTCTGGGGTGGATCTTTTCATCCCCACCATAACACCCGTTTGCACTCGGAAAATTGCATAAAGGACTTCCAGGGATTCCCAACCGTCGCTCCTCTACCCCCATCCTCTCTGGCCTCCCTTTGTTCCAGCCATCCCCTTCACCTCTCGTCCCCCGTTAACCCCTTTCGCTTCCTATTTTGGCTCACCATTTTCCTCGGTGACTCCGTACAAAGACGTCCAAGACCTCCTGTAGGGATTTTGGACACTTTGGTTGACCCATCAGTCGGGTGATGTCTCCTGCGTGGGTGGAGGGTAGGTCAGATCATAGTTAGGGGAGGTAATTCCGGATGGAGATACAATATCCCAGATGTACTCGAAAGGGTGGGGATACGGTGGAAAAATGGATGCGTGTCTAGGAGATTTTACCGTCGAGAGATGTCTGATAGTTAGTAGGAATCCTCCTCAATAATAAATCATTGTCTCCTGAATATATTTTTCGCATGCCACAAAAAAATACGTCGTTACTCGGCGATTACTCCATGATTAAAAAAAAAGGCTCTTGAGACCACACGCATTTCATATCGTGCTTATGATCACGTTTACCAGAGTACCGGTATGGCGGTGCCTAAAAGGAGTCATTAGTGTTCACATTAACATAAATTTCCTGCAGTAATCCCAGAAATTAAAACCACATGGTCCGTCTAAACGCTTGGTGGAATATTGGATGCAGGTGATTTGGAATCGCGTAAACGATATTGTTTAACGTCATGCGGTTATATTTCAGGAACTTTGTTTCTCTTAGTAAAAAAGGTCGTGATTTTTTTAGTATAAATCCCGTGATCCTTGAGTTGCTGGAAATTAATTGAATAAACTCTATACTGGAAGCAGACCTTGTTTTGCAGGGTGCCTCAATTGAGCACGTATAATAGCCCGTCCGAAATGTCTAGCCTGCATATTTGAGGACGAGGAGGAAATGAGGGGATTGAGGAATGGATCATCCATGTTCGACGTCCATGAGGAATGGATCGACATTTCATCATCGTCAACATGAATGAATTGCACCAGTGGGTGGGAGCCGGGGTCACCGGACAGGCCTCTTCTGTGGCGTTGAACTCCCTACCGCGGAAGCACAAGTGCCATTCATTCAAACCGTAATCAAATTTGACTCTTTGTTGCCGATGGTTATTTTACATTGAAAGCCGCAACTAGGGCATGTGTTAGGGGGCAATACGTGGTATTGTTTGTGGTATTAGTTATTTAGGGAGGATGCCGACAGCTGAAGTTATTTGCGCCACTTTGGATTGGTTGATGAAGAAGTAGGATTTTTAGAGAATATATGGAAGGTCGAGAGAGAAACTCTTCATCAATATTAACCTGCTCCTAACGAAAGGCACCGTGGGTCTCAAAAGATGGACAGGATATGCCTCGAAATACTTTCCAAATGAAACCTCAAGCAGGTGTCGGGATACCTCTGAAAAATTCTGCTAACGCCGGTATTCGAACCCGGACCCCCTGGGAGGAAAGCCAATCCATTAGCCACCCCACCAGCCTAATCCTCTAGGTGGTAGGTGACCAACTAGTATTTTAATCCGTGATTATTCTCTTTCGGTATTATTTTATGTTCCGGGAGTTAGAATTCTCATGCGTGATAATGCTGTTTCGGTCAGTAATTGTACGAGGGAAGAAAGTTTCCTAATTTCGATCTGTTTGGCAGTCAATTTCTCTCGACTTCACTTTGTGACCTCACCTTCTAATATCTATCTGAAGTACCGTTTCCATTCCTCGGAAAAACCCTTGTAAATACGTTAGCTATGTGTTTGCATTAATGCGTCTTCAGTGTAAGCTAAGGTCATTCACATAAACAGATAAATATCCAATAGCCTTTTAATGTTTCGCTGTGGAAAACTCCCGTGTTCATGCACATTTCCCCACTTTTGTATTGAAGGTCGCAATGGAAAGTAGTATCGATTGAATGAAGAATAAAATTAATGAAGGAAAATATTTATTTGTTGAAATTATTGTGTAACTTTCTATGTGGAGATGACAGAACCGATAAAACGTAGGCATTCTGACTTCATGGTCTCGTTTCAAAAGTAAAATATAATACTGTAATATCATACCTATTATACAGCCGATATTTCTTTTATCGATAGAGGTAAACTTGTTGCTGCATTATTTGACGTTAGAGGTTTCATGTGAACTTAGATAGTACCGCTGATATATAGGATTTAGGTTTAGCCATATATCGTGTACCCTTCAAGTCGTCAACCCAACCAGAATTCCAGTGTGAATAGAAAGGAATAGGAATTATGAAGGATATAATTGATCAGCATAAGAGTGGGGAATTTTAATTTTTAATAACGTATTTTTCTTGAAATTAAATGTACCGTTAAATCTTTTGCTGCTGTCGTCCCTTTCACTGATTTATAGACGAATCGCCAAATCCTTATAATATTTTATACGAAAACAGAAGAAACTGCAAACTATCCATCCGCCCTATTAATATTCTTCAAGAATTTAAATCAAGTGATGAATCCTCAGTTCTTTAAGGTTATCAAACGTGGTTTCCATCTCGATGGCCTGTAAAGCATCTCGTGTTCGGAGCAGTTTTAAAATAATTTATGTGCATAATTCCTTCCGTTACTTGTTATTTTTTTTCCAAATGTGTTGGCTCGGTTGAAATGAATTCGTAAGATGTCATCCACTGAATTTTCCTTTTGATTACATGCGGTTCACGGGGTGAACAATTTAGGAGAATATGCCGATTAGTCGTGAAGAAGGTTTCATGTGACGGGTTGTAGGAAAATGTAATGAAGTAATGAGTAAGAAATAAGTGCTACTTCTCTTAATTTATACAACATATAGGATATTCGGTAAGTATCCGGGATCCATGAGAGAAAACACGTATAAAAGACTAAGATTAGGTTCTGAGAAAATCCGTTAGGTTTCCTAAAAAAAATGTTACTATGAGGGAGTAAGCGTCAAGAGTGTACAGCACAGAAGCAACTTATTCTTTGAATTCAGTCGAAGAAGCTGCTGAAATGCAATAGAAGGATGGAAAATGTAAGCTCTAAAGAAAGAAGACTAACGAAGGTGTGTTGGACAGGATAAGGAAAGGTATAAGTGGATAGAGCAAATGTATTTGGCAGATATTGAGATTTAGTTGGATGTTACGGGCTGTGATAGAAGGAAGAATATCTATTGGGTAAAATTAGGTGACTAGATTGGACAAGGTGAGCATTTGGAATCACTTGAATGCTTTAGAAATCAAAAGGGTGTGTATCTATTGGAAAGAGCGTATGAAATTTCTGCAAGGTGGAGGACTTATGTTTAAGTGGTTGGCTCCAATAATAATCCGATGTGAAAAGAAATTTTAAACCGGAAAGCGGAGAGAGAGAACATTTTAGTATCCATTATAGAGTACCAAGAGTAAAAATTGTGTTAATATTTCTTTGCGTGGTGATGTTTCTTGGAAGCGTTTGTTCCAGTTGGGCGTCAACCGAGTTATGCAGAATGATGTGCTGATCTTCCTGTTGAGCAGTGGTCGGTAATCTCTTTTTCTTTTGCCTCGGGCCGGATTGTCAAGTTCTGAAATGTTGGTGGGCCAAATACCCCGGACCTTAGGTTGTCGACCCCTGCTGTTGAAATTGCACATGGCTGCTCTATGGCAGCTCTGAGTAATTCAGTAACAATTTGTCCCAGGCTTATGAGCGATTTTGTCCTCAGCTCATCAATTTAACTCTAAAAATGGGAGAGGATAACGACTTAAATTGCATCAAGCGAAAGAAATACCATGAGGTTCATTATTCCTTTGAATGTCTCGCTTATGATTTTACGCGTGTTTTTTTCCGTCCCGTGAATTGAATACGTAAACATTGAAATTTCAATATGATCGGCGACGTGTTCGTAAACGAATTCACGGAATCTATATCCTATCAAGGGCGGCATCTCGATTTGAATGCTAATGGTCTTCGGTTTTCGAGAATTGATTGTTGAAAATTACAAGGCGTTGTTTGCAGTCAATGAATCGATTTTTTTAAACATCGAGAGGCGGTCTGATATACTGTACATTACTCATTGAATTGTCTGTTTTTGTTTCCTTCTCATGGTTGTGTCGTTAAGGGGCAAAAATAATAGTGTTACACCCTCTTTATCAAAAGCTGCTCAAGATAACTCCCGGTATAGTGCTGCCTGAGTTCATCCTTTGGTCGTATGAT
Organism: Hetaerina titia; assembly: GCA_037158775.1. Lineage (NCBI taxonomy): Eukaryota > Metazoa > Arthropoda > Insecta > Odonata > Calopterygidae > Hetaerina > Hetaerina titia. Next base: position 91,624,642 of record CM073771.1, on the reverse strand, counting down.
CTGAACCGTTTGACACATTATTTGAACACATTCATGATTTCTATTACGGAAAATGGTGTTTTATTTTAAGTTGAAAACTAAGATACTTGGTCTGTGTTTTAAAGGCCTACGTTCTCGTACTCCGAATTCTGTACCCACTGCGTATTTCATCGAAGAAAAATTTTTTTTTTCTATCCGCGGTCTTTCTGGCATTTCCTTGGATTGAACTGAGATAATTTTCCAGCTATTCTTATGTTTGTGTAATTTGTAATTAGTTGTCTGCTTTCCAATTGTACATTGTGAGGGAGTAACTCTGTTTAGATGATCAATATGTGGGTTGAATAATCATTGTGCATTTTATCCGATGAAATGATGGCTGTATTTCATCCGCCAATCTCTCTTTTCCTCTCAATTTTTCTCTCAATTCACCTCTTCCTCTTATCTTCAATTCTTCTACCTCATGACTGCCATTACTAAGATCTTTTATCGCACTCTCTACGTTCCTGTGATTCTATTGAGTGGTTCGATCAAAGAGAAAAATGATTTGAATCGTAATTGTCGAATCGTACATCAATACGTCTCACATACGCCCATAGTTTCTCACTTTTACTCTTTGCAAGTTGGAATGGTGCATGTTGTCTCATGAAATAATTTTTCACTCAGTTACATATGATTGTTTTGATCCATATTACAACCAATGCATTTCAAGATCTAAGCTGGGTAATTTTTCGAATGCTAGACCTCTATGGGCAACCTTTGGCGGCACATAGGCGGGAAATGCTCCCTCCTCCTACCCTGGATGTGTGAATTTAACGCATCACAGGTCTTGATGGGAATTGAAACCCACATTCACTTATAAAAGTAACCCAATGGGTTGATTATAATGGTTTTGTTGATAAGTAATTGTTGATCACCAAGTATTCACATTCATTGACCTGTCTCGTGTTTTGCGCGGGGAAATTACTCTCCTTAGCTCATGAATTCCCACTTCGTAATTAGCAGTGGTTGGCAATCTCATTTCAGTGTCGGTTATTTTTCCTTGGCTATTTGAGCTGCAATACTCTTTTTTGTGACACTGCGGGGCGTAGAGTGGTCGCTCTTTCTCGTGATGACGGCCCAATCACGCGCTGCTCTGATTACATCGGCATCGAAAGACGCCTACGCGCTTGAGCTCGGATAAGATTTCTTTTCGTGTGTAGACGTAACGAGACAAAAAAATATTGTGTGTTGTCGTACTCTTCGATCTTAATTTGATCTATAGGTTTTTCTGTAGGTTTTTTCACTCTGGAGAATAGGGTTGGTGATGGCATAGCCAGTGTGCTGACCTCTCACTCCGAGGTTCGGGGTTCAACTCCTCCGAAGAAGCGGATTTGTAATTGATGTTCGAACCCCTACATGGGGATAATGTGGAGACCATTTCGGGATTGATTCTCCCAAAACTATATCTACCTGCTGACTATCTCGGTGAGCAAAACGCTCGCTAAACCGAAGTTTGCGTCTTCACATCCCACCTAAGTTTTGTTATTTTGCAATGCAAATATTTTTATTGATGGGATTTTAATACGGTAGACGACCATGTATGTTTGAGAACCTTAAAAAAAACAATGCCAGTGCATGTCACTCAACATTTACCTAATACTTGTACCTAATTACCTGATGGCTGGTAACCTAATATCACCTGCCATGCGCTTTAGTGGAGACTGATCGGATAAGATGTCGATGTGCCAGGTTTCTCGTTGCCATTTCTCACTTCCCAGAAATCATATCCTTCTCACGGTGCCCGCCCCCTTCTTGCCTCTCCTGGTCTTCAATTTTAAATGATTAGGCTTGCTTCCCGCAGTGGGTAGAAGTGGTCGTATAAGTGATTGTGGATCGTTTTTATTTCCTCCTTTTTAATACAGCGGAGAAATTCTGTAGTGTGGCCGCTAACGTGTACGTGTATACAGGTTTTTACCATCATGCACGTCTTTTCAGGGATTTTGAGTGGACGTTTTTTTCACATATCCTAACCCTTTAAACACCCTTCTTCTCTCTTATCCCTTACCACATACCTTTTTCATGGGTTAGGGGGTTTTTGCGTAGGTGTGGAAGTGACTAAAAAACGCTCTGTCAATAACAAAATTTTTGCGGGGGAGGAGTGAGCGTAGATACATTAGAAAGACCTTCGCGTTTTTACACTGTGTCGCGTGTGATTCACGACTTTTAATTACCGGAATCGAAATAATCTTCGCATTTCAATTCTTCTCCGTATCACGACTTCTTCTCTCCCTGTGCGCTTGTAGAAATCACGGTCCGAAGAAAAATGTTCTGGAAAAATAATGTAGACCACGATCCATCCTCTGGTCTCATTGTTTTAGTTACCTCTGTCTAGGTGGCGTGTTCACCCGTCCCCCTTTCCGCTCCCCCAAGGTGGTCATCTTTCGTCCCCATTCCACACCCTGCCCCCTCCTCTCTCTCTCCATTCGGAAACTCGGCGTCTCCTTTCCCACCCCTCTCAGCCTTCTTACTCCGCAGACACCCACTTCATCCGGAGTGGTTAATCAGTCCTCCATTGTATCATCATATCTTCATTTATCATCCAATCCCATTTCATTTATGCTCGGATGACCACTTTTCGTTTCGTTGCCTCCCTCCCACCCCCACCCCCCCAATCCATTCATCCCTTCCTCTTCGCCCCTTTCCCCGCATGACCCCGGTCTACCCCCACAAAGTCCCATGGCGTTCGTTCACGTATTTCACTCAGTTGTCCTCGGCTATAGCCTATATCAAATGTCTTTGCGATCTCCATGAGTGATGGAGAAATGAATTTCGCCAACACCAGACTGAATAAGAATCGCACAGTAAGATTTCAAGTCGATCGTAGACTTCCCGTGTTCTAAATTCCGTTTTTCCTAACATCTGAGTTTTCGCAAATGGTTTCACACAAGATTCAGATGACCGCCTAAAACGTGGAAATTGCCCAATCAATTCTCTTTCACTATTTGTTCCATGCGGTACCTCGATGTTTTCTATGCGTGCAGTGTCTTGGACAGTTTGCAGCTAGATTTCTCTCTCTCTCTTATGAAGCAGAGAGGACGATCTGGTGGGTTAAAATGCGTACATATGTATTAGTAGATCGTTGTGGTCTATATACTTTTTTTTTTAAATCGCATCGGTGTTATTCGAGTAACGCAAAATTGCTTTTGCACCTGAGCGGGAATTGAGGAAAATGTTATGCGGCCAAGAGTCAGGAGCAGATGAAGTTCTCCTCGGAGGAATCTTGCTTCGCTCTCCCAGGACTCGAAAGTGTTTTCAATTTCATCCCCACACAATAGTCATCATAAAATCCGTAGGTTGTCATTATCGGCCCCGGGCGAATATGAAGAATAATTATTCTTCATATTCGCCCGGGTTATAATCAACTGTGATTGCGTGCCATAGAGAACGTGTGAAAATAGTATTTAATATAGTAGATCAAACGGTAGCTTATAAAATAACGTGTCTATGAAGTTGAAAAGGTTACAGTAAAAAAATTAATAGAGAAGGCTAAAAAGCATGCTCTTTTGATGGTTTCCTTTTCGGCGCGGTAAATTTAAAATTTAGGAAAACAATTATCTTGTTATATCAAGACGGAGAGGCTTAAGTGGTGATTTTATTCACGTTTAAAATTAGCAGTCGCGTTTCCTCGACACAGCGCGTTGTAGGTATATACGCGTGGATGTATAACCGAGCGTAGATATATGTTTTCTGCGACACCGATACATGCATTACAGATCACATTCAGTTGTAAATGCGACACGTTTTAAGAAAACGACTAATACATTGGGGTGATGTGCACAAAAATTCGAGAAATTTCACATTGGAAATGTTACTTCTCTGTCCCGAGCGATTTTTCCAACCTGAAATTCACCCGTTTGATTGCGTATCACCACATTGGAGATGAGTTCCTTGTCATATACCTTTGACCATGTCGACGATGTGGACGATAATATCGATATTCAACGATATAAATTATACGGCCTATACTACTCCATGTACGCTCTTTTGCGTGTTATGCCCGATAAATATATATAAATATATATATATATATAAAATAGGTCGATGCGCTGTCGTTACCTTAACGTTTCTTTCTTATCGATGGTAGGTATTGGTGGATGGAAATCGCAGAAGTAGAAAATGAATATCAAGAAGAAATAGCAAAGCACATTTGTTTCGATGGTCGAATTCGGTATGGTAAAACAGTCGCGTTGCCCATCTGCCAGACATCGGATTGCACCTAATGTTGGTCACACACGTTGTTGGCGCACGGGGAAGAATGGCAGAGATCTCCGGGCGGCTTTGCGTTGAGGAGAGGACTTCTATGGTCTCGTGCGCGGAGAAAAAGGTTCGATCTGGCCGTCGCCCTCATTACGTTTACGTATCTCCGACAGTTAAATTAAACAATTAAATTCACTCGAAGAAGTGTGTTTTTTACTCCCAATTCTACGCACCTGTTTGAAATAAATTAGTTAAAATTTTATGTAATTTTTTGTTTAAAAAACAATGCCATCCGGATCCTTGAAGGAAAGTATTTTTAGATAAAAATTATTCTATGATTCTGATCATATTCTGAACTTAAAATGTAAAATTAGTTGATTTTGAAAACCAATATAATTAGCAATATATGATGGCAATTAACACATTGTACTTAATAATATCGTAAACGATTGTTGGTAGGAAATGGTGAAAGATGGTGTAGCTATCTCGTATAATGCAGGACGCTGATTAAATTAAAATCACAGCCCCGTTGAATGTCTTTGTGAATCGAATTGCTTACCATATCGTAAAATTAGATAACAAGTGACCTTTTAGGGATTAATTAATGCACTTTTCCATAATGCTAACTTTTCCACCACTGTGTCGTTGGCAATGGAGATGGGTTATCCCTGAAGTGCAGTGTTTTCCATAAATATTAGATTTTGATTGGTTTAGGCAAACAAATTTTCCGAGGGGTTATTTTTGAACCTCATAACTCGAAGTTCGATCCGGTCTCAGCTCTAGACCTTTTATGTCCACTCTCCTTGCCCTCGTATTTGACCTTTTCGTTCATTTACATCTTCAATCGAAGGATACGAAGAGTACATGCTCGTCATAAATCCAGCGTGAGTGTCGTATCTAATTAAGAACCATCCTCTTATAATTATGCATAACCGCATGTCGTGAAACAATTGTGAATGCTTTTAATTGAATGAAATATACTTCTTAAATTATGTATAAGTAACAATTAGAAATTACTCAAAAATGGCTTTTATGAAAAAGAGGTAAATCTATGTTCAAAGAACCTGAGGTTACAAGCGAGGAAGTAGTTACTGAAAACGTTCGTTTGGAGCATGTAACTCGACGGATCAGAGACATGGAATATTGGAAACGTGAAGCAGAGAAGAAAAAAAATCCAAAAAGGATGGTGCTGGAGAAGAATGCTGAAGATTAAATGGACAGGCAAAGTGAGGAACGAGGAAGTATACAGACAGAAAAGCAGAAGAGGACCATATGGATAATTCACGGCAAAGAAGAACTAGATGGATTGGACACACTTTGAGGCACAATTGATTAGTTAGAAGCATAATAGAAGGGGAAATTGAAGGGAAGATCCCGCGAGGAAGACCAAGAGACAAGGACAAAGGAAAGAGGGACCTAAAACAGGGAAGGTATCGGAAGGTTTGGTCGGGGGAGGGGGAGTGAAAGAATTAACACTGAATAGAGAAGAATAGACGGCTGCAGTAAACTAATCTTGGGATTGAAATACTGTTGACGATGAAAACATTCGACAGGAATTTCGTTCAACAGTCCAGATTTCGTGGACGGGAGAAAAATGAAGTCACATGTGGGCAATGTGGATGAATATAGCAGGAGGTAGCACGTGTCAGATGTCTCCTTTTCCTTCCTTAATTATGTATTATTTCTGTGACCTAGTTAATAGCCCTCTCCCATCCTGAAGAAATTCGATACTTTATTCCAGAGATTTCTTCGATGAAATAATATAGACGGCTCGAAATACAGGTTTATGTATACCAGTATGTGATAGTTCTGCGAGAATTTGTTGCTGTATGCATGGTGAGGGAAATCTCCATTTTGGGAGAAAACGAATACTTGTTGGCTCAGACTGTTTGGGTGAGTCCACGATCCAAACGCTCCTGCCAATATTATGTATTTTTACGATATGTTTTCTCTCCCCGACTTTCATTTTATTTCTGAGAAATAAGACTTATGCCCTTGGGGGGTAACTTTTTGGATATTTATTACAGCTATGGATTTAAGCTGGAGCAGTTTTCCATTGCATTTTCGATCATAATTTTCTTGTGGATTAAGTCCAACTTGAGTTCATGGTGCAGCTTTTAGTTTCGGATACGCTAATGAGAGTAAGGTTTCTTTCCTTCTTAACGTCATAAAACATTCACGAGAACAACGGATTTGGACATTTTCACCACGTGGTCGTAACGTATGTGGCAGACTGTTCGGTTTGTGAACGCCAAACCGATTTAAACTGCTGTGGTCATAAAACTTAGATCGACTTTTTTGTAGGGTCGCAAGCGCGATTCCACACTGGAGTGGTCAAGAGTCAGTCGATGACGCCAGAGGAATCAGAGGAAGAATTGCTGGATTGACGCAAGAAAGCATTCCCCTGGGTTGGCTAACTATTAATGAAATTGTAGAAATTTTCTGTTAATTCCGGGTGAAATTGGGACGAGGTGAGTCAGTGGGTAGAGCGCAGGATTACTACTCCCGGTGGGCCCGGGTTCATTTTCCTGGGACGCCTCTGGGCACCCTCAGAATTTTCCCAAGCTGAGTGATTTTACGGGTACTTGATCTCTCAAGGAAACCATTTGTGGCACAGAGAAAGGAACTGATCTCCCTATCCTGATGTATGAATTTCACTCACCATTGGGTTTCGTATTGGGTGAGCTCTATCCTTACCTATCAAACAAAACCTTCGGGTCGATAACTGTATTTTTTTGCGAGACAAAACCGTGTATTCATCTCCATAAATTCCTTGTTCTTGGACAGCGAATCCTTTTCGTCCTTAAAATCATACCCAGCTATTGCGACAACTTCAGGAGATCATGTGTATCAGTCATTTTCCTGCATCGACAAAGTCGCTGTAGGTCATTAGGAATTCTTTCATTTACAGACTTCTCAGCTGGATCGATGTTTTCTGCTTTTAATGATATGTTGTTTTGGATAATTGTGCTACTGCATTGTGTCTAAGCTGTGGAATTACGCGGTTTTTTCATTATCGTCATGCTGATAAACATTTGGATTTATACGCAACATGCAATTGTTCTATGACGATCATTTCATTTGGAAATTCCCGATAATTTTTCCCCCATGGTACCTCTGCCCTTCAGCGAAATTGAACTCTATACTGTTTCGCTGTTTTGAAATTGGGAAAATTCTTAAGGGTTTTGTCACGTTAGAGCATTTCCCATACATTCCATCACAAATTCGTTGACCTTTCGGGCGCCCAATCTGTCCCTAACCCATAGTTTTAACAATACCAGTTAATAATGCGTCGCGCCTTGTCCTTTCATCTAAACTCTTACAAATATGAATCAATTTCGTCTACTTAACTGTTGGCACTTCATCTTTTCCAAGTTAACGCTTGACGAGGGAGTTCATTTCGTCTCTTAGGTATTGACGTCCTACAAGAATCCTAAGAGTGAGGGGGAGTTAGGTTTTACATTTTTGGATCCTTTGACCAAATAACCATATATCCATTCCGAGTCTTCAAGCACGAATGTGTTGAAAAATTGGCTGAAAAAAATTCATCTTTCGAAAAGTTCTTGCAACATGATGTTCGAATGCCACGAAATTTCCCCGTGGGAGCTGACCTCTTCTTGTTCGTTTCACGTTCCCTCTGTCCGCCGTGGGAGGGATTACAACAGTTGGTCAGGAATCGCATGTTTCCCTCATTATTACGCTCTTCCTCCTTGGTCTGCTGCCTCATCGAGAATCTTTTCCTGCTCCCTAATCTTACGTAGTAGATACCTCTCTCGGTCTGGCCAACTTGAAAGGTGCTTATTGCCACCAGCTCGCACGTGTGCATTAGTATATCACACTTAAATACCGATCTGCATGTAGCTGTAGTTAACATTATATCCATTTTTAGAAATATTTTACATATTTACGGGTAGCTAACATTTGAGCAAAACTTTTAAATGTTTAATGTTGTATGCCTGGTGTGGGGATCACCCCCTGCTATACACTTTGGCAATAGCTTTCAGGTGATCATGTAGAATAGAAAAAATAGAGGATAAAGCGGTCTCTTATTCCAAACGACTAAATTACGTGTACACAATATTTTGTTATTCTTGTTGGGTACGGAAGGATATGCGAATCCAGTTATGATTACGTATAAAATATAAGTTAAATGTTAGAATGGGTTGTTCAATTCTTACCCGTTTAGACTTTATCTCTTCAAGTTGCCATCAATTGATGAAATTTAAATAATAGAGGCGTAAATAAATCAGTTTACTAATTGCGCATTCTTTGATGGTGGTAGTTAACGCTATGAAAGAGGTGAATTACGAGCCACTGCCTTGCGTAAACCTGGAGACGGTGATATGGGTAGTTACCACAATCAAAGAATTAAGAATCGCGGAAAACAAATTATTTGAGTATATCTAAGGTTTCAGTCGTGGGGTGTGGCTACCTCATATGTTCTTCGCCTTTTCCTTGTCACAAAATAAGGACCCCTTAACTTGGCCCATGCGCTTAAGAAACTAGGTTCACCGTGTGCGTATCTATTCTTTCATTTTTTTATACTATATATTCATTGACTTTAGCTTACATTTCATCCTCGGATTCTCAGCAGAGCGTAGCATCGGGCAGGAATGCCTAGGGGAGTTAATGCTCGTATTAATTCCCCTATATTACTAAAATACCGCCAACAATCAGCTCAATTTATGTCGTTTTTCTCTCGTCAGAGGTAGTGTTTTCGCGTAGGGTTGAAACTGAAAATCAACTCATCTCAAGCGCAAACAGAGCATAGGATTACTTCGTTATTATCGAACTTCAGTGGTCGTGGTTCTTAGAATGAGATCAAATGGATAAATTGCTGCTTCGTTATGTATGGTCATATGCGTGGTATAAATGTTTGTCGTACTTAAATATATTTTGTAGTGGCTAACGTACTGGATTCCCAGGGGACCCGGGCTCGAATCCTGGAGGCAATATGTTTTTTAAGTGGTATCCCGATCCTTACTTGAGGTACTTTGTGGAGAGCACGTTTGAGTGAATACGTCGTCCGTCGGATGGGACGTTAAGCTACGGACCCCTTGGGCGCCTTTCGTAAAGAGTAGGCTAATGCCGACGTCGGGTTTCTCTCTACCCTGTGCGTCGTCGATTAATAAACCTGGCCTTTTAGTTTGTCTATGCCTATCGCCATTGTACGCACTTCTGTGTCTACGAATTTTAATGAGATGAAATATAAATCTGTTTGATTCCAGTGAGGACAAGAACAATAGGATGTACATTACTGTCAAATAACTTTCTTCTTCCGTGTTGGTACCCATGCTGACATTTAAATCTGCGGAACTGTTCTCGAGGGAAAAAAATCTTTAACCGCGCCAATACTCTTCTTCGTGACTCAGGACACGTGCCTGGAAAATCGAAATTTTTCCCTGCACGAACCTCTCCCCGTCTCATGGAAAAGTGCCAAATCTTCGTAACATTTTAAAGTGTATCTATCAGTCATGAGAAATGTCTTTTGATTAAATTGTTAAGTCCAAGAGTGACCCACAAAGGATCGCATTAACGTACACAATTGCGAAAATGGTCGGCATTAAACTACAAGGATTTCAAAATGGGCACATTATTTGCGTCCAAGTGCCGAATGAGGACCCCTGTGCGTGACGTACCCTACCCTCCTACTCTCTCCCATTGAGGGTAGTGTATGAATTATCTCTTGTCTTCGCGTTCCGATCTATTTTCATCCTCCCCACCCGAGCGGGTTATTTTGTCGGTCGGCGGGCGGCCCATGAACCGCGTATTCGAATCCCCACTCGGGCACGCCGCACCATGAAGCTTCCCGGTGTTGTTGATTTATGACGAGGAGGAACCGAGCTGCAAACTGACCTCAGCCATGGAGTTAGTAGCCCAATAAAAGAAGCCGATGCCACGGCCGCGCCGTCGTCCGTTTCGGACGCCTCGCCCCTCGGATGATCTCCTCATCGTCAGGAGGTCGGCAACCTTGCGGGCGGGCGATTGGTGGGAAGGAGGCGGAGGAATGATGATTCTCGCTCTAATCAACCAAATCCTCAATCAAGCGTGGAAGTACATCTGGTGAACTTTGAAAGAGGGAGAGCCTTCGAGAGTTTTTCAATGTTCATAACTTTCCCCCACCAAACTCGCCCCACCATGAATCGACATCGAAAGTTCGATGGACCGAGTGTAATTTCCCATCCCTATTGAGGTGTTGGATTGTTAGAGTGAAGCGTTCTCTAACTGCAGCCATTGATCTAATTCTTAGGCATAAACGCACTCGGGGAGGAAAGGGCCATGGTGACCGTGGTTGAAAAGACGGGAGAATCGAGAATAGGGAAAAGGGGTCGATTTGTTCGGAAAAGTCGTGAGTTTGATACCCGAAGCGGGAATGTAGTGTGGGAATTCCCGGTGCGAACAATCCTCCTTTTACTTGCGAAATCATTTCACGTTTACCGTAGGACACAGCGTCTAAGTGATATAACCGAAACTTTGGTGAAACCCGTCCGTGGTGACATCAGTAGCAGGCGAAGCGATGAGGGATGACCCACGTGTGGCAAGCATAGTAGAACAGTTTTCAAAAGTTTTCGGAGAAAAATCTGGACAAGGATTTCATTTTTTTAGCGAAATGCGGAAAAAATTCTGGAATTGGAGTCTAGAATATGAATAGCTACCTCAAATGATTTCGACTAATTTCTCTTGCCAAGCGTAAACCTCAAGATTGTAAACCCTAGTTTGCACGACTTGGAGCGTAAATTCCCTTACTGTTGACAGCAGCATTCGTGTTTTAAGAATGTTCGTGTGAATATTTCACACCGATATTTTTCGTTCGTCCCAGGGGATCTTATCACTAAACATTTCGAAGTTACATCATGATGATGCCGGTAAAGAGGGACGAGATAAATAAAAAACTATCAATAATGTCCCTTAACTCCCGGTGTGTGATTGAAACTAACTATCGTTCCGTCGTTCTTGCCGAAGTAGTGATGTGTGACAATATCTGGAGGCAGTGCTGGTCATCCACGAAATCGCGTATAGAAAAATGACAAAGAATACCAGGTGATAACGTGGAAAGTAGACACTTTTGTAGTTCAGTAGCAATCAAACAGGGACGCGCTGCCGTCCAAGTTTGAAAAATGTCATCTTAACGTTCTGAATCCGTGCTGGAGAGGAAAGTGTAATAGATTTCTATTTATGATTTTAAATTGACATTAAGTTAAAAAAAATAGTACTTTAATTAAATTCTTTGGTGTTTTACACGTAAAATTAAGATAATCTCTACTCGACTTGGCAAACGCGGAAGATAAGGAAACGGTAAATGCTTAAAGCAATATACTCAAATTCTTAACGTTATTGGCATTTGGGAATAAATTTCAGTGTCATCGTTCAAATAAAATGTGGAATATTAAACGAAAATAAGCAATGTAATTTTTTTTCGAAAGTTATTTTTTCTGGCATTGAACCAGGCATTAATAAGAAAATTGTCCTACCTTCTTACGTACTGTGCTCCATCTGGTTATGTTCCTAATGATCCTCAAAGCGAGCAGCACCTCAGAGTTATGATCTGAGCCCTTTGATTATGCTTTAATCTGCGATCTTCTTCTTAATGTTTTTGTGCTTTTTATCTCATATCTCGTGTCACATAAAGCGAGGTGCTGACGTCAATGTGTCCCCACGCGAGCACACGGCGGCATCCACCCTTGGTGTGACTGAAGGGGATTTTCGAAAATCAGGAACCTATCGGACGCCGCATGGGCCAGCGTTGAAATACGACAGAATCGCCAGGAAAAGTTTTCGGCCCCCTGCAGGTTTTTGCATTCTCGCGGTATGAATTCCGTCACGCTTCGCCTGGTGGGATAGCTCCTTATTAGTCAGAAAAAAATGGTCTGCAATTTCTTTTAATAACCCAGAGCGATGTTTTGACGTCAGTCCGTCGTTGGCTGGGGCGAGAATACAGGGATTGCATGGTATTTTAGGTTTTTTTGGGGCTCTCGACAGTTGCGCAACGACGGAGCGGAAATCGCGATCCGTCCGAGGAGAAAGCGCGTGGAATATTAAAAAAAAAGTTTTCTATTAATATGCATTTTGCACGCTCGCCTATAGAACGCGGAAATTGACCCCTGGACCTGTGTAAAAAGAACGGAAGATAGATGGATACCAAGTCGGAGAGAGGAGTGTGGGAGAAAGTTTGGAATGGGGGAGGAGGGAGGGGGGAGGAGACGAGCGGGAGGTGGTGATGGGAAGGTGGAGGTTTGGGAAGGGGGATAGGGACGTAGGTGGGGTCCGCTCAAGGGCGGCCGGTCCAATTTTGGGGGCGGGAGGGGAGTGAGTTGGAGAAGGGATTTGAACGAGGAGGGGGAGAAAGGCGGCGGCTGCTCCCCTCCCTCCCCACCGCAAGTGGCAAATTATGGCTAGCCGGGAAGAATCTCCAGGCTCAACCAACGCATTCTGGGGTGTCGACCTTTCCCGGCTGCCGGAATTCGCACTCGTGGTGGAAACGCGTCGGACCGTGGAAAGGGAGAGGTGGGGTGCCGCCGGGACGGGGCGTGGACAATTCCGTAGGATCGGGAAAATATTTTGGCATTTTTCGCGCTTGGTTAGGGGTCCGTGGCAGTGGGGTGGAGTGCTGAGCTACGAATCCGAGGGGCCCAGTTTCGAATCCAGTTGACTTTGAACACCTCTGTTTCAGCCAAGCGGCATGGTTTTCGAATATCAGGTATTCCTGGGAAACCAAGTAATAGGGACCCTCCCTTTCTCTGTACAATCAAGCGAATTCAAGGAATTGTTTTGCCTTTGATAAAATTCAAAAATAAATACTACTTATATATTCGACACTAATTGATGAAGGGGTTATTAATCGGTAGTGGGATGTTTAAGACTGTAATAGAGGGGAGAATGTTAGGCAAACGAGGAAAGGGCAGGAACAGGATAGGAATGTTGGACGGGATGAAGGGAGGGAGTTGCGATCCTCCAGTTAGTGCTATTAGTTTTCAATTCAGTATATTTTCAGATTTCTTTGAAGTAAAAAAAAAGTTATAAAACCAATTTTATTTAAAATGAAGGTGGTATTTTAATGATTAACTAATGCCTCCGTACCCTTATATTTGAATTTTACAGACCTCAGGTCATGCGTCATGAAGGGTAACATGTAGGTATAGGTAACCTCTACCCTCGCCAATCAAGCCAAACTTCGAATTGATTAATGCGGTTGTTACCTGGTTCAAGTCCCGGAGACGGTGGGTTGCTACCCCTCCAACTGGCTAATTAATTATCACATCGTTAAATTTCGCTTTGTCTCCAGAAATATTGAAGATTCAGTGGGCTGAGTTTGGGCTGACTTGAGTTGGATTTTTGGATGAGTTGGATTTTGGCTCTATTAGTATTAGGGTTGAATCCATAATTTTGTTTATTTTTCAAGAGTACCGATTTTTTTAGAATGGGGGTAAGGATTCGTGTGATTTTCCGGTTAGGAGAGCTTTTACGGGAAACCTAGGGTCTTACACGTAGGAAAAGGAACAGACCCTCCCTCTTCTCATGTGCTGTGTGAGCTCAACCCTCACATACGTGTATCAAGCCAAATTTCAGGTCGATAACCGTAGTGGTTTAAGGTCGCGTTTCAATTTATTGTCCAATTTTCTTCATTCTATCCTAAACTCCCTCAAATCTACGCATATAATTAGGGACTAACTGCTCACGTTGGATTGAGCAATTTGTCTTCGTTATCTTACAATCAGTTAAATTTTCGTGATTACTGAGGTTCTTTAATTGTTGCAGTTGATGTAGTAGTAAAGTCCTCTGATTATATCATTGCTTAGCGTGATGTTATGTACACTTAACAAAACCACTATGTTCCTGTAATATTAATTTGCTTTCATCCTCAGAAATTTAATAGAGACTCCCTCTGCACTAGAAAATCCTGTTATCTTGGGCTACTATTGCAGTGTTATGCCTTAAAGTAATTATCGAGCATAAATTTTGCATTTTATAATGTCCTTTATTCTAGCATTAACATTAATGCTGATTTTTATGTCATTGATCGTTTCTCCTGTTTGTGCTATAAACGGAAGGAATCATCTACCGGTTGTACTACATCTCTATGTCACGGAAAAGTTGCAAATAAAAAAATGTGTGGATGCGTCACTTTAGTAATGAAAGTAGCGTTTGTGAAATACAACTTTTAGCGTCTGAATTTCTATGATGATAAAAACTCCTTTTATGATACCACAATCATTAGAAAAACACAGTGATCGATATTATGTGGACTGAACGAGAAAATATGCGTCGAAGAAGGGTGCAGTTCCGTCTTCACTGCCATGTCATCTAGGCAAGGTCACAGTAAAAATGAAAATATCGAAACAGTCACAAAAAAAGAACGTTTCACATGATGCTGTAAAAGTCAGGTTCGCGTTATTCCAACACAATTTATTCGTAGGTCAAGTAAACTCACAGCCACACCCAAATAAAGCAGAAAATGAGTGTGTCTAATCATTTATGCTCAGGTACGTTTCTCCAACAATCCTTTAGTTTTGTTATCATTAGTATTTATTAATGAATATTAGAATGGAGTTTCTATCAAGGTCACCATAATTGTCTTTCTAGTAATGGTGAGAGCTAATGCAGAAAGCCTTTATTGCAGTTTAGTATTCCGCTGGAAGCGTTTAAATAATATATTCAGAAAGTTTTTTTCGCCTCTCGATATGCATTCTGGATCCCTTGTTGCGTAAATAACAGTCAACAATTATTCCGTATAATTTCACTAACAACTCGTACGCATTATTAGGGAAACAATAAATTGGTAATGAGTGTACGTGCATCCAGCTCGACTGTGAGAGAATTAATGTTTCCTGACGATTAAGGGAATGAGAAATTTTATTTACAGGACTAATGTAGCTGTATTCATGTAATTTAATGAGCTTCTAGGATTGATTTTGTTTTGAAACAATTTGATTAGCTTCAATGCCATCTTTTTTTATTTATTGTTTCAGAACTGAATATGCTACAATGTTTACAATAAAAATGTTATAATTGTTTGTACAAAATGCCTCTCGGGTACGGCATGAATTCACTAAGTGATTTTTGATTGTATTCTTCAGTTTTTGAGTTTACGATAAATGCGCATTAATTTTCCGATTGCTAATGCATTTCTTTGTTTACTACTTTTATTATTTTATAATAATTGTCGAGGTAAAATCTTGAAATCAGTAAGAATTACTTTTAGCAAAAATTTATATTTACTGCGAAAAATCAAGAGGGGCTATTTGTAACTCTGGAGTGTGGAAGCATAATATTTAATTATTTATTGTGATCATTTTGCAACAGTGTAACGAAAATTGTTGAAACACGAAAATAAATTACTGTTGAGTAAAATCGAACATATCCGAAGTTCCTAGGTGTGCGGAAATTTCTGCAAAACCGAAATAGTAAGTCGGAAGAACACATTAATGTGTACCATCGCCATCAAAAGGCTGTTTGTTATATTTATGCAAAAACTGTCAATTATGAGCTAGGTTCTGAAATCTCTTTTCGTTTATGAGTATTAAGTATTTTTTCTTGCAGACAGTATTTCTGTTTTCTTTTAATGTCAAAGAAATTGTAATAGGATAGGTTAACTACTTCAATGCAAAGTGAGTGTGGGGTACCCTGCTTCGCCTATTTGGGCGTACACACAATATAGCTACAAGGTGATGAGGACCGAAAAAGAAATTGCTTTCATGTGGATAAAACAGTTATTGTTACTCTCACTGTCATGTAAATAAACGGTAATCTTCTCTCCTACTATTCGAAATATCGGTGATTCGTACCCGCTCATATTTTAGCATTCATTGAAAGGATTTTAAAAGATGAAGTGATAATAGTAGTCTCATCATACTTGAGAAAATAAACTCGCCCGAGTGATTCCCACAGCCATGAGAGATTTGTTCTGCTGTTCCTTGGATACCTCAATATGTTTTCCGAATGGGCCTACCAATGTGCGTGTAAGAGTAATGGCTGCTATTTAAAGTTTTCCAATAGCACCGTGGGTGGTGGGAATTTTTACAACAAAATGAGAAATTTGTGCGTGTCCTCGATGAATGAACAACGATATGTCTGTGTCCGGATACTGTTTTTCGTATCGAAACTTTAGATAGGTAGCCTGCGAAGGAACGGCATCCAAGAAGAAATTCAATTGTTCAAAACTGTCAAATAATTATCTTATAAGAGAGGGAATAAATAAACGTTCACTTGACTGGGACGTTAAGAATTATTCCTTTGAAAACTTGAGAATTCCATTTTCCCTCGTCATCAAAAATAAACACTAGCCCAACAAGTGTTTTCATGCAAAGAGAAGCGTTGCAGAGCTTCTTTGCTTTCCCTTCCACCATCTGGCTCATCCAACCGCAGCTTTCTTACGTACGTATCAATATATTGGGTTTCGCTGATCTTGGCTCCGTTCCTAAATGCCGGTAAAACGGGGGCTCATTCCCAAGTCCCTCAGCATATAGTAATTAGCAAACTATTAGACACCTCCCACCCTTTGTCCAAGAAAAACTGACCATTGATTTTTCTATTAAAGAATTTTCGTTTTTTTTATTTCATCCCCTCGTGGGGCATGTAATACAGTACATATGTAATTTTCTCCCTCTTCGTGGGGCGCTCCGTTTCATAAATTCCCGTCATGTTGCAACCCGCATGCGCTTATTAGAAAGTCTCGAGGATGGCATGGAGAAGAACCTACCTGCCTTATTCATCGGGAAAGTCGAACGTTGTCTCGCGAACGACAGGGGTGGACGGATCGGGCGGTTTAACCAATTACCACGTTGTAGTCATACGTGGCGTTATAAGGTATAATTAACCCATCAGAATGTAATTTGAAACGTCTTTTGGGCCATTGTTATGCCAAGCGAGGGCCGGGTTATTAAATGTTCTCTTCGTTTAATCCGAGTGCGATCACGAAGAAATTTCTCCTGATTCGTCTCTCTTCTTAATCGTTCGTCGGATATTGCGTGACATAGGGAATGGGACCGGATGAACCTTGTAAAAAAAATGAAGCTAGGCTTTTATAAAAATATTTAAATGTATATACAAACGCATATAAGTATGTATTTATTTATTCATTCATAAGGAAAAGGGATAGGAACACATATAAAGAACGAACACAGGGCACTTGGTTACATAAAGTCGCGCAGATCTCAGTTTTAATTACTTCTCCTCGATAGCTCAAGTTGTTAGACCATCGGACCGGCAAGTCGAAAGATCTAGTGCTCAAGTCCGGGTCAAGGAAATATTTTTGCGCTCGTGATATGCTCGATCCCGCCTTCCGCACCTCTCCTGTTTTCGTCCTTTATATATGCTCCTATCCCTTTTCCTTATATCTATTTCCATGTGAATGGATATTTGTTCGCCGTATGGAGGGATTTCGTGCCTGAATGTGTGTTTATATAGAAAAAAATATGTATATTTATATATAGATATATATATATAGAAATATATTTCTATATAAGCCATAAACACAGTATTCAACCCGAAGGGCGGTTTGGTAGGTGATGGTGAAGTTCACTCAGTACTAAGCCCTACGGCGCGGCGTGTGAAAATCACACATCAGGGTAGGGGGGTCAGTTCTTTCCCTTGTGCCCGTTATGTTTTCCCAGGAAGATCTAGTACCCGAAAAATCATATAGCTTGGGGAGAGCTGCAGGTGCCCAGGGAGGCTTGCCAGGGAATCGAAATCGGGCCCTCCAGTCAGTTGTCCAACGCTCTACCTCTGGACTACCGCGACCCACATAATAATAATATATGATAAAAAAGCAATCACTTAAAACTAATATTTCGGTGGTCTCAGTCACCTTCGTCATTGTACGTGGAGTAGCTTACATAAACACACACGCACACAGTCTGTAAACACAGCTTTTATGAATTAAAGCTCCCTTGGGCCGGCTCAGTAGTGTTCGCATGAGCAAGTTACTCGTGAAACGCACCAGAGTGGTGCGGTGATTCTCCAAAGATGCCGTTTATTGCGCGAAAACAAAAGTCATACTTTATAGTCGCGAATTTTGCCTCTTACGCAACCGCATCTCTCAACATCTCCCGAGATGCACTTCCTCTCAAGATTTATGCTTTTTTGCTCGCTCGGTCGGTCGTTCTTGCGAAATGACGCGGCTCTTGCAATCAACCACCCTGGCTGCTTTTCACTGCCGTCGACTCGCAAGTTGTTATTAATTGAGCGTTCATGGTTCCGAGCCGGATTTGTTTATTAAAATAAAGTAGTTCTCAGTGCCCCAATCTTGACTGTTACCCTGTCATTCTTAACCTGACGTTTTGCGTACAAAATGAGTTGATGATTAAAGACGACGGGCATGCTACTCGGACTCTTTGGGGCTGCCACCTATGAAGGAAAATGAAATATTTTGTTTCCCATTCATATTTATTTGAGTTTGTCAAACTTGTTACCAGATGGGGAAATTACTCCTAACAATCTATTTTCCAGCGTTAGTCTTATTTTTTTTTAAATTTCCAGCAAGGTTTAGTTTACCGGTGTCTCCATCTGGAGTGAAACCAACTTTCTCATCAGTGAACTAGTTAATGTTGATTTATAACTCCCGTCGCCACCTTTCCCCATTCTACGAGATATATCGTATATCGCGTATCTCGTAGGTTTAAATTACGTAATGTTTTTTGTCGCTCTTCGTTTGATTATTACTCGCTGAATTTCTCGCCAGTATATATCATATAGGTAGTAATACGTATGCGACGTAAATATGTAGGTAACATTTTATTGAGGATTTTACAGAATGGTAGTCTTCAGCAATAAAAGGATTTTCATAGCATGACGAAGTTTCAGCGGTAGAAATTGTGCGTGAAGTTGCTGCCTCCAACCATTCTCCATTACCGATTGCAGAGGTGAGAAACTGGCCGTCGGGATGCGGAGTAAACTATTGCTATGACCGTGATTTGTAATTTTTTGTAAAAGCTGCTCTTGTGCATTTATGTTTCATTTCATCTCTCCTCAAGCTTTGCGCGGCTCAGAGGTATACTTGGATGTCATTTTTAAGATTTGTTTCCAAATGACCAAGGAATGTCCAGAACTGATTTCCATGCCCTATCATGCATGCATGCATATCTGCAGTTGATTGCTATGTACCATTTAGGCAGGGCGGTGCCCCACTCGCATCTTTCTCCCTCTTTAGGTAACCTGTCGTCTCGGAGTGATTGCGTGTATTCATACGGGTAACTTTTGGCTTATTTCTGTCGTAAATCTACGTCCAGTATTGATATTTCTCGTCGCTTTTCCAATCCCTCGGTTTCGATACACTTGCCATATCGCGTTGAAGTGCAGTCCTGTGAAACAATAATAATTATTGTGGTGCACCGAACAGAATGTTTTGGGCTGTCAACCCTGGAGTTCTATTTGCTTCTGCTCAGCATAATCTCTTCTATCTTAAACTAGTTCCTTCTTCGGATCCTAATACTTTTATCCCCTACTTTGACGAATTCCCGAATGTCTAATTCTTTTACTCTTCCCATCTTAGCCATCACTCTCCAGCATCCATCTTTTTTTTCTCCAAATGTTTCGATTACAAAAAATCATTCTGAATTTCCCTGTCCACGCGTGGACACTCTTTCGTCAACTCATTTGCATCGCAATGCTCAACTAGGAACACCGTACGGTACCGATTTGTCGGTGAACAATCCGTTGTTCTCCGGAGGCGTGGCTCTCTCGAAACCTCAGCGTTGCGTAAGCTCCGTACAGTCAGAGAGTGCACGTACGTGCCTGGAAATGGCGCCGTCCAACGGCGTCCGTTTGCGGAGGTTTTACTGGGAAGCACTCCGTGGGCTTAGGGGAAAGGAAAACAAACGCTCGTAAAAAGGAAGGCGACTTGAAAATTGCTACTCTTCCAGCGTCCTCGACTGTTTACGAAGACGCGCTCCTGCCTGCCCAGCGTCCTTCATGGCATCGGGGAGATAGGGCGGACGGTAGCCAGGAATGCTATTTGAGTGCACCGATAAAGTGCACTTGATGCCTCGTCGAGAGTTGCAACAATGTGATTTTCTGTCGAGAGGTATCTACGATGTTTCAACGAAGGATGCTATCTTGATAGTGTGACGAGCTGAAGGGTCGTGTGTTATTGCCCCGAATAGCCTTTGGATTTTCCTTGAGTGGTTGATGGGAGTTGGGTTGTATTTACACCGGACGTCTCTTTGCCAACGACGCTGTTTGTTTTTTCCCACCTAATCAAGTTAGTATCGCGCTTGGGCATAGTTATCTCTTTGCCAGTGTTGATTATATTGGAGTGCACCTTATTATTTCCACTGGGCTGCGCAACGTTTTTAGTCCTGTGCGTGGAAGTGGATCCAGGGAATTGGGGATAATTTTGGTTTTAATATATTTTAGGATCAATCCTTCTCTTATGACTCGAGTCACTTTAAGTACCTGTTGTCTCCCAAGCATAAAATTATCTACCGAAAGGTGCATTGTGATCTCTCAATTAGTGTGATTATTTTGAGATTGGACATTATTTTCAAATTTATTTCTTTGGAAAAAGGTTATTAAATTATGTTTTATTGTGAAAATGCCCCCTCTATCCCATTCAGGTTTGTCTAGATCCGCCACTGTCTGTGCACTCTCAAATTTGGAAAACACAATGAAGCCTGTCTATTAACTTCCTTAAATTTGTAAACAGATTATATCGGGAAGTTTTATGAGTGACTAACATAAGGTGTCTACCTATTAAAGTTAGGTTTTAGATGGTAATAGTCATTTTATATTACTTAATCCATAATAGCGTCAAATCTTGCTTTTCCTTCATGTATTCCTTCTTTATGGGTTCCTTCAAAATGTGTGCCCCTTCTTTCATCTTCTCCCATTGCCCAACGTTCTCCCTTCTATTTATCCATTCCTGCCTCATTCGAATTTCATAGAGCTAACCAAAGCGAGAAAACGTTCAAAGATAAGGCCATTAGAAGTCACAAGTTTAATCTTAGCCCTTCGGATTTCAGAGGGGAAACGACGGATATGGTAGTAGATGTATTTTTGGCATCACTGGGCGTCGAGGAAAATGTATAAATGCGACAATGTTCAGAACGTTAGGGTGTGATCAGGAACATCCGGCGCCCCAAGCCCTATGAAGATTCCTATTCCCTATTCGGTGAGGCATTATCTGTAAATCGGCTGCTTATCAGAAGCCTACAAAGGGAATGATATCTCTGTCACACAATGACGACACTTGCGTAATTTCTAAACCATGAGATAGAGACCTTATTTTTTTTTGTTTTCGTGGAATTGTCTTGGGCGATATGGTTATGAAGTATGTCATGTGTATGAAAACCAATTAGGTACTTAATACAAATACTTTTACTCTATGAAAAGCATATATTTTTGCCCGCTCGGTGGCGGCGGGGTAACGTCCTCGCCTGCCAACCCAATGGTCGTGGGTTTGATGGCTGCCTGGGTGGGTTTGGGTGTTTACAATTGTGTTCATTGGTGTATTAATCATTGTCAATAGTCCGATAAAAAGGCCAAAAATTGCTGTTTTTTGATTAATGCTAAATGAATGAATGAAGAAGTGCTTATGGCGTAACTGGCTGCGAGTAACTTCCATTGACACGATGACATTGAATATTTTAATGATAAAATGACTGCTTGCATGATCGCTTCAGCATCACTCCATTTTAACTCAAGTGGCATACCCTAACCATAACCCTTTAACCATTTTGAAGAAATGGATGCAATGGGATTTGTTTCAATTTTAAGTTAAGTATAATATGATTATTGGCCTTAATTGAAATACAAGCCAATTGAATTTTCTGCATAATGCAAACGCGTTCAAAGTAATAATTATTGTTTTTTTCCAGTTGAACCGTTATTTTTTACAGTAGTAATGATCGTAAAAATACATTGATTATGCATAGTGAATGGACACAAAATTTAGAGATATAATTCCATTTGCGCCCCCGCTTAAATCCCGCTTGCTGTGGTTAACAGTTAAGGTATTCTACTTCTTTCCTAATATTTCCTTAGAAATTTGACGTGTCTTTCGGTACCTTATTTCCCCTGTTCTGCCAAAGTTTCAGGTGTTAGTTTCCTCGAAAATTTCCTTGCAAACAGATAATTTACTTGCATTTTTTACTTTTACCTCACTTTTGCACCATTTGCATATTTTCCGAATTATGGCAAGGTTCGTTCTAATGGATTATTACCGCTTGGTAATATGTCGATTTACATTTAAATCCCACCTGTATTGCGTGATCTCTCTGCCGGATTCATATTGTTATTAAGAAGTACAAGTAAGTTCTTCATCTTTTAATGCGCCGCGGTAAATATTTCGGAATCGTCCATTACAGGAAAAGGAAGAACTCTGTCAAATACCCACTGTATTGTTCTAAAATATTATTCTGAAAAATTTTTAGTCGTTTACTGAAAACGGAGAGGTTTTTTAGCGACGCTAGTAAAAAATTTTCGAATGCTGAATGGGTTTCTCTCGGAATTTCGCCAGGGAAACAGCGCAGTAGGAAAATAAATTCCTGCCCATGTACACTTTTTAATGAAAATGTTCAAACTTGAATTCTGAATTCTTGTTATGTATTTGTGCCTCTTTTTTCTTTTTCCTCTTGGAAATAATCGGTTTAGTCGTAGTATATTTTTGATGAAAATGGGGTATTTGATCAAGTCCAAGATATTTTTTTAAAATTGATATATTGACGTCTTATCTTACTCGCGCGCAATAAATTTTTGTACACAATTTCAAGTATTTCAATAGTATTAAACTCGGAAAATATCCCTTTTATGCGTCATAACTATCGTCCTTGAGGCATCAATCTTTCATCAAAGAGATACGCGGTCAACAATTGATGATCAATAAGAATAGTTTCATTTTGCGAAATAATTGTCACGTGGAGCTCACTTGTGAATCCAATTCAGTATTCCGTTGAGAGTTTCTGCTTTGGAAAGGGAGGACATCGTCTGAGTGGAAGACGATAATGGGCGTTATATATATAGCGGCTGTTTGATTATTTCTCCTTGCTGCATTCTAAAATGGTGCCGCGAGTGCTTACGAGCATCCCACAAACCAGTTAGGTGATCACGCAGTTATCCAAGCTGCGTTGCTGTATTGGTAATATAAACAAAAGGTTGTCCATCGATTAGTGTTAGGTGTTGGAAGGCCTCTAAAAACTAAAACATTGTCTTCTGAAACATTCTCTATCCATATAAACTGTTTTTTCCCTACGTTAATTCTTTATCCATCTCTACTTACCTATTATGATGCCCACTATACCTCTTCTTGTGATTTCTCTTTTTGCTTACCCTGTTTTCCCCCATGTATCATGATTGGCGACGGAATGCTGAAGAGTTTGATTGAGGGAGAGCGTTAAGCAAACGAGGCAAAGGTATGTTGAAGGGAATTAAGGGAAGGGAAAAGTATAAGGGATTGAAGAAGTGTTTATTGTTGTGTATGACGTCACGTTGTGTCGTGTTAGGTGAGGCTTAGCGGTGTAGCAATGCTTAGTCTGTGTGCCCATCCAGAACCTGCCTTAATCGTAGGCTACCATTAATTGGTGAGAATAGCCTTCAACGTTCCACCAACTCTCAGTATCTCTTCCATCTATAGTTTCTCCCTTATTCTAAGCTTCCCTGAGCAACTTTTTCTCCTTTACCGTTTCTGTCTAATATGTATTCGTTTCTCTTCCTGTATCGTATATCCATTTTATGTTTTGCGTCGCTATCCTTACCTGCAACTCAATATCCTCCAACCCATGTTCATCCTCTCCTCAACGCCCGGCTTTCTGAACTCGACAAGCGTTCACCAATTCTTTCCCCGCTCGTATTCACTAAAATTTCCTTTTGCCTTTCTCTACCGAATAGCCTCGAATATCTCTCTCCCAGTTAAGGTTTTACTCGTAAATAAAGTGAATCAAAAATTATATTTTTTATGTTTGTGTTATTATATCGTGTTCACGATCGTTATCAGTCTTATTAGGGATCGATAACTTGATCGATAAGGGGACATCCAACATTGATTGAGTTCTTATTCTTCAGCATTCCTTCCTTTTGTGCCTAGTGTCTCTAATACGCTCGTTATTTGCCATTTTTTGTTCAAAGTACTTCAAGAATAAGGCGAACTGTTCCAAATGCTCCGAAAGAAGAAGTTTCTATTCAATGTTGACCAAATAAACAGAAAAATTCCACCTGGAACTTGTGAAAAACTTTTTAAGACCAATGCAATACCATTCATTACTGTTTACACCTGGAATGGCAAGTAGTGTAATGATGTTGCTATCCAAGTGTTAGGGGAAAAAACCAACAGCTTGGGTGGAAATGGGAGCGTTCAAAATCGTCAGGAATTGAATCAGGGCCATCCGGTCAATAGCCGAACGCTATGCCCACCTGACATCAAGACCTGATCAATAATTAAGGGTAATATGATGATATCAGACAAGTTCGAAGAGACAGTTTTCCCTCACGAGAGCGAAACTGTAGCATGTTAACACGAATCTTCCCCTATATTTTCATGGCTGGTGCCCTAACATCCCCTGCCATACGCCTTTTCAATGTCCCATTATGTAGCTGAAGACGTTGGCGATCTTCGCTTGCATTTTCCCATCATTTTGAGTTCCCAGGAAACTTTTTAATTTCCTTTTTGCAGATTAAAAAAACCAATGCTAACGAAATCTTGATTTTTTTTCGACAAAGCCTAATTATGGAATCCAATGTCTCATGGGTAGGTGATAGGGACCTACTGCAGGATATTCTGTAATGAGCCCATATCATTAACTGTGTTTCATTGCAAAAAAATATATTTTTTTTTATTTTACGTAAACATGTTGAATTGACGGATGTGACGTTTGGAGTAGTCAAAAAAGTCGGCTCTGATTCTTTTTCCGACTTCCTATTCTGTTCACTTAAATCCACGACTAAGGTTAGTATTTTCTTATTAACATTATTGCTTTCCAGTGGTGATTTCGAAATTTCTTCGGCTCAACGAGCGTCAAAAAAAATTACTGATGCGCCTCTAATTTCTATAATATCGTTACATGCGTGCCACCATTAACATCCTAATGCCCTTGATTTTATAACACCAAAATCTCTGTGATCATTGTGAATTAGTTTTTGTGGAAAGCTTTGGAATCTTCATCGCTTTTCATTTCGACTGTGAATGTAGTCGTTATGCACAGGTTTTCTTTCATCATCATGAAATTTCAATCAAATTATATAGTTATTTCTCTACTCCCATCTTCATTGAGGTTTTAATCAGTGCAAAAATGAAACTTATTTGGAACCTCTTCGTGCTACTGTTGTTGGTTCAGGAGCTATTACACCCTTACACCTCTGTTATGCGTCACGCGAAAATGCCAGCTTCCATTTTAAATCATTGTAATCGTTAATTTTATGAGGACGGAATGTACAAATATTGGCTGTGGAGAACTTTGGCTATTTGCTAATTGGGAATTCGTAGCTCTCTTGTCTGTATGCATATATACGCACCTTGTATTCTTGTTTAATGGCGAGTAGAGAATAACATTCACTTAGTGGCATGAGCATATATCGTTCGATTAAATACTTCCCTCCCCTCGTTTTTATTATTTCTGTTGGCGAATTTATAGGAAAGTTTTGCTTGATTACATTTCTTATGGCTCAGCACGTATTTTTATCGATCTCAGTTCTTCTCTGGCTGGAAAACGATATTTATACACTTGGCTTTAATCTTTATCATAAACCCCGTGAGAGGCACACGGTTTATCCGTGATATTGTAATATTTTTTAATGATTTCTTTCCGCTTTTAAAATAAAAGATTTTTTTGTTAATTCTTACTTCCAGACTAGTCTTTACCTTGGAAGTTCCTTGGAAAGTGATTAAAAGAGGATGAGATTTTTTTCACTCAACATTCTCATTGAAACATTCATAGAGTCACGGCTTTTATGTTCATCACCACGGGCCCGCGGATTGGTTTGCACCAATTTAATGTTACCTGTAGATCTTTAGATTTCTTCATAGATCCAAGCGCTGACGTCTTACATTACCTGCATCTTGTAATTCATCCGTGGTTTCTCCCAAAAGTCTTCCCCTCTACGTGTAATTCATGTATGGTCTTCAGTGATCTATCAAACCTTAGAATGTCCAGATTGTTTTATTTTTATGTTCCCAGGATTTTCTCTTCAACGGTTCTCCAAAGTATGTACTTTTTCATAATGTCAATGCATTTTATTTCCATTATTCTTCTGTGGGAGTTATCGACAAAATTCAAGCTCTAGTTTACTGATACTTTTGAATTTCCTTTTAAACTTTCTTTTTAAATGTCCAATCATTACACCAACTAACCCAAAGGTCATTTTATAACATTTTCATAAAGGAGGAATCAAAAATAATATTTTATTCGCCTTTAAAGTCAACGTAATACTCGAAGGCAAAGCACTGCTTGATCTTACTGTGATTTCACGTCGAAATATGGGACACTTACTTGCTGTGAAGTTTTTGGCCAAGCCAAAAAAATTTAATATAACTATTTCGCATGACCCTGGGCGAAAATTTTCTCTTTCAAGCATGTGAACTAATGTGAAGTGTTAATAATAAACGAGGTCTTGTCTACATGGCACCCTGCGAGCCACCGCTAGGGTGTGTGACAGGGGGTGAATACACACGAGGTATGCAACTGTAAAAATAAAATTTTTCTTTGTTGTTAGTTGCTATACATATCTTTTCTCCAAATAATGCAGAAAATGATCAATATGGTGTTTTATAAGCCATACTTCTTCTCTACGTATGCGAGAGGATATGTAAGTAACAAGAAGGACAATATTATTCCCAGCCGTATTCATTCAACTCCCATAGTATTCATAATATTCTTCCCATAATATTTATACGGCCGTAGTTACCGTTCGCTTCAACAGAAGGAAAATAACTAAAGCTGGATGAGATAAAGACAACATACTAGATAGTTGATGGAGTTTTCATAAAATATAAGGGGAATGTTTAGAGGCTATTCCGTCGTAATTCATGGTGATATGGAAAGGGTAGGAAGTGTTGCATCCATAATTTATGGAGGCGTGTTAGGTAATTTACACGTTGAATGATTTCAGTGAAATACAACGGACATGACAACGCTTTTGGCATGGATACGACTGAGAGGAACTGGGACCAACTCAATAAAGGTTTTATTAAATTGAGAAACTGCTCAAATGCCATCACGTAAACGAAAAAAACCGAATTGATGGGAGAAATTACGGATCGGAAACAAAATATTCTATTTTTTTCTCGTTTTGTGCAGATGAAAATATTTTATTAAAATCATGTCCAACGTGTGTTTAATAGACAATACCACCATCTCTTGATTTCATATCCTTATCCAATTTTGTATTTTGGTTACAAATTCCAGTTGAAAGAATTTAAGGCAGTTAAAATGCGTTTACACAGGAAAACTGACTTGAACTTGGGGCATAACGGAGCAAATATGTTTTTGCATCTATGACTTTCCTATGACTAATGATGCAAACTGTCAGCAGAGAACAACAGTCGCCTACATAAAGCACAATAGTCTCTGCCTTTATTATTTGCCTGACTCGTTCTTCGTCTCCTCACAAAACCAATACTGAAAACTAACTGCAAAAAAGTAAGGGAGATCATTGAACGGACGCAGAATAGATATTTCGAGGATGAACTTTATCAGTTTACGCGCTCGAACTCTTAAAAAGCCGAATGTTGCAGTGGTGTTAGATAAAAGGTGATCCTTTTATTGTTCCAACATTCTTTCTTGCTATGGATTCGTTTTTATCATTCGTCCACAACTTGCATGTATACGGTGAAGGACAATTGTGATGACGAATGCCTTTCAGCATGGGGAACAGAAAATTGCGCGGTATATTTTTCTCCTAGTCGTAGGAAGGGAAACAAGGTTGACGGCCGCTGCTTCGGTTCCATTTTTTACGCACGCCCCTTGAATCGTCGGCCCCCCAAGTGTACTCTGCCTATGCGTTCCTCGCTGACCATCCGCCAACGGGTTGCTTGCGACTGCATTTGTCTTTCCGAGAAGACGATGCTGCTTGCGAGAAACACAATCCGATCACAATGTTTCCACCGGAAATGCACGTCTGGACTGCTTCACGCCGAGTAGATACTTCCGACGCACGCGTCAACAGAAAGTTGCCGGCAGATGAGGGACGTTTGGGAGCAACGACTGCTGCCGCCGAAGGCCAATACGTGCATGTAAAAAACATTGGCGTTAAATTAAAGTCGGCATAAACTCGGCGTGATATTTAACCGAAGTCCACTCTTGTTCATTGGAAGAACCTAAATTGAGACGTGGGTTAAATAACGGAAGACATAAGCGTTGGGATTCGGTCGAGTCCGAATGAACATGAAATTAGTTCGAGACAATTAGAAACGAGCTTCTTGTACACGCCTTTTAGAACTCAAATTTTCGTTCGCGGTTCACTGCGGCAAGGTGTTCGCTTGTGATGACGTTCTGGGCACATGAAGCTTAAAGATAATTCTTGTAGGCCGACACATCTGCGGATTCGGGAAAAAATAATTTTTGGAGAAAGAAAAATTCGTTAAGCCTTGTTTGTGCGAACGCGAATTTTATATTAAGCATTTTTTCTCCACAGTCTCGAATTAGCGAAATATTTAATACTGTCGATTATTAAGTCGTGTTTGAAAATTGACCACGTAAGATGAAATTAATTTTAAAATGATAAATCCAGTAACTTAGAGCAAAAAAGGAAAATTTTTAAGCGATCTTTTCATGCACTTGTTCAAACTATTTCATTTTGAAATGAATTCCTCCAATGGGAGCTTCCCATACGAAGGTGACATGATGGCAAACTTAAGTATAGAAATGCTTAGTTCATTTTCGGTGCACTTCCAAACGTTAATCCAACCCACCAGATTAAATGCCCGAAACTCAGCAGGGCATGGATTTCATGATGTTACGGGTGGGCTTTTAAGTGATGCCTACTCCACCGCCAGCCCACACCACAGTTTAAAGCGAGATGTGACACGAAACGACCTTTGGCATCGCTGAGAGAGATATTTTCCCCAATGAAGGGAATCGAAGCACAGTGAATATGGGAGATGTTAAAAAATAATCAACGCTATAACAGACAAGAGCACCGTTTTGCGTGCAAATGGCTACTATCAGATGCATTTGCGCTAACATGCCAACGTGTTAAAATAAACTTCATAGAGACACAACGTTTTCATCCCAAATTTGAGCCTGAATTGCAAAATAATAAAGTACAAATAAACTTGAAATCAACACTCAAACCGTGATGGCAACCTAAAGGTGTTTCAAATGAAATTAATCTGTTCCAATGTCACTCCTAAAGTTTATCTGCAGTGACTGAAAATGTGTGAACGTTTAGGTGGTTAACTATATGACATTGGGCTGGCAATTATTACTTCACTCTCGCCCATTTTTTTTCCGTCAACCGGAGAAATTAAGTTTCACTTGAAGGGTTCTGGTAACCAGTAATCATATTCGACCCCCGTCGGTGAAGTGAGTCGATATGACCAGAGGAGGACTATTAAGTGGATCGTGCGTAGTTTCCAAATGTAGCATTGATGAAACCAGCGTTCGTTTTACATTGGGAGATACATGGAGGTACGCTTCGCGCTATTGTAATTTGTTTAATATCTGTGCGCGAGCGTTTTAAGTCAGTTTGCTAAATGACTGTCGATTAGAAGTTAAGGTTTGCTCGCTTGCCGATTTCACGTGAGTTCTTTTGGGCAAATAATGTATGTAATTTATATTCTTTCTCGTCCGTACTTCCCTTGATAAAATTCCACTTCCTTTGATTTATATCAGTAGTTAATTGGCAGGTACCCCCACCTGGTTGCGCGGTCTCCGTTTTTTTTTAAACTACTTCTTTTCGAATGAAAGAGAAAATAAAGAAAGAAATGAATCAACTTCCATTTTATGATTACGAAGCATTGAAAATTAATATTGTATTAATAAATATGTGCAGTAACCATCAGATTGAGCCATGGAATTTACTCATCGCCTTAATACCCTTCTCAGTGCCCCTTAATTAACCTATTGTCTGATGGGAAAGTGTCTGCATTAAATGTAAATATGTATAAATATGTTCATCTCGTGCATCTAAAAACGTTGTGGCAGTTGGTAACACCAAGTCACGTGCGTGGAAATATTTAATTGCTTATCGATCACCTAAAATGCCATCAAATTTCAAACCTTTAAACCCTCTTATCTCTTCTGTTTAATAAAATCTAAATAAAAACGAGTGCATCCCCTTTCTCTCGCGCGTGGCCGCATGTTCAGTCATTTTTCTCTCTGTTCCCTGCGGGTACAGAGCGTTCAATCACCCCCTCCCGCAACCCCCCCCCTTTGTCGGGTTGGCAGCCATGAATCGAAGGAATACGGTGTACACGCATGCAGGAGTCGATTTATGTTTTCAGAGGCTCTGATAGGGTCATTCCTTGGGTCATTGCGCAGTGGATCTTATCTGATGCCCCCGTTACATTTTTCCCGTCCCCTCCCCATCACAAACACAGTTTCGCAACTAATAAGTGATCTAATGTAACCATTACTTGAGTCATAAAGAAAATAAGGCGATATATGTTATCGAGGAATGCACGTCAATTTGCTATTTAGAAGCTCATCGATAACCGTCAAGACCTTCGTAATAAAAACTGTTTTAGTTGCAAGGACTTGAATACTCCCGAGAAGAGGAGGAGGAAGGTTCGCTTGAACTTGGCCGGGAGTTGGTGCATTAGTCTAAATTTTATGGGACCGCACCCCGTTAATTATTCAAATCCAATTAGCGTATTTTGGATCTCGCATGGATTTTTTAAATCTCAGGCGAGCATGTACTCGACATTGATTTAAACCGGATTTCGTTCAATATCGCTGAAGCAAGACTCCTCGGCTTTTTTAAATTGGAGTCATGCTTCGGATGTGCAATGAGGACGAATTTGAAGTTAAGCGAAGACGAGGTCATAGAATAAATATGGTCGTCTGCCCTTGGTCTGTGAAAAAAAACCTTCTGGGTTGGCACGGAGCGAGCTGCGCACTGTTTGACCCCAAGGTCATGAACTCTCACTATCCTCTACGTTAGGTTGCGTGTGTGTGATTTCACGGGCGAGGTGAATATTCTCCTAAGGTTAAGGTTACGCCTTCAGAAATACTCTCACTTGTCGAGAGGGAAAACAAAACTGAGCGGAGGAGGATAATATATAAAAGAAATATTGTGGGAACATTAAATGGAAGAATGGGAAGGACGTCGCCCTCAAGGCTCACCCCCTGTGGAAATCGATGCGACCTGCTTCCTATAGCGTCGCTCTCTTTTTGTGAATTTGCCGTTGAAACTTTTTTATTTCCTATGGAAGTTGAATCGGTTATATGGGACCATTTTATTCGCCACTTGCGAATCAAATCGCAACAGAAAATGAGCGAAGCACGCCATCCAAGTGCGAAAGTTGGAAATGTGCGCTTGACCCGTTGATGAAAAAAAAACACTCGTTTGGGGATCTAGTTGCTTTTCACTGTTGAATATCGGTCTTAAATTGAAAATATTTTTTTTCGCGTTACAAGGTTGTTCACTTTTGAAGGTCCAGTTGCACTCTTACGATTAGTCAATGTAGCGGAGTCGGTCACCCATGGAAAATTACAGCGGGTGCGCCGCCGTTGGATCTTCCCCGTGCTTACCTTTTTTTAATTATCATTCCTTCGCAAAATAAGGAGAGCACCAGCTAGAGAAAAAGAAAATTAATTGGATGTGTTCTGAAACGAAATAGGCAGCTTAAAACCTTGATGAGAAGAAGAGAAGAACTGTATAGGAAGACCCTAAACGAATTATGAGAAATAAGCTAGCTTTATATATCGCCCGATCCATTTCTCGATACTTGGTGAAGAACGGTTTTCAAATTTTACGATAAAATAAAATTTATCTCGTAATCACGTAAAAATCATAAAAGTAAATTAAATAAGAAAACATTCAGGTGACAAGAATCACCCAGAAAAATTAAGGGCCAGGTCAGCCATCTGTTTTTTTTATTTTGCTTCAAGTTGACAAATCGTTGAAAACGTCCCTTTAAATGTACATATCGTATTCACGCTTTACTGTATCAATTGGACTAAAAAATGCAAATTTACTGAAATGAGGAATCAATACTTAGTGGAGTACAGGCACGCTGTTGTTAAATTGTTGAACATGAATATGTTTTTAATCTGTGTAGATGATTAATGGACTCAATAAAATTGTTGCTCAAGCAAAAGAAAAATACAATACTGATTCAAGTCCCCTGCAGTATATTTTTTTTATATTCAAACTATAATGTTGTAAAATGAGTTGTGAGAAAAATTTCCTTTTGGTGATGATGAGTTAGGAGAAATTGCGGAGACTGATCCTACCCCCTCCCTCTCCCGTTAAAGAAAGGATTGGGGAAAATGTGATTTAACAGTTGAAGAGAAAGTCTTTTAAATGTCCCAGTTCAAATTTATACATATTATTAAGTTATCACTATTTTTTTATATTTAAGAAGAATTAAATTTCGCGTTTCGTCTTGAGGCTGTAGTGAAATAGGGTCTATTGATTTCTTGTGGACGGTGAATGTGAGATTGTGTTACGCATTGATCGATCGATCGATCGATCGATAAAAAAATAAAATATTTCAAAAGAATAAATAGTCTTTTTAATGTAATAAACACGCCATCATTCGCAAAAATCCGTGGCTAAGCATTTGTACTCCACATGTTACATAATTTGAGCGGAATTCTCTCCAAAATGGATTGGAAATAGTTTAAGTTATGGACCAGAGTTGAGCAATATTTAAAAATAGACCGCAATTTCGTGCTCTCTATATTAGTAAATTATCATAGCTCCTTAGTAACTAGACTTAGAAAAAACAGCAAGCGCATTGCCTTGTGAGCTATAACTATCGCACGTTAGTTAAATTGCAGGTCACAATTCTAAATAACGTCTAAGTGCTTCATGCTAACTCTAAGTAATGAAGGACCTCAAGCAGTTTAGACAGGGAGCAATCGAATTTCGCTGGGAGCTACGTGCTAGTTCTGGGATTGTTAACCTATTACAGGAAGAATTATTTCTCCGCGGAGCGTAATCAGCCGATGCCGAGGATTTCAATTTATTGTCAAGCTAATTAACACATGTATTGTGAGAATTCCGAGGGTATTTATGCGGTTCACAAGCCTCCATCGAGCCTGCGAATTGCTGTAAGTAAAAAAAAACAAAGTATCAATGTTAAAGGTCATCTCAGTCGCACTCCGGTCAACCTTTCATCGTTCTCTATCATCAGTTCGCACGCGAACCAGTTGACGTACTGTATGCCTTGGAGTGCACACCGTATAGTAACACTTTCTTTTAAAGCTCACTTTCTACATCACTTATCTGCTCACATGACACTTCTTTCTAATATATACCTGGGCGGGTGTTATCATGGGACCTTGTCCACCCAGTTCAAGTCTCGGGGAAGCAGAGGAAGGTAGGAAAATGTATTTCAACATATGTGGATGACGGGTGCGCATAAACTGATTCGGCCATCACTTCGAACGCGAAATGAGTGGCAGCTCTTAGCACGAAATAAAATATCATAAGGTAGCATGTCTAGAAGACCGCTTGGAATCGGCATCAAAATTGTAGTGAGTGGAATTTCGCTCATCAGGAAACAAGATTTCAATTTATGTTTAAATCGCAGACTCCCAATTTGGGTGGGTTTTATGAGTTTGATGATAATTCTCGCAATCTTTCCGTGAACCTGTGATAACGTATGCCAAATATTCTTTAGTCATGCCTGCGAC
Organism: Hetaerina titia; assembly: GCA_037158775.1. Lineage (NCBI taxonomy): Eukaryota > Metazoa > Arthropoda > Insecta > Odonata > Calopterygidae > Hetaerina > Hetaerina titia. Next base: position 91,590,701 of record CM073771.1, on the reverse strand, counting down.
TTCATAGCCAACCTGACTTGGTAAATTCAATCGTGAGAAAACAAAGCCATTTCTTGTCCAATCTCTTCTAAAAATGGTGAAATGACTGTAGGGTAGCGTTTCTCAACTCCATGGCCAAGAAAATCTCATGAAAATTCCGTCGTTGATCAGTTCAAGTTCAATCTAGACCTTTTTCAGTTTGTAGACGATCAAAAAGTCTGTGTGCAATAGAAGGATAGCAAGTCCATGAGGTTAAAAATCAGATACTTTGTGTAATCTCAACCTAAGGTTTACAGGCCTCAAGAATGATCAAATTTCAGGACTGATCATTCTTGGACGAGATTGGAAAACATTCCAGCTGTGTAACCACCCACCATCCTGGAATACTTGTGGACTAGAGAAAAATCGGTATCATAATCATTATTTTTAAAATATTCGAAAAAGAGGCATCCAATTCACTCAAAAGTTTGTGAAAAGTTACCCAACAGATGTGAACTAGAATTCTGAGTTTTTTATTGTAGCCACCCTTATGCTTTTGAGCCAATATTTTTAATTGGCTTCAATTATCTAATTCACTTTTTATTTGTGAATATTTTGATGATTGATCATGTATCCTATAATTAGGAAGAATATAAAAAGCTGCAATACTCGTAAGTGCATATATTTTTTTTAAAGAGTTTCATTTGCAATTTTCCTTATAAAATGGCTGAAAATATGCAGTTGTGAAAGGTAGCTGATGTGAACTCATGTCAAAGCTTGAAAGTTGATTCATTACATTTGTTTAACTGTTTATCAAAAAATTGGAGTTTAATCTCCAGAAGCTCAACATTTTTCATTTTTGGCAGTCTTGAATATCAGAACTGAAGATGTGAATGGTAAAATGAGTCATTGTGTTACGAAATGAGTCATTGTGTTACAAAATGAGTAATTGTGTTAAAAAATGAGTCATTGTGTTACCATTATGTTACAAATGGTCATCATAAAAAGGTACAATGATTCATTTTCATCTGGAGTGTTGGTTTTTGTCAGATCAACCTATTTGTTAAAGTTGAGGCAATGTTTTTGTTATTTCTACTTCAAAAACACATGTCAAATGAGGTCACAATTTAAATTACTAAAAATTTTTAACATGCAATTTGTGAAGCATATGAAGAATTTTTTTATTCAATAATTGGGTTTTGTTATATTCAATTGTTTGGTTATATAAGAATTTATTTTGGTTTTGGCCAGTTTCAACTGTTGTGCTGCATAGCATTAATGTTCAGATGTTTTTGTTTTTTATTCATGTTGGAGAGCATTTAATGACATTTTGACAATTATTCACTTTTATGCCAATATTAGAGGAATGTGATTACATGAAATCATATTATAAAATGTACTGCTAATGTGATTGGCGTAATCATTGATGTGCTTTATAAATACATCACCTACTTCTTATAATTGTATTTACCATTGTTGAAATGTATCGCTATATTTATATATATATATATATATATATGTATATATATATGTATATATATATATTATATATATATATATTTATATATATATATTTATATATATATATGTATATATATATGTATATATATATATATATATATATATATATATATATTTATATATATATGTATATATATATGTATATATATATATATATATATATCGGTCATGCTGAATATTTGATAAGATCAGTCTCGCAACATTCAATTAAATAGTAATATTTTTTAATGAACGTTATCTTGCATCATTAAGACAATAAAATTGGGTTATGAAATTGGTGAATTTGCATTGGAACAATGGAAGTTTACCTAATCCTTGACTTTAAACTGATTATTGCAAATTCTTCCCTTGCAGTTCGAGTAGGGTTATGCGCAACTTGGCAGAGAAGATGAGGCGAGATAAACTTAACACTTACATCGGAGAGTTGGCCACATTAGTACCTATGGTTTCTTCATCTCCCAGAAGACTCGACAAGACTTCCGTCCTCCGCCTCAGCGCTACATACCTCCGAATGCATCGCAGTAAGTATTTCTCATTTGTTCTAGGTACTGTGGAGGGATCAATTAAGAAAAGTTAATTTTTTAAGTGCAATATTTTAAGTATAAAATTTAAATATAAATAATTATATATTTAAATGATGAGGATATGGTAGTTCAGTGGGTAGATCACTGAACTACCAACCTGACTGAACAAATTTTTAGCATCACATCAAATAAATTTCCAACATGATATCTTAATACTGTTTTAATGCAGCTTTCCGGTACTTTTCAACAAATGTGAGAAATAATTGCCCTCATAATTTATTAATCTTTTTAAATAATTTCCTTACGAATCCTGATTCTTCCTCCAGTACATGAGATATTGGATGCAAATGAGAATGTTTTATGTGATTTACATTGTTATTCTTATTAGGTTTCATTATTATTATTAGGTAATCTACCGGTTAAGGTAGGTTTTTGGAGGGACACAACTATCATATAAATATTTGGTAACTCCGAACAAAACCCAATCCAGCAACCTACTCTACAGCAGGTCTCTCTTCATCTCTGTGTACTTCCTTACTCCCTTCATCCCATCCAACATCCCTATCCTGTTCCTGGCCTTCCCTCGTTTGCCTAACATTCTCCCCTCCATTACTATCTTCAACATCCCACTGCTGCTCAATATTCCTTTCATCCATTTTTCCTGCCTTCATAGGATATCTCCCAACAAACCCCTCCCCTCACCCACCATCTCCAGCGCTTCCTCATTTGTTTTCCTTTCGGTCCATTTCACCTTCTCCATTCTTCTCTGCACTCACATTTCAAAAGCCTCCAATCTACGTCTATCCTCCTGCTTCAGCAACCACTTCACTCTTTCATTAATGACTTGTAATTCTGGCTTGTTGAAAATAAACGCTAGTGAAATGGAATAGCCTGAGGTAGGAGAAGTTGAAGTATTACACATCTTGATCTACAAACGGAAATGCAAGAGTGATCTCAGTGTTCTAAAAGAGTGCTGTAATCTGAGTGAGGAGAAATTCCTGTGATCAAAAAAAAGGGATAGTTATGGCAAGGATAACAACCAGCTCTTCAGTGTTAGAGGTGTACATGCCTGAAATGCACTGTAAAGACGAGAAAGTGGATGTAGTCTACAATTATATTGCATAACTGATAAAAAATTAAGGCAGGAGAAAAACTAGTAGCCCTACGGTGATCAAAGTTGCTGTTGCTGTAAAACTAAAGGAGGTGAAAGCTTTGAAGAACACTGGTTGGAAGATGGGGATAGGAATATGAGAAAACTGGTGAAATTCCATATGTATTATAAACTTTGTGGTCCAAAACATTGTCTGAAAATCATCACAGATGTACATGACAGGAGGCTGAATAAGAGCTCGACTGAATCAAAGATTCTTTTGATAAGTCTTTTCAAAGATGAAAATGACATGGATTTAGAAAAAATGGATGTATGAGATTTTTATATGTGGTAAAGTGTATGGAAAGAGCTACTGAGGAGACCCATTATTTAGATACCAGGAGTAAATTATGACATATGTGAAAGTACTTGCCATAAGGAAAAAATTGTGTTAAATTGAACCAATTACTGGATATATGGCCATTAGTGGGAGATAACTAAACTGTCAAACCATGAAGCTTACCGTATTACCAGAGAATTTTACCGTATTTCTTTTACTATTTTTAATTGCTAACTGACGGATGATAATCTCTAATACCAATTAAATGTTGAAACTTGAAGAAATGCAAGTAATTCAGCTTACAGTGCCAAAGATTTCAGTTTGCAATCAAATAATTCTCTCTCATCTAAGTAGCATGTTTCAAATTTCACCTTGCAAATGGCTGTTTTCCAAATAATGTTGATTTTTTTCTTCTTGTTACCGCAAAAATAATGAAAACTTGTCATGGTTAGCAAATGGGTACTGATTAAACCTAGGGATAGGAAAATAAATTACCATTACAGGTAATATCATTACTGTTCAAGAAATTGCAATCCAACATGAAATATAATTAATGGTTTTATTTTTAAGTATACTCTGGACATTTCATTCATAAATGTATGCTTCTGCTCTGTCCTTTCCTTACCAAATTGGGGTTAATTATTTTATATTAATAATTAATATTAGGTCAGAGAAAGCAAGGCGTTATATTTTTAATTTTTATCTCACAATGGAAATTGAGTTGATTGGTAATTAATTTTCATAATATTTATTTTGTGGCTCATTGGGTTAAGGCATTCTAGGTTTAATCCAGATGAATTTATTCCCTGTTAGATGAAATTTATAGTCATACTTGCTCATAATTTTGAGAATGTACTAATCCTGGCAAAATTTTCTCTTTTACAGCTCTCCATCCATCTGATGGTACATTGCGTCCTTTTCTGCCCAAAGCCTTAAAAGCCTTCAATCTCTCTGAAAAAGTTCCTGAGGTAAGATTGGATTAACTGAAGTTTTCATTTGAATATTTTTTTTAAGAATAATATATCCTGTGTGGTGTTATCATTTTGAGCTGGGTAATTTATAATTATCAACATTTACATTATATTCATCCAACCAATGAATACAAGTTGTCTAATTGGCATATGTTATATGTCAGGATATAAATTTCATAAGTTTAACAATGGCAATTTGGGCATTGGTGTATTCCGATTGGCTGAATGAGCTCGCTGCCACCATTTTGGCAATATTTAACACATGTATATTAAAATTAAATTAAGTGATCAATTTTTTTCAATACATAGCTGTGGCCAAAGTCACCTCATTTTATGTTATTTTTAGCTGAGTAAAATAAATATCTTACATTAAAACTTAGTAAAATTAATTTCAGTTTCATGAAATGAGAATTAAGATTCAAGTAAATCCTTAATGTTAATTTATCAAAAACATGCTTGAATAATAATACATTAATGAGTTTAGATTTCCTTGAGAACTGCTTTTCAAGATAACATATCAACATTTAATTTATAAAATACCTGCATCTGATGAGACATCTTGTCATATATATTCATTTAGAAACATGCTTGGTTGCAATGAGTTGATCTATTGTAACCATTGATATCTTTATTGATGAAATGCATCTTTTCGGAATATTTTTTTCTTTCATAAATTTATCCAAGAACAATCATGTTCCTATATCTAATTTTATTTTTATCATTTATAGGATATGGATGGCTTTATGGTAATTGTGATGGGTACTGGAAAAATCGTCTTTGTCTCTCACACTGTAGAGAAGCTACTTGGTCACACCCAGGTGAGTTGAAATTGTAGCATTTGAAGGAATGAAGTGGTTAAGTTGTTATATCTAAGAATAAATGACAATGGTTTCCAGATTGAAGTTTCGTCACTAATGTGCATTGTGGCTCTTGTGTTAGGCAACATCAGAATGCCTGTTGGTCCATGACTTGCTAATGTGAAATGTTATCAAAGACATTGCATGTGTTTATCTAGCTTTTTGAAACCTTTTTGAAACTAGCTTGATTGAATATGTCAATTTCAATATTCTTGCTTGAAAAAAAGTTTGTGAATGGTGAAATATGTCATTATGTAAATGGACTTGTATTCATACTTCTTGTCAATGTCAAAGTTACTTTGTTCCCATGATTGGCATGCAGAAGCTACAAACACAAATCAGTTAGGCTGAACTCAAGTTAATCTGTTTATTTTGTTGTGTTCAAAACTTGCTAAAAGCTCAGGAATAAAAGTCAACGTAACGCATTTTCCTTTTTGTTTTGTCATTATTACTCTTATTTATTATCAGACCTCCTCCTTACTTTTAAGTCTAATATATCAATCAATAATATAGTTTTGAAAGCTATAAATTTACAAAAAGTTTATGTATGATTTACTTGAAGGAAGTCTGGTAGTATGTTAGAGAAAATTGTTTGAAAGGAAACTAAACAAATTCCTTGGAGCTTTTATCACAGAAGTCATTTGGGAAGACAACAAACATTTAGAACAATAACTGCCTGAAAAGAATTAGTTGAAATTTAAATTAAGGGCAATATTGTCCATAAGGGAAAAATACCTGACATTTGTAGCTTGCTCCTTGCTTCCTTTCCGGATCCCATGTCCAATAAAATAATGTTAGGACTGTGTTTAATGTAAAGAATTGAAAATTTCACTGTGGAAAATAAATTGGTTCGATAATGTAGGTTTGTAATTGCAATTCTAAAATATTTGTATGAATTTCATTACTTAAAGAAAGAAATGAAATAATATAGTAAATATTTAAGAACAGATTGAAATGACAGGGAAGAAATGACCATTGAAACTGTATGTACGAAAAATATGATATTCTAAGTAATTTTTCTTATGCATGATTCTCATTAATACTTATCACATTTTTATTTTGGCCCAGGTTAAGTATACAGGAAGCATAATTTGAATTAGCCTCATGACCCATTCACTAATAAATAAAAATTCTCTCATAAAACTCATACATTTTACTCTTCTATTATTCACCTGAAACTTCACGATCAGTGAGTATTTAGTTTTAACATACCAGTCAGTGTGTAGCATGACATTATGTAGCAACTATCATTCCTCTGGCCAAAAGGCTTATGGTGAATCTTGAATGCTTCTTAAAGTATACATGACAGTCATGAAAACATAATTCTCATTTGAGTTTTATCTGGTATTGCAAAATTATTTATCTTCTTCCATAAATTTTCTTTTTTACAGAATGATCTCTTGGGCCAGTCATTATATGGGATAACTCATGTTGATGACCACAAACTGCTAGCAAAGAACCTGTCTCTTGATGCTGAAGCTGGAAATGATGCAGACTCTTCAAACACTGGTAATAAAAATCTCATAATATGTCAATCTGTTTTTCTTTATATAGTTAATTTGTAGTAAATGCCTTAGCAGGTGAAAGTTAGACCTTGAGTGTAATTTATACCATTGATTTCTACATAAAGCAAAATAGTGTGCCCTTTTTTTGGAAACAATAATCACTTCTTTGTAATCTCTTTTGTATGGAAATGGTTTGTTGAATCATTGTGCTTGGAACATTATTTATGTGATTACAATAGTTTTTAAATCATTTGGTAAATTCCATTTTGTTTACATATGTCAGAATTCCCAAAATGCGTGTTTTGCTTTATTAAATTATAAAAGGTAGACAATGGTACTTTGACAACTAATAATAAACAGATTGCTATAGTCTTATACTGCAGGACATATATTGTCAAATATATGTGATTAAAGGTACCGAAATGTCCAAGCAACTCTAATTTAAGTTTAGGATCGGAAGTTTCCCAAAGAAAAAGAATCCTTGAGGACCCCCTCGATTGGAACTTGCGGTGATTTTCATTATTATGAAGAAACATTGCAATAACTAAATTTGCTCACTTGCATTTTGCAACTTATTAAGGCATAAATAATTATCTAATGCTGAACAGAGAGGGTGAATCCTTTCCAAAATGTCAAAAGCCTTAATCCATGACTTTTTGTTTATCATTTACTTGGCATCTGGATAGATACTTGGAATCTATTTCTATTATTTATAAACGGGAATGAAAAGTGTTTTGGAAATGAAATTTCATTTCGGCAGTGCTGGGGTTTATCTCTAGGTGGGGATAGGGCTATGTGGCAACTTGTGGAAGCTGGTAGAGAAGTGTCATAGGGAAGGATCTTATAAAGTTTCAGGTGTGGATGAAAAGACAATGAGATAGAGAATATGAGCATTGCTTGCATACAAGTTGAAAGTGAAATGAAAACCCAAACAAATATCTCCTACCCCTGTCTAATTTCCTTTCTGCTCCCTCTCCTCTACGAAGGGGGAGACCTTTCCTTTTCCCGCTCAGTACTCACCTTCTTTTTTTTTATCAGCATCATCCCAGGAAACACATTTGCTCATGACCATTCTTTCATCTAAGCCAATCTTATAAGCCACTGCTTCACATCATGCACTCTTCACAAACCCTTCTCCCAATATGCCTGAAACATATTATTATCAATGATGGCAACATAAGCCTCAACTTTTACTGTACTTGTTGTGAATCCTTAAATGAAAAGAAAGTTTGCAACTCAGGATAATGCACTTATTTTCTTTCCACAGATGAGTTGGGATTTATGTCAAATTGTTGCCCTGGTTCGTCAGAAGATCAGGACAAACCAGTGGAAGGGCATCATCACCCCATGCTTCAAGGGGGTGAGACGCAGGAGAGCGGCAGCAGTAGTAGTGGCAGTGGGAGCAGTGATAATAATGCAAACTCAAGAAGAGTGTCGTTTTACTTGCGTCTCAGCCAAAGGGCTGGTGGACGTGAGACTACGGGGTATGAGGTGGTGCATTTTGTGGGCCAACTTAGGCCAGCATCATCAGAAGATGGGCCATCATCTGCGGTTGGAAAAGGTAATGCACCTAAGTTGAGCATCGTAAATATTTTTAAAAAATGAATGGTAGATCACCTGCCCATCATCATCTTATGAAATTCTCTGTAAAATATTCTCACTATTGAGGCAATCCTCTTAGTGTGTTTAGGACCACTTAAATATTGGCATCAGTAATTTAACCACCACATCAGTTTCTGTCCTATATGATGGTGACATAAGTGTCATGAGGTAGATAAATCATGTCCATATCATAGTGGTCCCAAATATCAATCTGGTAGTGGTGCTTTCTTGCAGGAAGAACTTAGTAATAAAATCATAAACTCTTCAGGTCGCATTGTTTCCCATTGAAAATGCAAGTGTACTGTAGAGTTTCCAGCCTTTCTAAGTAAGATTCTGTGTATTTCACATTCTCAGTCTGCAGGTTTGCATATGTCTATGTCTTAATAGTGTTATTTTCTAGATGTTTTATTTATCCTTTTTAATATAGAATGTTATTAGCACTAAATATGAATATTATGGAATGTTGTTAGCACTATGATTATATCTTAATATGAATCTTCATGTTAAACTAATAGTTTGGCTGCAAACGTGAAGTGTGACTAAATTGAAAAGTCAAATAAATTAAACTTTTTAAAATAGTTTGTTAATAGTCCCTAAAAATATGCATAGTTTTTGGAGAATTTATGTCGGTTGTGCTAAACTTATTATTTTATAATTTCTCTAATTTTTCACAAAAATTTTGGAAATCTTAGTGCATTAATCAACCTAAAAATGGTCACTCATATACCCAGTTCCACCGATCATGCAATTATGTTTCATAAACAATGTACTTTACCTTTAAAAAATCATGTTTTCACAAAGACAACTGGAGTAAGATCACTTGTAATGCTGGACACCTTGATATTCATTTGTTTTCTGGATGAAATACCCTTTTAATTTGAAGGAATTTCCACTGTTGTAAAAATAATGTTCTAAAGGCACTCATAGCATATATCATGGTTGTATTCATCAGAGTTGAGCCACACGCAGTCCACTTCATCAGGTTCTTCATTAGAGGAGACCGTTATGGTGGCCGTAGCACGCATACGCCGTGAACGCCAAATACTAGAACTGTCCCTCATGGAAGCCTGCAAAGATGAGTACCTTACACGTCATGGAATTCGTGGTGAAATACTCAACTGTGACCACAGGTAAATTCAAATCAGACTGTGCATTAAATTGAATTAGGGCATAAATGCTTTTAACTTCCACTTCTATCGTTAAAATGTCTGAGTTTAGCCCTGTAATCTCCGGTATGAACTACATGCTATAAAAACATCAAGTTGAGCACATCTTGGCTTATTTTACCTCTATTTTGGATGATTACAAGATCTGCCCTTGAATAAGTCTATCAGTAAGTCTCATTTCAAGAGCACCTGTTTGAAAAATGAGAAAAATCTTCCATGACAGGGAAGGCATTAATTAAGAACGATTTTGATCTATAAGTCATTTATGAAACTTTAATAGTAATTTTCTTCAATTATCCTTTATTATGTGATTCCAATAACGTTTAATTTGTGCCTTTTAATCATTTAGTCCTAAAATTAGTCGACTATGATGGATATGCTTATTTATCTGTCCAGTCTAGTGAATGTATTTTTACTTTTCCAGAATATCTGTGATAGCTGGTTACATGGCTGATGAAGTCAAAGGTCAGTCAGCATTCAGCTTCATGCATGACCAAGATGCTCGTTGGACCTTCATTGCACTGCAGAGAAGTAAGTCAGAATTTTTTGTGAAAACTTGTGACCTATTTGGGATTACAACATTGGTAATAAAAACAAAATCAGTTGAAATTCACTCCATGTTTGAGCTTGGAAATATTTCATTTTTTGTCTGCATTTTCTGAGGCTCTATGATTATCTGTTTTGTCATGAAAAAATACACTGTGAGTGAATTTGTATGTCCTAAATGTATTTATTTTTTTTCAGTGTTCAGCAGTTCTGATGGGTTCGGAAATAGTTGTTACAGACTGAAATCAAAAACCGGTCAATTTATATATCTACGCACTCAAGGTTACTGTGAATTTGATCGCGTCACTGGAAAGTTTGACACTTTTGTGTGCATAAATACTCTTGTTTCGTAAGTATGCTTTCTGTTAAATTTTATTCCTGGAAAGTTTGAGTTAATAATTTTACCTGTGAATAGTTTGAATAAATTCCTACTCTTTTGGCGTACTATCGGTTTTAAAACTCTCTGGCCCTCCGAAAGGATTGAAATGAGATAACCATTATCATATTTTGCCTTCATTGCAGTGAGGAAGAAGGGAAAAAGGCTGTTGAAGAAATGAGACAGAGGTATTCAGCTTCAATTTCTGACCGTTCTATGGTTCCCCGATCCATTCTGGATGCTGGGCCCAGCAGGGCTATTGAAGCTCCGGTAAATATTTGAAAACATAGAAACACAGAAATTGCAAATATTTGATGGATAGATGACCAGATATGATAATATTTGGAAATCATAATGTTGAATTTTAAAATCAGTTAGAATTCCTGGAACATCTGCTCTTGGCAAGAGAACATACCAAGAGTTCATTTACCATTGCAGTGACATGAATACTGACTTTTAATAATCAAACCACTTTACTTTTCCACATACACTTTTTCCACATGAAAAGTTTATGTGGAAAAGTAAAGTGGTTTGATTATTAAAAGTCAGTATGAAGATTTTCCACCAAGTTACGCCAGAAACTGTTTTATGTGACATGAATACCTATCAGTAAATTGTGTGTACTATTTTGCACCTCTGTAATATGACATATTTTTACTATTTTGGTTTAAAATATTTTGCAATATCAGCTGTTTTCGTTCATCATACCCATGCAAAATTGTTAAATAAATAAATGACATGGAGAATAATGTGAATATTCTCATGTAAAACAGGAGAAATTAAGTTGAATAATATATCTGAGATTGTTGGTATATCTGTTCCATCAGATTTGTACGTCAGACAATTTTATACTTTGTCTTCAGTATGGTGAAGTTTATTTTGTTTCATGCTTGAGCAAAACTGTTAAATGCTCTTGGTAAAAATTAATATTGTGGAATCTTAATGTTTTGTATTATAAGGAAATTTTTAATCCATATTAAGGCTTAGGGACCTTTCAGTTCGGGTAATCACACCCCCTGAGGGTATGAAGTCAGCTCCGTGGAGATAATTAACAAGGTCTCAGTTACTATGCACATGTAGAGCTCACACTGACAAGGTGCTCTTAATAATTGGGAAAAAAATAAATTTTGGATGAGGATACTGATTAGTTCATGAATGATTGCTCTTGCAGAAATTTTTGCTCCCTTAATCAATCTCTTTTATTAATATGTATGTTTGTCCGACTAGCACCAAATGATAAAATCATCATTTTAATCTTTTCACAGATTAGTAAAGCCATCAGTTCACCATCACCAAAGCAAGCCATTCAAGGCTCTCCCCAGGACATACCTTTGTTACCAGTATCTCTTCCATCCACCTCTGCCAGCCTTACCCAGCTTTCTCCTCATCAAGCCCTCCAGCATGTTGTGGTGTCACCTGAGCCTCAGTCAAAAGAGTCCCTGGTGTACGATGCAACTCAAGAGGATGCAAAAGTGCTAACGCCCAAGAGCTATGTCTCCAGTACTTCCCCTCCTCCTCCCATAATTCCCATTCCTATACCCTGTGCCCTATCCTCAACACCCCCCCCGTACATATTTGATAGCACAGTGCCTCCCGTCAAAGCCTCTCACTCCAGCCTGCCGTATTCATCTCCCAAAGACATCACAAGGGGAGCAGAGAGACAGATCTCTCCCAGGTCAGTTTTCCACTCAAATGACGATGATAATGTGGAAAGTTTGTGATTTAGCAAGGTTTCTCAGTGTTACATGAATTCAACCACGTATGATTTACTTGTGTTGATCTTTTTGTCCCTTATAATATTTTCTTCTGAAGAACGGAGGTTCATCAATCTTGTTTAAGTGATTCACATATTCAAAGTACCTAATAATTTTCTGTTCAGCGTACTTCAATCAACCACACCCATTTACTCGAGATGAGTGTTACAAAAGTATGTTCTTTGTCATTGTTTTATGTTGAAAAACTTTCTTGCCAAATGTTTTAGATCATTTTGATCCCCATGTAGCTTTTTTATGCTCTATGTTTTATTTTAATTACATTCCTAGTGTGTGTCCCTTCTGAGAAAAGCCTTAAATTTTGATTAGAATGTTCCCTGGGTATGGGTAAATACGTTCAAAAATTGTTTTTGAAATATGACACTTCATAACCACATGACACCAGATATTTTCATTGAAAGTAATGTATTTTATGAATTAATTGACAATGATACTTTGGATGACCCGATCAGAAAAGTACCAAAAATTAAAGTGTATATCCAAGGAACACTTTTTTAAACTTCCCTTTTTCATACCATGTGCACATTTAAGTTGATATGAGTTTTTAATATGGAATAATGACACAGTTAATTAAAAGTTGTTACAATTTTTCACAGTTACTTGCAGTTAGTGTCGTATGAGTGAGATTCATTCAAAAATTAATACTGCAAAAGGTTTATTTCCTGGAACACTGATCTTAAATTGTATGAATTTAAGGGTATGATTCTTAGGGATGCATATCATGATTTACATCACATTTTATATTAATTGCCTCATTATTACTATCTTAGGGAAGCGACATGGACCCCGAGGTCACAGGGTATCAATCCTCTCAAGAGGTCACCTTCTAACTCCCCCCCTCCAGCGCATCCCTCCAAGAGACTCCAGCACAGTACACCCTCCAAGATTGAGCCAGTGGTCAGCAGCAATTCGCGTGTGACAGTATGGCCACGCCTGGATGGTATATCAACCATGGAGCCCAGCCGTCTTGGGGGTGCCCTTCCTACTGTCAATTCTGCCCTTCCAGTGATGGCTTCCAGTGACCACACCCTTGAGGTCACCGATATCAGTGTTGGGAGGGAGCTCAGGGGTGTTGATCCTCAGCGGCAAATGAGGGAACTCACTTCTGAGTGTGCGAGGATGGGTAAATTCCCAGAGGATGATCGTCGTCTCCCAGGTTGGGTTTGCGATGACGTCAGGCCTGCCTCCCTAGACCTCATATCACTGGATAGAAATTCTGGTCAGTTTGATACATCAACTTTATATTTCTGTGGTAGCTAGTTGTTGATACTGATTAAACTTCTGATTATTTTGACATTACTTTAAGTTATGGTATATTTTTATCATTGAACACTCTTGGCTCTTTCATTGCTTATACCTGTGTTTGCTCTCATGAGGTTAAACAACTAGTAAAACCATTGTTTTTTATAAAACAGATTTTTTTATAAATTTTGCTTGTATATTTTCAGTATGTGAAAATAGAATGTCTTGGAGTTAACTTATATAATGTCAATTTCTGTATGATATACTATCTGCATTGGATTTTTTTTAAATCAAATTCATTGTCAAGTGTAACGACTAGGCAGTAAATTTAACTGAATAAAATAGAGCTTTCAAAAGCTAACTGCTGTTATAAAAAGGTTTTAACTTAACTTTTTATATGTTACTCCATGTGATCTTTGTTAAGTACCTTCTGCAATGAAACTAGCTTAGGTGGTAAGTTTCTTAATGTCATTATTGCTGCAACAATTTCAGAGTGTAAAAATCATTCATCTTGAATGCCTGTGACATTGTATGTATGGCATTTCAACACAATATCTTGTTCCTTTAGAAGCCTGAAAATTTCATAGTTCAAGAGGATGCCGCGATGGCTTAACTGGAAATGAAAGGATGATAACTTTGTAATTTCACAGAAATTTATTAGGAGATGACCCAGGTTTCGACGTCCAACATCATCTTCAGGTAATAACTCTACAGACATCCATCTATACATTCAGGTAGGGGTGGGGAGGTGAGAAGGTGGGGTAGGGAAGCGAGCGATGATGGTTGGGGTAAGGTTGGAGAGCGGGAGGAGATCCCCTATGGGGAGCACTCCTCCTAATGGCAGGGGAAAAGTGGGTGGGTTTTAAAAATGGTTCATAGACATAAATGTAAAGCCCTTTACATATATGTCTATGAACGATAAGTTGTTACTTGAAGATGACGTTGGACGTCGAAACCCAGGTCGTCTCCTAATAAATTTCTGTGAAATTACAAAGTTATCATCCTTTCATTTCCAATATGAATCGATTTCACAAAGTTACGCCGAATACCATCAATTATAGCTTAACTGGCTAAAGCACTCGGCTGGACATCGAGGGATCCGGGTTTGAATCCCGGTCAAGGCGAATGATTTTTACTCTCTGATATTGTTGCATTGACATGCATGATAGCGAATGACTCCATTAAAAGTTACTGTTACACCATCTCCTGCAATTTCTGGAAATTTGTCATTATTGCTCCCTGATTCTGAATTATCATTGGTGTACTCTGAATCATATCAATGAATTTAATTTTTCATTAGATCTTTATCCCATTGAAGAACCAGATCTCTGTATTAAATTGTAATCTATTATTGATCTTGAAGATCTAGCTACATATTAGCATAAGTTTAATAATTATTGGATTTTATGGGGATCAGGATGGTGTGGTGACTAATGTACAGGCTTCTCACTGAGAGGCCCCGGGTTCAAATCCTGGAGACAACAAATATTTTTCAGTGGTATCCCGATCCCTACTTGAGGTGCTTTTTGGAGGTCACTTTGAGTGAGTACGACGTCCATCAGATGGGACGTTATACTGCGGACCCCTTGGCACCTTTTGACAAGACTGACGCCAGGGTTCTCTCCTCCCTTCCTTTCCCATCCGTCCCTAATGAGGCAAATGACCATACAACCGGTCACCTCCCTTAAAAACTACTACTACTACTTGGATTTTATGAGCATATTTAATATTTGAAATCTTTTTTTTCCTCCAAATTTTAGAACAAATGTTTGGCCATGTACTCTTTAAGTGTTCAGGCAGTTGAACATTGGAAATGAGTAAAAGACATAGTCATATCTTGCATAATGTATAATTTTACGGGAGAAGTTACTTGTTAAGTATACTATTTTTTCTTCACAGATTTTCCCGATCTTCGTGATGATGTTGAGCAGTTGGACATATTTTCAATGCAGGTTGGGTCAGAACTTGTTGATCCTAGGAGATGGGACCTTCCTGGTGAATCTCAAATACAAGAATTAGATGGTTCAGTTGAATTACCTGACAGCATTGTTGGTGCAGAAGATCCATCAGTGGAAGAAACCATCCATGGAGGAATAAGACGTAGTCATCGAAGGCTCAGGCTACGGTTGGACTCACAGGGATGCACGATGGCATCAATCGAACGTAATCTGGCGGGGTTAACAGGGAGCCATATAATTGAAGGAGATTTAGCAAGACTGAGGGTAAGTCTTAGCTTATCCCATATTGGTGGGAAATTTATAAAGCATTGTTTATTTTATTAAACTGTGGGGTTTCTGTTCTCTTTGGCATTTGAGAAAAATTGCCCAAGTATACTTATTGTCTTTTGATTCATTCATCTGTTTTTGATGGCAGTGATACTTGCAGAAGTTAAGGTAAAATATTCAAATATGTCACCTTGGTATAGGAGTGCTTGACATTTTTGAAAATCTTCATGCATGCTGGCCTTTCATTACTTCCATACCCCTAACCAATATGAAATTTTATACCCCTAATGTTTGCTAATAATTGCTCTACAACCTTGATTTTTTCATTTTCCATATTTTAATTAGCATATGAGAAGAGATTGTGCAGTGGAAACCTAGTATAACCAGAGTGTATCATATGTAAATTTTATGATCTGCTTTGGCTTCTCTGAGGGAGGTGTTGAGGTAGAACGTGATGCATGCCTACAATAATACTTTGAGCGGAAAACCATTTGTACATTATATTTTTTGATTTTAGCATGCTCATATATATATTTCCCAGGTGACTAGGTGTACAGCTTATATCACAAGAAGTTGTAAGACTTTTAGAGGCAATAAAAATATGTGTTCATTTTTGCTCTATTATATGATCTATATAGTACCAAGGCACAAGGACTTTTGACAATAAGTAGAAATCCAAAAGTAAAGATTAAAAATAGTTGGAAAGTTTTGAAATATAGTTGTGGAAAAAAATGCTTGAGGTGATGGAGACTGATCAACTGAGGAATGAACTGCTAATGAGAATAGTAGATTGAAGAAAAAATCAAGGAGAGAGATAGGAAGGGAAATGAGGAGGATTATAATGCGTAATGGAATAAAAAATTTTAGAAGTTACTGAAAAAAGAAAGAAGATGCCCAGTACTGAATGCGATAGAGGACATCATGTTGAAACTTGTCGGGAGACAGTTCCACTTGAGAGAGAGCTGAAGTATTTTAGCTCTATTTCACATGAACTAACACTTAAGATAAATATTTATTGTATATTGTCATAGTACCACTTGAACAAGAAATGTTTTATAATTGTCTTTAGCAGCAGTATTTGCAATCGATCTCACAGACTTTTTCATTTTAGCACAAATATATTTTTTATGACACTTAAGTTTTCATGCAGTTTAAGGCCATTCAATATGTGAGAGTGAAAATGTGCTTGGTTTACAGTACATTAATAAATATTTGGTCTGAGTGGTTTAACTCTCCTCATGAATTGCAATGCTTTAGGACAGACACCAGTAATATGATCATTCTAAGTTAGCTTAAGACTTCATTAGAGTCTAGTAGAGACCAATAGTCATCTGTTAGGTATGAGTTGTTATTGAGGAATTTAGGTGGAATGTTGGACAAAATAATATTATGAGTACTGTATTTTAAGAGTGAGCTACTTCAAGAACATTTTTATACTTGGATTCTTCACTGGTTACAAAATGACCCTGGAAGAAGATAATAAGCTATGGGTCAAGCAAAAAATCTTATTCTAGGTGAAGGTTTGTGTGCCTTGAGGTCTGACTGACTTTCATGACGCTTTGACCTAACATAAAGGTTGGATGGAATAAAGGAATATATTGTTCGTATTACACAGGCCAACAGTGGTTTTGGTGCCGGAGCTTTTAATGCTGATTTAAAGAACAATTGGGGTGCTGAATCCAATTATGACACTAGTTTTTTCCTATCAGCTATAGTTTTCAAGATATAGATATGTTGTTACTTACGTAAAAAAATCTTCTACATGATGATATGGGAATATTATATTAATAATAAAACCCACTAAATATAAAGACTTGATTTATTTCTAGGGCTGTTAAATCACCCACAAACACAACAGAATTTTACAATACAATTGAACACAAATACTAAAATTTTTTACTGTAATAAAACAAATTGAAAAGAAAAAAATACATAAAAACATCACTCAACACATTGGAAGCTTCTTTTGCGCGATTTTCTTGAGTGCACTTTGTTCAAACAGTCTCGTTTTAAGCACCAGCAGTAATCTGCCATCATATGGTTATCCCATCTTCCTTGGTAGTTCCAAGCTTCCATTGTTTTTATATCCTGGTGAAATCTTTCACCTTGTTCTTCACTTGTGTCTCCTAAATTTCCAAGAAAATTGTCTAAGTGGCTGTGTAGGTAGTGAACTTTTGTGCTCATATTACATCCAAGTGATTTGAAGTTACTGAGCATAATGTTTACCAGCTCAATATAATTTTCACTTTTGTGATTTCCTAGAAAATTTTGTATGACCTCAACAAATGACATCCAACAAATTTTTTCAATCTCATTCGTTGACTCAACAAAAGCAGGATCCTTTGTAAGTTGTCTGATTTGTGGCCCCTCAAAAATACCAGCTTTAAGTTTTTCAATACTTATATGGGGCATCTTTAGTCTTAAGTAGCCGAAGCATGGTCCATCCTTGTCAAGAGCCTTTACAAATTGCTTCATTAGGCCTAGTTTAATATGTTGAGGCGGTAAGATGATTTTCTCTCTTTCAACTAAAGATTCAGCAATGATGTTTTCTTTCCCAACAACCAAGTTTTCTCTCTTAGGCCACTCCTTCTTAATCCAGTGGTTTTGTCTGTCCCTGCTATCCCAGAGGCACAAGAAACAAGGATATTTTGTGTAGCCACTTTGCTGCCCAAGAAGAAAGTTCACCATTTTTAAATCTACACAAATCACCCAGTGATGTTCCTGGTATTTTATCTTCTGTAAGACCAATGCTATTGTATCGTATTCTTCTTTCATTTTAGTTGAATGAGCGATTGGTATTGCACCAAACCTGTTACCATTGTGAAGAAGTACACATTTTAAACTATGCTTGGAGCTATCAATAAACAAACGCCAATCACTAGCATCATATTGTGATAGTAGTCCCATTTTTTTCCAAAAGACCCTTAATGTCTAAACAAAATGTAAGATTGTCTTCTTGAGTAAAGAAGGGTAGCATATCCTTCTCCCTTGTGCGATAAAAACTTATTTTTGTACCTGGTTGCAGTAAATTCTTTTCATGCAGTCTTGATGCTAGTAGTTTGGATGCTTCCTTTGATAAGTTCAGTTCTCTAGCAAGATCGCTTAGTTCATCTTGATTAAATAGTTGAGGAATTGTTGATACCCCCTCGTAGTCACTGCCACTATCGTCAATAGAATGAGAAATGTTTTCAAATAACTCAAATTCTTCCTTAGATATATCTGGTAACGTCTGAAATATTGGGATCGGTATTTCTTCTGAATGGGGTACCGGGCGTCTAGCTGAAGGCAAATCTGGATATGTCCACTTGTGGCGATTTTTTCGATTAATTCCCGAAACATTTACTATGCAAAAATAACAGTCGTCAATATGGTTCACAGGTTCTCTCCACACCTTTGGCACACCAAATTTTAGACTTTTCCTTTGTCCTGTTATCCATTGCCGCAGATGTTCAGTACATGTTTTACACACAAAATGCGGTGCCCATGTTTTATCTTGGTCACCAAGCTTAACACCAAAATATCCCAAGTATGCACGTTTCACAAAGTCTGTAATATTTTTCCTATTTTCTTTTACCATATATTCCCATGTATACTTATAGATTTAGTTAACTTTGAAAATTATTTTCCGGAATATATCAAATATTAAAACAACTGATCGTAAGATGTGCCATATCTAAAAAAGTAGAGCTGTTAAATAAAAACGGATTTCATATTTGGATTCAGCTCTACAAATATAGTTAAAATCAACACAAAGATTCCCAGCACCAAAATAAAATTTTTTTTGTAGGCCTGTGTTATCTATGTTTCTTAAATTTATCACATAATGCATCCATGTACTGCTAACTAGGAAGATAATGAATCACAAACGGATAGGTAGCATCCCAAATGTTCATCCATTTTGTTTGCCAGGGGTGAACTTTATACTAATGCTCAAGTGTTACATATGGAAATAAAATTATGAAATAGAATTGAGCAAATATATAAGAAAACTGGGAAAAGATGTGCATCAATAACTAACTATCTCTCCAATAAAGTTATCAGGATAAATCCTCCCTATTTTTAGAAATGGTAATTTTCTATTTACATACAACCATTTACCGGTTTTGAACTTATAAAACGTAGCCAAATAACCTCCATGTGTGTACTGTGTATGAATGTATTCATTTTTCAAAAAGTTTTCCTACAAAGGTGTAGTGTCTTATGTCAATATTTTAGATCTTTGAGGAATAATTCATTATAGCAGAATCAGGCAAATTAGTTTTACGTACCGTTTTCCCTTAAGTTTGTCGGATATGTTAGGATAAACTACTGTGTAAATTACTTGATCCATCATGATGGAATAGTTATGATAATTATCTACGTCCATCTAATTCATTATAGATCTTCCTAAAAAATATGCCATAAGTAGGCATAAGTTAAGGTTAAAAATGAGACAAGTATTTCGTCTTCTCTGGCATGCAGTATACTATGCTAAAATTATTCATATATATTTATAAATCATCAATAAGCATGAATATTTTGAAATGAACAGCACAAAATATTACTGGAGATTCAATACAGATACAACAGCTATGTAAAGTCAGAAATGGACAGGCTTAATTTCTTGTACGCTACAAGTATTTTTTAAATAACTGAATAAAATTTCAAATAACCATAACAATAAATGTTGCATTCAGAGATGCAAATTGCATGAAGTGCAATGAAAACAACCTGAATTTAAACCTAATGCATCTTAGCACTGGCACTACATGCATCTGGATTTCCAAATGCATGCAGTTGCATTTTCAGGTGCATGTCGAGCCAATAAGAATTAAAAGCTTTTTCTTGCATTCACTTGAATACTATTCTGCATGAATATCACTTTTCTGAATTTCTGAATCACATGTAATTGCTGATGCAATGAATGGAATCACAACATTTACTGGATGGTGATGTAAACTTAATACTATATGTTAAATAGTTGCTCATTTTTCAAAGAGGAACATTTGCAGCTATAATTTTATTTTTTTTTAGAAAACCAGTGGATTCTGGAATGACCGCAATATTTTTTTTTTTTGTCTTTGGCATTGTAATTTTTCGCTGAATTTTTGTTTGGATTGGGTCGGTGTGGTGACTTGTGTACTGGCTTCTCACCTTGAGGTTCTGGGTTCGAATCCTAACAATGGCGTAGACTTTCAATGGTATCCATATCCCTACTTGGGTGGATTAAGTGTAGGAAGCATTTCAAATATATTTTGCCAACTGTTGGATAGGATTTAGAATTATTTAGGATTTAGTGGATCCCTTGGCATCTGTTGTTAGCAAGCGCTGATGCTGAGTTTCTCACCACCCTTTCCCCATTCACTGAAAATCAGACCTCCTCCTATCCTCAATGTTGCCGGATACCTAAGCTTTTAGCCACCTTCCATAATAACTACTTCCACTATTGCTGATTTTTTTGATGGCTTTATTTTTTCCCCTGCCAATTAATCTTCACAGATGTGCTTTGGCTCTTGCCTGAGGCTCATGGTTAACATGAACTTGGGGTATGTATTTCAATGTCAATGGCCATGGGGAGGCTAAAAATGCACCCTGTATACCCAGTTGTATGTCGGCAACTATTACATGCATATTGTATGCCATGTAATTTTTCTCCCTCAATGTGACTTGCAGGTGGAGCGGAAAAAGCAGATGCACATGCTCCACACACTGGAGCAGGAGCACCAAAGCAGCATCCCCACTCAAGACAAAACGAAAGCATACGGAATGCAAAACGTTGGTGTGTGAAATATGTATATTACAGGTTATGTTGAACATTTTTTGTGAGCATGAAGTTGATATCCAGCACTTGCTCCTGAAGGTAGGGGATGGTTGGGTTTGAAGTGTCATCCCCCTCAAGTTTACCAAGAGCCCCGTCACCCCTAAAGCCCCCACTCCCCACTAGGGAGCATAGCGAACACGGCAGAATGAAGAGAACGATGGTAAATGGCTCTTGTTCCCCTACCCTTTACTCATCTATCTCCTCCCTTTGCAGTCATCAGGGCCCTCGCTCTCTCCTCTCTCACTTCGACGAGTGGTTCGGTTGAGACGTCATTTGTAAATAGTGAATATTTTTCTCATCCTTGGTGCTGCATGCATGTGTGTTTGCGTTTGGTTTGAATGAGTGTGTGAGTCATTGCTGCAAATGGCTGGAGAGAAACAAGAGATTTTGGTTGGACAAATCTACTCTCTGGTCATATGAGGATCGGAGGCGAGTAGAGATGAATCAGAATCAGAGGTGAGCTCTCACTCCTGAGACAATATATGCAGTTGGGGAGGGGCTGAGTTTGTTGGGAACTTGTGATGTTGGGTCCTCACAACAATTCTACATCCCTTATGTGTGCTCATAATGGTTTTCCTTGGATGTTAGTTTTTCTCTTCAAGGGAGGAAAAACTTGATTTCAACAGCAGCTGTTCATTGAGTGAAGAGTAGTGAGCTGTATATTCTTGCCAGTGTCTGAGGTTGCTTGCAAGTGGTCAGAAATTGCTGTTAGATTTTATGCTGTTATTTTATTTTTCTGTGATTTGGTGATTAATATTACTATTGGTTATAGCATCCCTGGAGATGTAATAATATGTTGTAGGATACTGCCTCAATTTGTGCAATTTCTTTTTGAGATAGAGTTTAGAATGCTACATTGGTTTAATACCCATTACTTATCATCTTTGGAAATTATTCACTGTCAAAACCATACCATGATTAATTAAAATGTGGCACAAGGCAAGGTATTTGTATTCCACCTGATGGCCACATGTGTTCCACATACTGCTTTGCATGCATGTATTTGTGAGGTAATGTTTACATTTTCAATGTGTACTGAGTCTTGAGTGGTTATTAGTCACTCAGGACTGGAGATATTTGACCTACTGAAATGTTCCGGTAAATCCTGAAACATGTTTCACAAGTCAATTTGTACATGTTCCACAGCATTGTAAAAAAATCCAGTCATTCTGCTTGAAAGAATGTATCCTAATAATCATTTTAGGATACTTGTATTGATTTGGTATACATTTTGAATCACTTGTGTGGAGATAACATAGTATATAGTTAATGAGCCTGAATTATTGATTCTCTTCTGTGAAAATTCAAAAACATGAATATGGTCTAGTAATAAATTAAACCATTCGGCATTTAGATTCATTGCCTATATAGAGATAAGCCACATATTTTTTGAGTACGTACAACATTATACAATATACTTTTGGTCCAAAATTACATAATTTTTTTAATTAGAAAATTTGCCATTTTCATACAGCTTATAGTTAAATATGTTTGACACATGCAGATTAATTGCAAATCAACTACACTGTAAACCTGAAAAAGATTTAGTCTCACATTAATGGCCTACCAATTAATTACTAAAAGATTTGTACTTTATTGTAAATGAAAATAGTTTTTCCACCCAAGTATTGGAATCACTAGGCACCAAAATCGCACCAGTTGTGTGACTAAATAATTTGGACTTCTCCAATGTTATATGTATAACCGTAAAGGTTAACAAAGCATTAGCAATTTTGGTATTTTGAGCCTAAACATTTCAAATTTTAATAATGTTAATGCCTTTTGGAGTGATTATTTTCCTTATTGATTGAATAATGTGACCAGTTTGCTACCCATGGGGTACGTACACGAATTGAAGTGGATTCACTTCCATGCAAGCATACATCCATGATTTCACAGGTGGAACTCAATATCAAAATGTTTTATAATGCATTTCATGCAGTCATAATCCAGAGGAGAACTTGAACAGTTTTTCAATCAGTCCTGCACCCATGTCATGGGTGTCAGAGAACCCACACTCAGTGGGGACTGAGGTATGCATGCAAGGAGGAGAGTGACGTGGGGTAAAAGGAATCTGGTTTAGTAGAACTCCACGGGAAACTGCCATTTCATGGTGACTCACCTTGGTGACCTGTGATCGACCAGGGTGAGATTTTTCACCCACTGCCACAAAAAGTGTGTACACCACACTCCTTGCATCCAGTTGCGAGAGGGTGTATGACATTTTAGTATGCGGTAATGAAAGTTTGCATGATGATCTTTATACACTAGGGTCTTACATGCCCTCAAAGAACATTCAAACACTCTCAATATACCCAGTAATTATAGCTTTTCAATCATTTTAAATCAGAACATATTGCAAGAACACTCTCTTTGATACCTTACTCTAAACCCAGTATTTGGGTTTGTAGAGTTTAAATGTGGTGTTTCATATTGATGTGTGGCATTTCAACAATTATTTACGTGATCATTTTAGCACACATTCATCTCCTGGTTAAATATCATTTTTTCATACCCTAGTCCCAAACTTTTAAGTGGTGTGATTGGTTTTTATTGCCCAAAATCTTTGCATGTGTATCATTTTCTTTCCAATCTCTTAAAAAAACTATTTTAAAAATAATTTCAACCAATTTAACATAGTCTTGTCATTCTACAATAATTTGAATATTTATGATTGGAGGAGAGATCTTCTCCCTCGCAATGCCATTGCTTCCCTCTCTTGAAAGGCAGTGTGTTAAATATTTCTGAAAACTACCCTCTGCCCTCATCTGGAAGTTATTACTGTAGCTATTATTTGATAAAAATGAGAAAATTCTATAATTTTTTTATCATGTACTGATTACACTGAGCATTAAGAGTCCCAGAGCTCTGTCAAAAACATACCAAATTCAGAATTTGGCGTTTGACTATTTCTAGTGTCAACTCTCACAAATACTATAAATGATCAAAGCCACTTTCACCAACACTGAAGACACTGCCTACTATTCAATTAATAATTTGTTTTAAGCCATCACTTTTTGATAACTTAATAAAGAATAAAAGTTGTATTTATTTTGTGCCAGTCCAGATCTTCCTCATCACCTTGTCCATAAATAACAATGGTTACTTTTTTGTAAACTTTCTTAGAAAATTATTACTGAAATGTAGCTATATTAGAAACATTTTTGAATGACTGAATGTTTATTGAAATGAAAAACAATGAAGTACAATTTTACTGCTGTGCAATCTCTGACTGCACTAAAAACAATGCAGGCTGCAATGTCCATTTCAGTGTGGCATGGATTGCCAATATTGGAAATATATGTTGACATATTGACTAGTCTGACATTTAGTCCCAGTGGTTGAATGCATGCACTACTGAAAAAGAATTATTCTTAGAAATCCACAATGGTAATTGATTGAGGATTTTCCATTGTAGCCACAACTATACGGTTGAATAACATAATTAAGAGCTTCATTTTCACAATAAGTGCTCATAGAAGCTTCCATAGTTGAAATGAGTTGTTGCAAAGTGTTTGAAGATCTCTCAATAAATAATCTGTTTCATGTTCCAGACATTTCTGTGAATGTGGTCTTTGGGTGTGACATTGGTATTTCTATCAATGGATCCATTTATCAGTTTGTGAGCACTCATCTTTTTGCTCAATAATGATGTCTCAGATGGTTTCACTAACAAGTGGCATTGTTGGCCTATTTGCCAGGAAGATCGCAAATATCCTCTATTAATATCTATTATTGTTTAGTGTTGTGCATAAAGTAATCGTATTGACATGACTCTAAGATGACCTTAAGGCATGTGCAAAATGTATTCAAAACAGAATTTTTATATGACCAGAAAAATTAAAACTTTATCTTAAAGTTATTCTAGCAAGAAAGGTTGGATAGGAAATGCATTATCTATAGCCATAACTATGGAAAGGACTAGTGAATATAATCTGTTACTCTAAACCGTTGGTTTAAAAACTATGTGCAAATCTCATTTCATAAATGGATCCACTGTCATATTAACATTTGACTGCACTGAAAGCTGCTGTTTTTTTTATTCTTAAAATGCATTCTAATTCCACCATAAAGAGCATATAATTGCAAGTTTGTCCTTTAGTAAGCTCCTATATTTCTGACATTCGTGCATTGTGTAGTATGTCAGAACATTCATAGTAATTTGGGTAAATGTTAAAAATTTTAATGTTATATTCATCCAACTTTGTTTTATCATGTTAAGGAAAATTGTACAAACTAAAACTATAAATCAGTTAGTTTAATCATATGCGTAACAATATTCTCATTCATCATGGTAATCCTGCCAATTTAAAAAAATTCTTTTGATCAGTAAAATATTTTATTGCATTGTAAAAATCCTTCACTGCTAATTTATTCTCATTTTCTTGATTAAGAGAAGTAAGTAGTCTGCCGGTAAGCTAATAATGGGGTACCCAATTTTATTTTGCTGAAGTTTTGGGTGGGGTCAGTCAATGCTTAAATCATTATTAGCACTTGGAATTGAAATGCAGTGTTGTGCTTTCCTAAAAATTATAAGCCATGATAAAAAAGCAATCCTAATATAGATTTTCAGATTTTTATCTTCCGTTGTAATTGATTGGATCCAAGCATCTTCATGAGTCAAACCTGTCTTAAGTCCAGATTGCTATTGAAGAAAATTCATTTCCTCAAGCAATTTATGAACTTAGCCTCCAGGTCCCTAACACCAATGTCACGTCTTAAATGCTATAAAAGTAATTTATTACTCAACGTGATATATTTTGGTCTTGCTTTAATACAACATGTACATTCAAGGTACTGTGAATTTAAAAGAGTTGTTTTTTTTAAATTTTCAATGTTGTTTTTTGGATGGACTTCACTTTTCATAGCAATCTGTAGGTTTTACAGTTTATTTGTACTGTTTTTCATTCATTAATGATATGCATCTCTCCAGTTTTATCATGCTTAAAGTCACATCTATAAGAAGTCGTACTAAAAATTTAGAATAGAACTTTAAATGGGTCATCTTAGATTCTAGTGAATGCAGTTCGTTTAAATATTTACAGCCATTGGCATGCTATTTTAAATATTATAATTAGTGTTATCATGAAGAATTGCTTTATTCAAACAGGCATATGTACATACTCTTTTGCTCAAGTGGTGAGTTTAATATGACTGATAAGAAAAGACTGATGGTTCCTTTATAACAAAGGAGGGAGACTATTATGTACCGTTTTAATTTTGCAATTCATGCTGTATCAAAGCGATACCAAATGGCATTCTTTATCGTGAAACATTTTTTTCTGGATTGAATTGAATTTTAATTGAGGATTAAGCATGGGATAAAGGACAGAGTTCCACAGTCTTTGTTTTACTCATAGTATAGTGATTTGTGGAGTTGGTCATTTTCAATGCATCTTGAAGATGATCATCTTCAATGATTCATTGGCATTCCTCATTTTGTCAGCATCTTTCATAATAATGTTAATCAAGTGTAGTTTGTGATTTCCTCATTACCATAATTTGCCTGCAAATTAATGCATTTTTGCATTAAATAAAACAGCAAGTTAAATATTACCTTAGAGCATATTTCCCATCAGCTTTAATTCAATTCCATTTGCAAACAGGTGTTCCAGTCTTGTTTTTAATCAACTTGCCCTACGTGTATTTTTTGCCAGCCAGGATAAATTCTTAATGTATCATTTTCCATGCACCATTGCTTAAATTCATTTCTCACATCTTTAAGGGTTTAGCAAATGATTATCCCCCTATTGGATACTTTACTGATATTTCATGACAGTTAACGTCGAAGTTAACAGCATCATGTTAACAATAACAATTTATTAGTTATCAATAGACTGACACCTCTGTTAATTTAGTTGATAATACTTGTGTCTGCTGACAACTCTTACATCATTTGAGAAAGGTTTCCCCATACTACTAGAGGAGTTTACAGTTTAGAGTTAAGTTTGTGAATATTATGATGTAGGATTTTTAAGCTTAATCCAATGAATTATATTAGGATTTAATTATCAAAACTATGGTGCATTGTGTGAAAGTAAGTGAAGTGAAGGAGTCATTGTCATTATAAGTTTTCAAACCCCAACCATTGTAAATACTCAAACAGGGCTTTTATAAGACTGCTCCACCTTTTTGTAAATGTAAGTGGCCATAGGTTTTTTGTAAATGCCACCTTTGTAATTCACTGATAGCTGTTTCAGCAAATGTCTATATAACATAGATTTGCTTGACATTCTGCAAGTTGTTAATAAAGATGGGATTGTGTTCTAAGGAACTAGTGCAAGCAAATACCATTCCAGTCGTAAGGTAATTTTTCAGCAAGCTACTAAAAAAAAAAGGTTGATAGTCTGCATGGATATGGTTACTTCAAAATGATTTGATGGTCAATTTTATTGAGCTTAAAGAACTAAAAAATTCTCAACTACATTACAAATGCATGTTTTACCTGTGCTCTAAATGTTTCTGAAGAATACTACGGTACCTTTATCAAACGATGATTTTTTTGTCCAGTTATTATGTTCAATTTTATTTCTATTTTCTTATTTCCCACTGTTAACATTGAAGTCAGCAAATATTATGGTTTAATTTTAGTTTCAGATAAAGGTTGCATAATTTTTAGATGATGGGTGCTTAGCACTCTCTTGAAACTACTGTAAATTAATGCACTAATTTTTAAGTAGGTACCATTTTGTGTTTCATGTGACCTGTAATCTTTCAAGATATTTTTTTCTGGAATTAGTACCTATAGAATTCAATATAATGTAAATGAATGGGTATTGATAATGAAATTTGTTCAAAGGATTGTTTTTTTCAGCTTTGTAGTCAAGATATCTATTAGTACAAAATGAGGCCAGGTGGTCTGGTTCAGGTGGTCCATGTGGAGAAGTTATATTGACTGCATACTGCTTCAGTTAATAGTTCACATCTATTAGCAGAAACATCTTTTGAAAATATTCTGTCTTAATTTCATGTGTGTTGACTGAGTAAGTATTTGTGAACTTAAGTATCCTTTAAGTTGCCTTTCACGTACCCATTTGTTTGCTCTGTACTGATTTTTTTTCAGTTAGGCATGCTTTTATGTGTTGTGTCTTTTGAAAAATAGATTTTTTCAGTAGAAGAATTTGTCAGTAACTAAAATTGGTTTTTGTGTATCAGTTGTAAATACGTGCATATATTAATTTTGCAAGTAGCAGGTAGAATGTCGAGAGCAATTATTGCAGTGGTGAAAAGAACCATTTTAGACCAACTAATTGTAAAATAATTATTGATTGTATTTTCATAAAACACATTTTCTTAAGGGTGCTGTTAAGATAAGCATTGTTTTAAATATTGATCGTATACACTTACAGATAAGATTGTAATTATATAAATATATGATATATTGTGTCTTTTGGTAAGACTGATTTTAGAATTGTGATGAATACTCATTGGGAACTATTTGTATTTCAAACCTGAGCACTTTTTGGGAGAGGAATGTACTGCTCCATTATGTTTTCATTTTGTACATAGTGTTTATCAACCAGCTTCCCTATGTAAATAATTAATATAACTGGTTTGAATGGCTGGGTGATGACTTGGATTGCCCTAATCCTCCAAGACTGGAAAATATGTCTCATTTGAGTAGCTAGTTCCCTCTGTAAATGAACGAGATTTCTATTCAAATGATATTTCCTTGAAGTGTTGGTGTTTATGGTTGCCATAGATGGAATAAAATTAAGTCTGATGTTGAATATTTACCACAGTGTACACATAACTCATCTTTGGTTGATACTATTTTTCTCTGTAGATGAATGTCTGCTGTGGAAGACCTTCTGATGTGGTCAGTTACAATATGTTGAATGTTAATGAAATAAGACTTGGAATTCACATGTACAAAATTTTAAAGTCAATATGTTTCAAGTGTTATTTTGGGCATTTTTTTGTTCAAAGGTATAAACTGACATGCTGAACAGCCAGAAATGAGGTAAGTTAAATAAGGGAAGAATTAATTGTACTTATCAGATGGTTTTATGTTGTCATTAAAAAGAAAAACTTTAGACATCATATCTGAAAATCATTTCAGATAATTCACTATAAAAGTGCATGAATTCTACCCATTATATTGATCAAATCTGTGTTGTGCTCCAGCCTGGTACCTACCTTGTATTCCTTCAACATGGCATAATAAACCATTTTTGTGCCATAAAGTGGCATTAGTCTTTGTGTTCGTCTGAAATTATAATTATATGCTTTAAAAGTGAGGAAAACATTGTGTCAAAAACCTTGTAAATAAACCTGTTTTTTTATGTGTTCTAATGTACAGATGTTCCATGGGTATGTAAAAGAACCCTTGATGATGAAATATATTTGGTAATTCAACATTCTTTGTCTTATTCTTACTTTTTTTTAAATATGAAGCTATCAAAGTTTTTATTCACACATTCACAAAATTTGTTAAACTTTAGTTCTTATTACTAAATTTTTACAAGGATTAAAATCCACTGAAGATAGATTGTGTGGGTGCTTTTGACTTTTTCAGTTGGAAATCAGTGGTGGCCTCTACAAAAAGTGGCCTCTACAGTGTGGCCACTACAAAAAACCTGGAAAAGTTATTCTTTGATGAGTAATTTGGACCTTGTTTTTGAATTGATTAATCCGTACAATATACAGTTCTTTGATGTATATACAGGGTGCAGCAACACAACTTCCTCTTTTCAAAACACAATAAAACCCATTTTAAGGAACAATCTTTTTATTATTTTTTTAATGTAGTAACATATTTAAAGTTTTGTTTTACAAGTTTTGAAAATCAAATCAGCTAGGTGGCACCCCCCATTGTCCATACAATGAATAAGTCGATTTCTGAAGTTATCATGACCCTTACCAGCTTAGCAGCTGGTATGTTGGCAATTTATGCCCAGATGTTGTCCTTCAGGTCTTTTAGGGTCCTTGGGCGGTCGACATAAGCGTGGGGTTTCAAAAAAACCCCGCCAAAAAAATTGCAAGGGGCCAAATCGCAGGAGTGAGTTGGCTACTCCAAAATTATTGAGATGAGGTGCTCTGGAAGTGTTCCTTTAGCACGTCCATCAATGCCCTGGAAGTGTGAGCCATTGATCCGACCTGTGGAAACCAAATGTCCCCTAAGTCTAGTTTATCAAGTTGTAGGAAATAAATTCCTCTAACATGTTTACATACCGGTCTAAATTCACTGTCATTGTGACCTCATTTTCTTCAAAAACCAGGAACTAACAATACCGACTGAGGAAATTGCACACCATACTTATGGAAGTGGTGGAAACAATGAAAGATGGTGGCTCTTACTACGATTTTGGAATGTCTGCTGGGTTGCAATCAATTGCAACTGCAATGGTGAGGGAAAACTTTAGAACCCCGGCTGTCAAATGAGACATGTCTACAGCCTAATTGGCATGAATTTCTAAAAAGGAAGTTATGTTGTCGCCCGTGTATGAATGTAATACTAATGATTTGAATATTTTTTGTGGGAAATATAAAATCATATTTTTACACCTTTCTTTGTGTCATGTTCAAAATGTTGTTTCTTTAAGTCATGTTCAAAATTCCTTTATCTCATATTAATATTTTAAATGAAGGGCCCAAATGCAATGCCGGGATTGCCTTAATTCCAGGCACAATTTTTACAAGTCAGAGTTTTCAGTGAGTTGAAAATAATGTGGAAGGAAAATTAGTTGAGAGATATAATTGTTATTAAGTGTGAAATTTAATAATTTAAATTGATTTTACATATTTATGAGTGGCCTACAAGAAGACAAAAGCATTGTGGGGGTAAAATATTTAAACACAGGGTGAAAACAGAAGTTTCAGACCCGTTCAAGTGCTATGAAGCTTCATTATACATGAGTTGGGTTCAAAGGCATCATCACATGTTTTCCCAGGAAATCCCTAAGGTTGTCCAAGAATGCTCAAGCTGTGGTGTGGCTCAGGCCCAAAATGGACAAGACCATCTGAAAGGTAAGCCACAAATCAATTTTCATTATAGAAATTATTAGGATGGATCCATGAATTAGAAAATGAGGTAATATCCCAATAATCCCCCCCCCCCCAATAATTATGAAAATCCATCCTGAAAGTACAGAGAGATTGCATGTGGTTATAATTTCTAGAAATTTGGGATACTCGCTGTTTGAAAAAAAATCAGTAGCAAATTTGTTGATCCAAATACTGTATTTTTCTCAGATCAAATATATATGTAAGTATATTTAATTTAGATCCATAGATATTAAAAGTGCCTACATGTAACTCCTTTCTATATTCACACACACTATCCCTGTACTGATTCCCCATTGTATGCAGTGACTTATCTGTAAAAGGTCAATAAACCATTGGAAACTTACTGACTACTGCTGGAGGGAAATTTTAGACAGAATTTTAAAAATTAGACTGCAACAGATTGATTTTTCTTGATATTACTTAATTATTTTCAACCCCTCTCCAGATTCTTATAGCAATTCCAGGTGAGTGATGCTCTCCAAAATTTAAACCTGTTTTTGAATATACCACTTATGTATAAGGGAAGACTTAATGACATTTATTAATGCATTTGGGAAATTGACAGAGAGTAACATTCATGAAGTCAAAGATGGTGGTGAAGAGTTACATTAACATCCTGTGTTCGATAGAACTGGAAGCAAGGCCAAAATGTTTTCACTTTCTGGGGCTTAATTAGGACATATTGTTTTAAAGGGAATGAGCTTATATTAAAATATTTTTGTAGCCATTAGTACAGATGAATGCATGTCTTTGCTTGAAGAGCATAGAGTTGACAAAGAAATACTGGTGAATGTCGTGAATACTGGTATCCCCTCTCAAACTGAATAACAGCGTATGAAATATTTGAAGGTAGCTTTCATTGAAAAAGCTATTAAAATATTGAGAGGTGCCACATTTTTCACAATTTCATGGCTGAAATGTAATACCAGACTAATTCCCTAGTAATAACTATTGCAGTTTGGCAAGACAAGATACAGACCAAGTCACAATCATACTGTCCTTCAATTCACTACTAGTCTGTGAGAGAATGTTGAGGTGTTGACAAAAATAAGTCAATGAAATAATTAGGAAATGGCTAGAAATATACTGATTTATTTTCCTTGTTGCTTTATGCAGCTTTGAATTCATCACAGACCTGTTTTTACACATTGATATCTTGACATTTCATTTATGTTTCTAGTCAGGGTTAACTTGAAAAAGAAACCTTCACCTGGTAAAACCATTGGAAGTGATGAATTTATTGATTGTAGCTCTGGAGAATCAGATTTGAAAAGTAATTGAGCAACTCGATGGAATATTTATGAACAAAAAGCAGGTGTCAGATAAGTTGAATGCTGAAAATGAAGAACCAAGCACATGTAGGTGGCAAGTAAAATGACAAAATTATTAGGTAGAACATTTTTAATATTACAATAGGGTTTCAACATAGGTATGCTTCTCTTTGTTTGTACTAAAGTTATTGTGAAGCTAAAAATATGGTTTTATCTGGATGTTCTGGATGCATAATCAAATAATGTTCAGCCTTTTACAGTATCCATAGCTGGGGTAGTATTCACACCTGTGATCCTAGGAATAGTCAGCAACTGCATTATCCACCTGTCTACTTCTCTCAGCTAATGGCTTGCCAGTGTATACTAAAATTTGTTTATTAAATTTTAAAAAAAGTTTGTACAGTATAATTACATTCTATTATAATGTATGTACTACAGCAAGTATTCATACCGTATGCTGTACTCATACTGTTCACGATATAAGTCAATCTACAAATTGCTGGGCACAGTTCTTTATTTGCAACAAATGTTCATATTTCATTTTTATTTTTTCTAAGATTCCAATAAGTTCAAATATTCTAATCATGAATTTTTTTTATTACCAATGAGAAACAAATTCCTTTACATGTTTTGAATTAGACTTCTATTCTTTTAATCCATCCTCTGCAAAATTGAATTTTTTTGTGTAATCACCATCAATGTGTACTAATTTTAACTATTGGTCTTCTTAAGCGGATAAAATGATACTTTGTAATTCCACAGATTTATTTCACAAACACACGACCCGGGTTTCGACGTACAACGTCATCTTCATCTTCGTACACCTGAAGATGACGTTGTACGTCGAAACCCGGGTCGTGTGTTTGTGAAATAAATCTGTGGAATTACAAAGTATCATTTTATCCGCTTAAGTATGAACCGATTCCATAAAATAACGCCTGAAACCATCGATTATATTGGTCTTCTTTTATCCAACATGGTAACATACAACTTACTGAACTGCTACAGCTGTGTTGGAGGTATGACCGGAAGTATTAAGATTAAAAGTGTTTCATTTTGAAAAACTCCTTCCTGTTCTACCTGCCCCTAGACTTGGTGTAGACAGCCCAATTGACCACCTCCCCTCCCGTCACTGCAGTACCTGACTGCATTTGTGCCTTACCTCATTTAACTAAATGGTGGCGAATAAATAAATGCTCGACTTCGTGATTTCGAGATAACATGTACCTGCATGTCCCAAATTCGATTTACCGAGTGTATTATGCCATTATTTTGTATCTTTAACATCAGTGAGACATACTAATAAATTCTTAAAAATTAGTAATTTAATTTTAACGTGCCTCAAGAATTGACGTCATTTGCATATTTAAAAATTATTCGTCCACTTTTCCGACAGGAAAAGTTTAAGAGTTTGGTTCAACTTTCGAGATTAAGATAACTGTAATATACACGAGTGTCCATTGAGATCTTCGATTTGCGCGGGTCGGTGCACGTGGCCCCTGGGTAATACAAGGCAGCATAAGTCGAAAGAGCATATTACATCGCGTGATTGGTAATGCAATTTACGCGAAAGTAGCGGGGAAAGTGGTGAAAGCCTTAGAATATAGTCATGCGGAAGCGAGCACGAACGTACTTTCTAAGCTTCCTGGGAAGGTGAGATCTCCTGATTTAGGAAGTGAGTGATAAAATGCTAACAGTAAATGGTTTATCGGGCGTTTTCTGTGCGAATGGGTAGTTCTCTACGGAAAATGTATGATTTTTCCATGTGCTTCAAGAACTTACTTCACATCCCATCTCGGCTAAATAAATAAATATATTTTCACGCCACAAAAAAGTAATAATGCTCCAAGCGAAAACCAACCTTATTGTTTTAGCATTTTCCGACGAGTACGTCGGAAAATGCTAAAACATCGATTCATCATTATATTGGCTATATTAGGTATTTGAAATTTTTAAGTTCGAGACTACGGAAATATTAGAGTGGATTCCTTTGGGAGAGCCCTCCCAAAATTTTATGAGCAATTCATTGGAATAATACGCATCCTGGGCATTGCGATTCATCCGCTAATATCCACAAACATTTCCATTCCAAAATAAATTTCGGTCGTCACTTGGGAAACTTCCCATTATTGAATAGACCGTACTACTTTATAATGGATAACAACCCATTCCATTAAGTATTTACATTTAATGTGATCACAATTAACTATTGTGTACTTAATGCCGAGAACTACCTGTGACCTCTGGATTCATCCTTAAACCACCCGCGTATGGCATTAACAATATATAATATTGCACATATTGCATATATTGAACGTCTCTCGTTTTAATCAAGTATTCTTTTTTCCCTTCGTCTTTAAGAAAACTATTCGTTTCATATACATTTAAAATATTCTAAGGTGATTCAATCATGTACTACCCAGTATGAAATCTGAGAAATATGGATTACCATTACACGAGACGAGTGTCAGATCTTACGTAGATCGTTAAAAATTTACACCTGTTATACAAATCAGTTACACTAGTAAAAATAAACTTCAGATAAAATTTTCAGAGGGATATTTAACTTCTATGGGATCCGTGACAGGAGGGAATTCTGCTGACCTGCAGCTACTCAAGGGGAAATTCCACGAAAAGATCAGATGCTGGGCTCATTATTCGCGGGAATGGATTGCATTAAACATAAGATCAGCAGTTCCAAGGGATAAATTATTAAAATAGTCACTGTTTCACAAAACACTCATAACTTGCCCGAGGTTATACCATCTTCTGACATGTCATGTATGCACGATACGTTAGCTGTGCGTGCTTAAAGACAAGTTTGTTTAAATCGGAAGGTAAGGGAAGGAAATGGAGGGGGGAAGGAGGACTGATTCCAAGCTGACTGAGAGGCTAGCAGACCTGGAGTCACGTAAGCTGCCTATGACAGCGGCGGGGTAGCTGACTCACCCAGCATAACTTAAGTCCTGTAGGCTCTGATTTTTTGCGATCGCCTGGATATTTGACCACCGAAATCGAATTACTTTCTCTGGTCTGATTTTTGAAACTCGATCTTGAATAGTGGCAACCAGGGCTTTCTTTACTGCCAGACTTGTTATTTTTTCGTCAATATCAGGACTGTTGGTTAACTAGCAGGACTAATGGCTTCCCTTACTTCTGCTGCCCACTCTGGTCCCGATAACATATCTTTGACAACGTAGGCAGATTCATCGTTGTAACCTCTCGTAAGTGCTTCAACTTGATCAATCTTACTCAATTTAGCCTTTATTCTCATTTTAAGCGTATTTTCTCTTTCCCACGAAGGCTTCCCTTTACTGCAATAGATATCTGCTCCTAATTGCGAGGTTGCATTCAATATTTCATTGACATTTATGGTGTCCGTATTACTAGTTACCTTAAACATTTGTATTAGCCGTATCGTATTCTTTTGGCGAACCGTGAAGCAGATGAAACGTCAGGCTCGTGAAACTTGAATGTTTATGTAAAAGGGATTAAGTTCCCACCCGATAATGGTAGACTGATTCATGTTTATTTATTTCATTATTGAAAGGGTTGACGCCTATGCCTGTGAATGTGGAATCCACAATGACCGGTTCTTGAAGAATAATGGGGAACTGCCGGCGCAGGGGTGGTGCCCGGTGAATTTGTTGAAGGGCCAGCATAGGGTTGTATGGAGTGGAAAGGGGGTGAGGGAGGGTTGGCGGTCACTCCTGCTCTGAGATGCGGGAAAGTGGAGAAAGTTCACTTGCTCCAGTCATCCTTCGCTCCTCCGCAAGTTTGCATCTTATCCCAGACAGCACCAAGGAGACGCCCGCGAAGGATTCATCCAACAGCGTCGCACCGTGAAGAAAATCGTGTGGAGCGAACTGCATAAGGCCTTCCCGAGGAAGGAGAAGATCCTTTTTTCTACACCTACGGGACGACGAAACTGACAGGTAAATATGGAGGAAGATTTTTCATTTTTAAGTATAGGAATGATATTTAATATTTTCCCTCGCGAATTTCGACGGTGTTTTCATCCTTCGCGACCATGAAATATGCGCTTGATAGAAAATGTTTGTCTCATTAGAAATCTCTTTGAATTTCCGTGAAAAATCCATAACTAGTTGTCGCAGGTTTATTATAAATCCATAATTTTCGAGGAAACCTCACCAAGTTTCTGTGGAACGTCTAGAGGAATTTCCACTTGAGTATTGGCTTAAGTTTATCAATCCGTCTGCAAGCAGTAATTGTAGATCTTGCGAACTGGGAGATGTCATCGGTGTTGGATGAAATTTCTGTAAAAAGGTTTCGCCTTCTAGTTCTTCCTTTATTAATATTTTCTTAATCTTAAAATATACTTAAAGAGTTTTGTTTGGCCTGGCATTTCATGGTCTCTTCAAGAAAGACTGGCTTAGTCACAAGACTGACTGATGATCTCGTCGATGTGTAAGTCTATTTTTCATTCCATATAAAGTTTCATCAACTTTGATGTCGGTATCACTGAAAACTCTTATTTTCTCCGATGAAAAACTTAATTGCCACTGTGTGACGTCATTTTACTGTAGTAGATTCTTCATTTAACAGCGCAGGGCTCTGTCCGTGTGCACAAACAATACCGACTAAGGGTGACCATAAATATATACGAGCTCGTATTCGTACGTCTGACTAGCGTGTTCAACATTTTACTCTTCATGCGACCGTGACCCTTCCCTTCGCTTCAAGTTGAACTGTTACCTGTATATTTGACGTGCTAACTTCTCACTCATTTAAATTCTAAAAATAATTGCCCTACATACTTCGAAATGGGATGACGATGACGACTAATTCTTGAAGATTCTTATTCTGGCGATTTTTTTTGGTCTCCATCGTCATTTAAAAAATTGCGTTAAAGTATCGTTTTTTAATAAATTCTTGATTTCATGGGGTTAGTCGCCTGGAGATCCGATTGTCATCACCTAAGGAGTCGACTGATTCGGGCTTAGGGTTACTAGACGTCCGGGTTTTCTCGCACTCGTCCTCTTTTTAAGAGCTCCTGTTGAATTGCGCGTAGGATTTGATTTCGTTCATTCAAGGTATTCTTTTTATTTCAAGGTAGGTTTTGAACAGTCCTAATTTCTACGTTTCACGAGAACTTCCTTATGTTTGCCCCACATTATTTTCTCCTTCGTATATTCTTAACTTTTGCTTGCCTTCATTCTGCCTATTCTCCTTCTTCCTTAAACCCTCTTACACAACATTCTCCCTTCTATCACGGTCTTAAACCTCCCACTGCATTTCTACCATCTTGTCTGCCTTTTTTGGATTCCCTGGCAACTGCCTCTCTTCGCCCAATATATTCAAAACTTCCTCGTTAGATTTTCTTTCTGTCCAACTTATTTTTTCCATTCTTCGCCTCTCCCTCATATCCAAGACCTTTAAATGTACGGTCTTGCCTCGAAGATCTGCCCGTGTATTTAGTTAACTAAAGAAATTCATTGAATCATTCAAGGTATTCTGTCTGCTAAAGGTCGGGTTTTGATTGTCGGTTAAAATATTTTTTAATTGTAATATAAGTGTTATTTTTGCTGTTTACCATAAAAATTTCTTAAACATTAATATTATATGTTTACAGAATATGTGGATGGCCATAGTATTAGTGATAGCCATTGTGGCAGCACTAATATTCCTAGACGTGAGGAAACCGAAGAATTTCCCCCCAGGTAAGAAAATATTTATCTTAATTTTCGTAGATTATAATCCCAATAGGCCTGTTACTTTGTCGAAAACGCTTTTTTTCTGTTTGACTACCATGTGATGGCGTGTCAATATACTGTAAACCATAAGAGTCACATCCACTGAAAACCTGTGTTGAAAGTGACCGGTATCTAAGTCTCTGTAATTATAAATGCGAAATACTGATATTTGGGAATTGCAGAAGTTATTAATGCTTTAAATTGAGGACTTAAATGAAATCTATTATTGAAAAAAGTCACAACCACCCACTCACCATGGTCGTTTAATAGCTTCAATCATGAAAAATGGTAATGTAAGTGCCCCGGTTGCAATTCGATCTGAAGATTTGTGGGTGGCGGAGGGAGTGCCTATGCCTACAGGGTTCGTCCGGAAGATAAGTGTACTGAGCTCAGGAAAAAAAAATTATTACACTTTCACATATCTTAAGCTAATATTCCTCAAAATAAGACCCTTGTGAGTCGATACACTTGTTCCAGCGGCGTTCCCATTCCTGGAACGCTCCCGCGAAGGCATCATCGGGAACCTCTCGAAGACACGTCGTCACGGCCTCTTTGACGGCGTCCAAAGTCCCATATCGCGTTCCTTTCAAACTCCTCTTTATCTTCGGAAACAGAAACGTTCTCTAAAAAAATGTGGATCATTTTTGCAGTGATCCGCAAGTTGTGTCGCGATTTCCAAACGATTGAGTCTTTGATCATCACTGAGCACTTCCAGCACCAACTTTGCACAAATTTTTCGCATCTGTAATTGGTCCCTAATAATCTCGTGCACTATTGTTTTTGGCACGTCACACTGCTCTGCTATCATCCGAACACTAAAACGACGATCAGAGTTCAGTACAGCGCGAACTTTTCGCACATTTTCGTCGGTGAGTGTCGTTGATGGGCGTCCAGGCCGTGGTTCGTCGTCGACCTCTTCTCTGCCCTCCACGAACATCTTGTGCCACCGAAAGATCATGTTTCTGGACATGGCTGACTCCCCGTAAGCCTGGTTAATCATAGCGACAGTTTCGGTAGACGATTTCCCAAGCTTTACCGCAAATTTGATGGAATAACGCTGCTCCAAAAACTTCGGCATCGCGTTCCGTGACGTGGGTCGAGCGTGGAGGTTCGCGTTAACAGAGCTCCTCACTACACCACAGCTCAGAGCCGACTGCCTTTTTCAGCGTCGCTTGCCAACATACCCCCCTCTAATCGCAGCCCGTCAGAGCGGTGCTGGGCGCGCTTGGAGCGACGGGAAAAAATCAGCACACTTGTTTTCCGGACGAACCCTGTATATTCCTGCTTTTTTTACGAATGTCCATAGGAGAATTACCATTCGTCCTCCCAACCTAAGACTTATGAACTGCATCCCGTTATTTTTCCAAATCGACTGCAAATTTCAATGAGAGATGATAACTCTTTCTGTTACTTTCTTTATTTGACTAACTAATTCGTTTCAAAATTTACTTTATGGGACCTTAGCTTCTTTTTCCGTTCTGATAAGCCCCTCGAAAAGAAAAAAAAATAGTGTAAACTTTGGGATATGTCGAACATATTATGTCTCGGAAACGGGAGAGGGTAGACGTGAATTGGAGACTTTCGAGAGGAGGGTGTGAAGCAGAATGTAAAATATTCGGAAATAAAACAGATGGAAAGGAAAAATAAGAATATATGCTATCCATAGTAAAAAGTTGTAGGAGAGAGGAGGCAGCTGGGAGACATTGAGGTAGGAAATTGAGGGACAAGGAGGCTTGGGAGACAAGGAGGTAGGAAATTGAGGAATTGGATGCTGAAAACTGGTAGAAGGGAAAATATCGAGGAAGCGAAGTGTTGTGGAAACTGATAGATGTTTGAATGACGTCAACACAGTGATCAACCAGAAGGTCGGCTTGTCACACGACGGCGTGTCACACATATAGGGCACAGAGAGGCTTTGGGAATCGAACCTGAGCCCTCCAAGTCAATAGTCTAACGCTCTACCCCTGAACTACTGCGACCCATGCTGATTACATGTAGGGATGTAAAAACTATACTGAGCGAAATATAGTTAGTTTTAGTATGGTTATAATGTTGTAGTATTTGGTGGGATCTTTCTAAAACTGTACGGGGCGTTGTAGCGCAGTGGACCTTGACTCATGGAGCCATCAAAAACCTGCTTGACCGGAAAACAACTGCTGAAAAATAAATGACTTATAATAAATATGTCTCTAACATGACTCAATATTGAGCTGGCTGTTCTTTTCTTAACATAGGGTTCTCCTCCTCGACGATTCTATATCCTTCTTCACATCTAATTTTCTATTCAGAAAATTGCTCTGACATTGATTAACCAGGTCTAGTTGATGTCTAAACCTGCAGTCACGGTGAAAATTGTCTCAACTCTAGATTCGCTCACGAGATCAACTACTTTGGCAGTTTTCCAGTTTTTTTCGCTTTGGAGAAAGATCAAATAGTGATATTGACTTTAAAAAAGCAGATTTTTTGTCATTTCTTCTTGTTTTTACATTCCGCGGAGGCTGAACAATGGAGTCATGTGATGTCCGGGCAACCCAAAGGTCCTAGTTTCGAATTCCACTCTGAGTATGGCTTTGTGTTTGTCCTTGTATATATATGGCGCGACATAACTCAGGACTATGAACGAAATACCCAATGATCCCAGTAATCATAACCATACATGTCTTCTCTACTCTTTTATTAAAAATGTTTCTATACATTTTCTTGCTAAACTTAACGGATATTTAGCACCGTTTATCCTTGGAAATGAAAAAAATATTAAATTGGTGATTTTTACTATTTTTTCATTTGCAATATGAGTGGATTCCATAAAGTTACGCCGGAAACCATCAATTACTGTTTATCCTGTCCTACTTCACCAAGAGTAAATATCTTGTACAGGTACGATAACCGCGTGATAGGCTTATCGTTGTAAAAGCTTTTTTTGATCCGCGTACTTAAATCAAGCTTACGCTAAAAAATAAAATCACGCTCGAGACATGAAATTTCGTCCGCTTAAAATTAGCGTGAAGGAAACCTCCGATGTATATGTCGCATATTAATTTTAATTCCAATGAAGGATATCGTAATCGCAAAAAATATGTCTTGTGGAAATAATCGATTTGACATGCATACCAAAAGCACTTCGCTCCTCCCTTTGGAAGCGAGAAAACCAGCTGGTCATAAATTCGCATAATTACCTAAATACTTCCGAAATTGATGCCTAATCTGTGTACTCAGTCTCTTGTGGAAGGATAGTTCACCTACTAGATTTGCAATAAATGAATACATGCCATGGAATCCATAATTGTGCCATAATGAGAGGAAGAAGGAAGAATTCTACTCGTAGTTAATTATACCCTGGACTATACAAATTTATGAGAAATAAAATAAATGCTCCGCAATTTTATCTTGGAATATATATTTTTCTCCTTGTCTCGTTTCCAAATTCATTTTATGCCAATTCCATTTCTTATTTTATTACGGATATTATGCATAGAGTATAAAACGATTCACGAGATATTATTGTTCTTAGCCGTACCTTGAATCTCCTCAATTAAACTATCTTTCGATTTCTATTTCTACACGTTGGAAGGTGAGGAAGTAATGTGTAAATTTCTTCCGTAATTCTAACAAAATGTATGTTATTAAATAATTAATACCGAAATTAAAATTTCATTCAGGATAATTACTTCACATAAAATGTGAGCAAAGACTTACATTCTTATTACTATTTTTGTCCCTATGACAGTAAATTGAAATACAGCTTTGTTCCAGCTTACTGTTATATACGCACAAACAGTATCAATAATGGCGATATTCACCCCAATTTTCTGTGATGTAATCATCTTAAGTGAAAATTAAATTTCGTTGGGGGATTTTCATTTTGTTTGAACGTTAGTCCCTTTCGTGATGGGTAAAGTAAACATTCCACTTATGCTTTTTCATAGATAGTTCACTGATTACTTCCATACATACGTAGTTATCCTTCCACACTCCTTTCGTCTCTGCCGCATTCACATCCCCAACTAGGTTCAGCCATGACTCTATCGGTATGCCCATTCTTTTTAAAGCATTCACTCTTCTTTCGTATCATGATCCAAGTCTCATCGCAAGTACATGTTTGATCTGAATCTTATCCATTCTCCCAACATAACTACGATAAGCATACGTAGGACATCGTTTTCGTCGTAGCACAATATTTTTCCATACTTTTCTGTTACCAGTGTATCCATTCCACAGTATTTCTCATCCTATTTACCCCGATTTAAACACATACAATACTTAAATACTTCATACCCATGGCATTCAGTCGACATTCATGCTTATCAGGACATATCCAAGACTTACTTTCATGCAATAATAAGTACACTTTTAAAAACGTCATTTTTATTGCCTTTGGCAATCATTCATTCAAAGGGGATTCAAAAATTTGCATCTGAGTTCTAGGCCATGACCAATCCGGAGTGAGCAAATTGAAGGGCTGGGATTGAATGCTGTGAATAGGTGTTTTCGTGTTTACCGCAGTCATCTTATTTAAGCAAACCAGTTGGGGTCTTTAAACACTATGGTGACCCTTTCAAATGTGATAGTCGGTAAACAATCGTGAACCATTCATTTGGTTAGCCCAGCCAAGAGAAACTTACCAAGAATATATTCTAGAGTAAAATTTTTAGCAGATTAGGAGTAAACGGAAGACAAGAAGCTTTTTCACTTTTATTGCTT
The DNA here is from genome assembly GCA_037158775.1 of Hetaerina titia. Taxonomy (NCBI): domain Eukaryota; kingdom Metazoa; phylum Arthropoda; class Insecta; order Odonata; family Calopterygidae; genus Hetaerina; species Hetaerina titia. The sequence continues at coordinate 91,547,512 of CM073771.1, read as the reverse complement.
ACGTTAGATTCCAACCTGGCGGCGCTATGACAATGAGCCACATTGAATGACTTAACCTCGGGCATCTGGATAAGTGCCGGCAGATTAAGCGTCGGATTTTTTTGCCGTTTGGAAACTCCAATGCAAATTCAGCTCGAATTTCATTTAATCGGTCTCATAAATTCAAGTCCTGCATGACCTAATGTGAGAGGAGGAAAAGTGAAGGGGTGGAGCGCGGTTGGCTCGCTTGCCAATTGGAAGGAAGCTGAGTGCAAAAACCCTCCCGCCCCGCAGCGACCAGGGACCAGGGCGGGAGGGTTTTTGGATTGTGCCGAGCGTCTCAGATTTGAAATTTGAAATATAACACATTCCTGAGAGCCCAATGTGATTAAAATCGATCCTAATTTCTTGTTTGTTAATGGATCACGTGGGACAACTCTCGTCCTCTCTCACATACCAATTTTAGCAACAAAGTACGCAACGTGAATAGGAAGCATTATGAAGAGAATCTTCGATGAAACAAACTTGTAAAATACGTCACAATACAAACTTGTAAAATACGTCATAATACGAAAGCCTATTGACTATCGACGAATAAACTCAAGCGTTTTATTGTTGATTTGTATAAGCACGCAAGCCTTAAATATCCTCTTCGCCAATGGCGTATGTATTTTGCTCCCTTGGAACATAGCGTTACCGAGGATAACAAACTTAGTTCCGTGTCCAACTTAATCGGGTTCCCTTCCGGTGGCTTTCCGGAGGATTTTCCTTTCGCCTTCATATGTGAAGACATTGCTGCAAGAGCGTGTTCCGATTTCTCACGTCATAAAGTTACCTACCGCTATTTTTCACCCCCTTACGACTCCACCTTCTCCCACACTGAGCATATTTCCTCCCCAACACACTTTCTCCTCCATCGGTCGTTAATCCTGCCCAGAGCGGCGAAGCGGTATGGAGTCTCATACGCTGCTATAGGTATTTCTTTCCAAGTAGTGATGAGCGAGATTTGTGAAAGGGACCGACTGCCTCAAAGGATTATGTCGTCTCTGAAAGAAAACACCTCCCCCTCTAAGTGGCGCCAGAAGCCGAAAGTTGTTTCCGCATCCACTTCAGGTAATCATCACTAGTTGAAATATGCCTATTTAAGTAGAAGCAGAGGGCAAGGTGGGTGTGTTTGCTTCCCTCAAAAAAACAGGTTGATGGAAATTATATGGCACCAGTCCAAATGCTTTTTTCATTGACATCATACCATCATCATCTCACAGCCTTCCTTCTATTCCTCTTTGTTTTTTTTTCAAATCCAGGTTATCCATTTCACTCGGTCATTGTGGCCAATTGGGAATATGAAAAATACATTCACCTTTTCTTTATATCCTCATACGTATGGGCATGATGATCAATGAAGATTTTTGGGTGGACAATTTCTGCTTGAAACTGTAAATCCTGATGAGTAGAATGGTATAGTGAAACAAGGAAGGCATTGGAAGAAGTTTGAAGAGAGAAACCAAAGAAAGCAGAGGAACCTGAAAATTAATCTCTGGATTTGGGTATTTGTCAGCAGAGCGGTGCGAAGCGAGGGAGCGCGGACGAGAAGAAGCGTACTCGTCGAAGGCTCCCGGAAGACTCTCTTTTTGGGGCCCCCTCACTCGTGTCGTGGTGGTGGACTTTGGTGACCTTCCGCGTCACCACCGTCGATAGATGACGGCGCGCTTCCGGCGGGAGTCGCCGGTAGCAGGCTGGTTTGGTTACTGGGCTTTTACCCGCACTTGTGTCCCCCACTGAGGAAGCAGTCGTGGAGGATAGCGATAAAGTGTTTCCACGAGCAGACTGCTTTCTCAGTGGGGGACACAAGTGCGGGTAAAAGCCCAGTAACCAAGTCTGCCCATTTCTCCCTCAGCTAGAGAGTCATCAAACCCTACAGCAGGCCTTGTAGAAAGGTATTCTTTACCAACTTGGTGCCCTGACAAGTTAGCAAGGATCGCATTACACCTTTCCACGAGAGCAGCACAGCTTTGAATGTCTCCAAAATATGCAATGAGTCTACTGGATGCGAGGCGTCTAAATGCAGCTAGTGATACTGCATGCCTATGGGTGCCAGCTGGAAATGAGTCTATCCTAAGTTGGATGTCTCTGGTTGGCACCATGTCTTGCGTGACTTCATTATTAGGTGCATATGTTGGCTTAACATTTGCCAGGCCACATCGCGAGAGGATGTTGCGTGTTGAACACCAGTGCCCCATAGCATGCAGGATCTCAAAAAGTCCCGTTCATTGATGCCATGATTGAGAGCCACGACATTGATCACCTTCTTCAGGTAGCCTGCGACAGGAGCACCCCCACTCGAAGTGTGATGGTTGGTCTGGAACCATTGGATCTTGGTGCCCACGATAAACATGGCAGCAGTTTTCATCCCTGCCTGAGTCACGCCTTCAATCACCATGGCTTCAGTGATCCCAACAGGCAGTTCTCCTGGGTTCCCATTGATCCAATCCACATCTGGCACCCTTCTGCCGGCGTCTAGGCACCTGAGATATTCCAATTGGACAGCAGCTGATGCACCACATGTCATAAGGGACCTAATTGCAGCATTCCCTGGTCCAATGTACTGTGCAATCCTGGCTGTGCTTGTCACTGCCTGCCCCACCATTGCTGTCCTGGGAATGTCAAAGGAGAGCGTGAGCTTTTCCTCATTAGATAGAGACGGATCTGAAGTGGCAAAAAGACCAATCTCAAAGGCACCATTGATCACAGGTAGTCCCTCAAAAGCCATATACAAGAGTCTAAGTGCATAATTACTTGCTAGACCAGATAAATGCTTTCCTGACCAACCATCACACTTCGAGTGGGGGTGCTCCTGTCGCAGGCTACCTGAAGAAGGTGATCAATGTCGTGGCTCTCAATCATGGCATCAATGAACGGGACTTTTTGAGATCCTGCATGCTATGGGGCACTGGTGTTCAACACGCAACATCCTCTCGCGATGTGGCCTGGCAAATGTTAAGCCAACATATGCACCTAATAATGAAGTCACGCAAGACATGGTGCCAATCAGAGACATCCAACTTAGGATAGACTCATTTCCAGCTGGCACCCATAGGCATGCAGTATCACTAGCTGCATTTAGACGCCTCGCATCCAGTAGACTCATTGCATATTTTGGAGACATTCAAAGCTGTGCTGCTCTCGTGGAAAGGTGTAATGCGAACCTTGCTAACTTGTCAGGGCACCACGTTGGTAAAGAATACCTTTCTACAAGGCCTGCTGTAGGGTTTGATGACTCTCTAGCTGAGGGAGAAATGGGCAGACTTGGTTACTGGGCTTGGTTACAAAGGTTTGATCCTGGAACCTCCAGTTGGTAGTTGGGTGCTCAACCCTTAAGCTGTCACGGCACCAAGCCATGAATATACCGCTCAAAATCCTATAAAAATTCTTATGGTTACTATCTTAATACATCAATGATTGATTACAGTATGCAATTCCCAGTGTCAGTTGGTTTGATAGTCCATTCATCATTATTTATTATGTTCATATATAATCTTATTTACCAGTAAATGTGAGGTTAGAGATATTCCCTTGCAATGATGCTAATGTCAAAATTGAAACCTTACTAAAATGATTTTCTCTGTTAGGCTCTTCCTGGAAAAATCTTTGTTTGACCTTTACTTTTCTCTAAAATTAGTTCTCCAATCCGAGTTCTAACATCGTCAGGGCAGTCGTGGCCTCACTGGAGCTCAACTTTTGCCTATAAACCCAGTCTTTGGGTTGATTACTATTAATTCTCGGGAACTGAATGTGGATTATGGACTCTTTAAGTAAAAAGGTGTCGTCACAAGAACAAAAGAATGCTCATTGCACTAAGTAGAATGAATTTAGCCATTCACAGTGAAATTCCTGAGCATCTTGAGGAGAAATTCATACTTGTTCTCATGTTACCCTTTGCGAGAATGATTTTAATCTCCTCACCCCTTTTCCCAAGCCAGAATTTCCCCCACCCATTAAAAATGTACATTGCATTGTTGAATCTTTTTGTTTCATTATGATACATATATTAACATTTGAAAATTTATACTTTTCTGAGTGCATCCCAGTAACATAATTAAATTAATGAAATTTTTGAACATGTGATGGGCAATGGCTCTTTAACAATTAATCCATGTTATAAGAGACCCATGTACATATCTCAGATTGCTCAGGTGCGAGTGGGGAACGGAGAGTCTGGATGGGCAGTGTTAGGAAGAGGTGTAAGGCAGGGTTGCCCATTATCACCGGTGCTGTTCAACGTATATGTGGAGGAAATGATTAAAGATGCATGGGAAGAACTGGAGGTAGGAATGAAAGTCGGAGGGGAATTCATAAAATCTGTAGGTTTGCTGATGACCAAGCATTAGTTGCTCAGTCAGCCAAGGGGTTGCAAGCATTGTTGAGTGAATTGGAGGTTCAGTGCGATAAATATGGGATGAGAATCAATATTAATAAAACAAAGGTTATGCGATTTTCCAGTATGGCGCGGAAACGTGGTCACTGAAGCAGGAGGATAGACGTAGATTGGAGGCTTTTGAAATGTTGGTGTGGAGAAGAATGAAGAAGGTGAAATGGGCCGAAAGGAAAACAAATGAGGAAGCACTGGAGATGGTGCGTGAGGAGAGGGGTTTGTTGAGAGAAATCCTATGGAGGCAGGAAAAATGGATGAGGGGTGTATTGAGCGGTAGTGGAATGTTGAAGAAGGTAATGGAGGGGAGGATGTTGGGCAAGCGAGGAAATGGCAGGAACAGGATAGAGATGTTGGACGGGATGAAGGGAGGAAAGAAGTACACAGAGATGAAGAGGGACCTGATGTAGATTAGGTTGCCGGATTGGGTTTTGTTTGGAGTTACAAAATGTTTATTTGATAGTTGTGTCCATCCAAAAACCTACCTTAACCGGTAGATTACCTAATAATAAGAGACCCAATATTTGAAATAAACAGCCAATTAAAGACTTTAATCATCTTGAGGGTCCCAATGTAGCTGTTGATAGCTTTGTGCATGGGTGCTTTAAGATAATGCATTAGGATCATCTGCAAGAAACATTACATAGAACTAGTTTACATCAAATCTTATGCTGCCTCTTGGGCAGTCAACTATATGACTAATCTACCCCAGGTTGTATAAGGAAACATTGCATATTTGGTTCTCTGACTGTTAAGGTAATGTAATGCAATGATTGTCCTTTGAGAATAGCGTTGAACATAGCCCCTTTATTGTATAATCTGTATTATTTTACAATGCAGTGGTGGCTAATTACAATGATTGCCCATTACTTTCAGTATGATTCATTGAAATTACAGTCATGACCCAGTTGGATTAGGGAGGTAAATTTTACATTGTTATTGAAGTCAGTAGTGGAACATACGAGTATACTTTGGATTCCATGCTAAATATCTTATGTAGAGGGGAAAGCTATTTTGATATGGATTTTTTTAAATATGGGCTGTCAAGATTGATCACTGACACTCAACTGTAAAAATGACCCATGATACTGCATATTTTGCTTATATACTGCAAATTTTGCACCTAACTTATGTGCATTGAAAGTATTATATTTTGGTTGATGCAGGGCATGTCTGCCATTCTAATCGCATGAGATAATTTTATAACAACCCTAAAGTCGTAGATTTGCTTTTAAATTTTTATTCCCAGGTCCTCTTTGGTTCCCAGTGGTTGGGAGCCTGCCATCCCTCAAAGTAAAGAGGTTAAAGGGGAATGGATTCCTTTGTGAAACCCTTACTGCAATGGCACACCAATATTCATGTCCACTCTTAGGCATAAGAGTGGGCAAAGATCGAATGGTGATCATATGTAATGTGGAGACGGCAAAGGAGATGTTGAGCAGGGAAGAATTTGATGGTCGACCAACAGGACCTTTCTTTGAGACACGCACTTGGGGGTCAAGGAAAGGTAATACCCCCATCTACATATTTATTTATTTGAGTGATCTAATGATAATGCTATGAGAGATGCTGTCTATAATCCAAAAGGTCTCTCTTCATAGTTTTGTATACAGTTTTCCCTACTGGACTCTACATTTTTTTTCACATTTCCTAAATTGGATGTGAACAAATATAGTAATTTTAATAATAATTTCATAGTTAAAGTGATTGTGGTTGTTCACTTATCCAAATGGTATGTGATCATTTACCAAATTGACAATATTGACAGAATACATTTTGATAGTAGATGGTTTTCTACTTTTGCTAGTATATGCACACAACAGGAATTTGTTTTCACCAGGTAATGAATGGATTCATCTGTTTTGATTGAGATCTAGCTTGTATTTGATTAGTGATAGGTAATCAGGTAGATCATCAATAAATTTAAACACTGTGCATGCATAAAACCACTGATCTGATCATTGTTGGAGAAGATTATAATTGTTTTTGGATTGAATTGCATTTCAAGTAATTTTTCAGGGAAAGTCAAACCGTCCACAATCTAAAACCTGTGCAATTCTCCCCCAAATATTCAAAACTGGGTGTCTAATTGAAATATTTTCTTGACTGTATTGTTGCATTAGCCACAAATGGGCATGAAAGAATGTTTAAACTTAGTTTAATCAAGCACAAAATCACAAAAGAAAGTTCAAAAATTCTTTTCTAGTTGTGTAATTATTAAAAGCTTCTTGATTATTCCACAGAACTAAAAGTTTGGCTAACAGTGCTTATTAACTTGGGGCATTTAGAAATAGGCAAAAATATTCACATCAAAAGTAATATGCGTAAGAATTTACTTTTGAGATTAGTGAAGTAGATTAATTTATTTAGTAAACATTTCTTGTTCAAAATATAATTGTGAAAAATTACACTTGGGCAGAACTTACTTGCCTTTTAAATTATGATTTTCTTGTGATTTCCATTATATTTTAATTAATATTTTAATCTATGATCTGATTACAAAATTTTATTTGATTATATGCAGTGAAAAAGTAATTGATTTATCGCATGAGAAAATTAATTTGATCATTTACCTTGTTTACCTTACTCCAAGTAATTTGTAATTAATCTAATTTTTACTGTGATCTTTACAATTGTGTGCAGTATGTGTAAACAAGGAAAGGTATCTTGCTTTTTTCCAGGAGTAATGATTGTGGATGGTGCTTTCTGGATGGAACAACGCCGCTTTGTGCTACGCCACTTAAAGGACTTTGGCTTTGGACGGCGCACCATGGAGAATTTGGTGGAAGTGGAGGTCTCTGAGATGGTGAAACACTTGATGAGCATCATCAATGGCTCCAGGTCTGAGAAAAAAATTGGTGGTAGCAATCAACAAGAAGCAACTGCAGGGACAGTCAGGGTAACTGTTGAGACATCAAGGGGTCAACTGATGGAGGCAGGAGGCCATCCAGATACTGAAAATCAGCCAGAAGCAATTATTTGGCTTCATGATGCATTTGGGGTGTCTGTGCTGAATGCCCTATGGTCCATGATGGCTGGGGTACGGTATAATCCAGATGACAAGAAGATGAGAGAGCTGCAGACACTTTTGACAGCACTGTTTGCAACAATAGATGTGACTGGTTGCCCCTTCTCACATTTCCCATTCCTGAGATATTGTGCACCAAAGATGTCAGGTTACCGCCAGTTTGTGTCAACTCATCAAAGCATCTGGGATTTCCTTTATGTGAGAATATTATTTCAATTATGAGGTTTAATATGGAATTAAGAAATATGTGTCTAAACACCCAATCTCACATGTATATTATCAATTGGTGATTTTTATATAATTACATAAAATTATATCCAAAACGTTTTTGCTATTTATAAGCTGGATATCATATCACTTAATGATTTAGCTAAAAAATCTTCAATAATTATGTAAATGAATAATATTATTGCAACAAGCAGCATTTCAGTGTTAATTTGTTCACAGCAAGAACAATTGTTAATTCATAATGACTTTGTGTTACTTATCTTTCCTTTTACCAAAGCTAGTTTTTCAATGAAAATGAGAGATACATAAGTTAAAAGATTTTGTTAGGCCTAAATAAATTTTGTTTACTTAAGAAATATTTTAAATTTTAATTGTAATTTTTGTGTGACAATCATACTAAATCTTGTAATCATTAGTTTTTTAAGTATCTTTTAAGAATGGATTTTGAACTTGCACAAGATTATGACCTCCAGATATCGTCAACCTTAATGCCTATATAGCCTAATATAAATAAACTATTATTCACAGACAGAAGGGCCCAGGTTCGATTCCCCGGCAAGCCACTCTGGGCACCTGCAGCTCCACCCAAGCTATGTGATTTTTTGGGTATCAGATCTTCCTGGGAAACCATAACCGCCACAGGGAAAGGAACTGGCCCCCCACCCTGATGTGTGAATTTCACACGCCGTCAGGCTTAGTACTGGGTGAACTCTACCATCACCTACTAAACCGACCTTTGGGTTGATTACTGTGATTATGGTTTATATATATGTATATGGAAGATCTGGTACCCGAAAAATCAACTAGCTTGGGTGGAGATGCAGGTGTCCAGAGTGCCTTGCCTGGGAATCAAACCCAGGACCCTCTGGTCAGTAGTCCAACACTCTACCCCCTGGACTTCCATGACCCAATCTATAAAAATGATATTGTGATATATTATAATATAAATTTTACTATAATTGTTAGGTTTTTGCACAGAGAACTTTCATTTACCTATGATTCATCTTATGCTGCATGGCAAACATACTACTGCACATGATGTTCCATAATGATATATCATTTGGGATGAGGACTAATAGTAAGGCTATTTTTTGAGCTACTTTTGAGCTAATAATACAGAATGTGCATATAAAAGATCTATGTAATGGGACGGATATAATTTGAGAACTTCACATATCATACATATATTTTGCAGTACATCTCCTGAAACCTATAAAAATTATCAGCAATGATTTTGTATGTCAGAGTGTGCTTCTATTCACTTGTGCCCTTGCTAAAATCTGTAGTTTTCAAAGTTGAGTGTATCTCCAAGTATCTATTGAATTTCTTGCCACATATATTATGTGAAGTAAACATTCATTTATTTTATTCAAGCACAGGCTGAGCTGGAGAGGCATAAATCAACATTCCGTCCTGGGTATTGCCGAGATTTCATGGATGCCTACCTGGAGCAAATGGAGTTAGAGAAAAAGGAAGGAAAACTAAATTCTAATTATAATGGTGAGCAATCGATCTATATGTACTGATTTCAGACTGTACTAAGAGCAGGATTTCTCAGGTTGCCTTTTGTATTTTTTTTTAAATATGTGCTTACATAATAAGGTTTTGTATTTTAGGCAGCTCAGGATTTGTTTTTGTTATTTGAAAGTCACGTATGATCATTGCAAGCTCCAAGAGAATTATTACTCCTACTTGAGGCTTGCATTGGGTCTGGGTGAGAATTTAGAAAAATACAAGACAATCTTTATTATTATTATTTCAACACTTCCTGAATTTTACTATTTTAGAATTGCATCATTACCGGATCAGTTATTTTAAGGGCATTTTCCTATTAAGTTATTGCATTGTTTGTGAAAATTTTTCTAATGATTCAATCTGTCACTTTTCATTACATTTAGATGCACAATTAGTAGCCATTTGCATGGACCTCTTCATGGCCGGCTCTGAGACAACATCAAAGACCCTTGGATTTGCATTCCTCTTCTTGATAACACACAAAGAAGTCCAGATGAGAGCTCGTGCTGAGATAGATGCAGTTGTAGGAAGGGACAGAGCACCAACATTGGCTGACAGATCAAGGTTTGATTCATCAATTAATATATATGTGTACTTCTTGAGAGAATACTGCAACTTATGAAATAAACCATAAGCCATAATGAAATTTCCTTGTATTGATAGGTTACCATATACTGAAGCAGTGGTCCTTGAGTCATTGCGCATGTTTGTTGGCCGATCATTTGGTCTTTCTCACAGAGCAATGCGCGATTCATGGCTTCAAGGATATTTCATCCCCAAGGTATGACAAGCATTTGTTTCAATGACTAAAGACATTGGCATGTATATTTTCATAATTGTTAAACCTATTTGGGAAATTTACTACCTGTTAATTTGATGGATTTCCTTTTTGTTAACTTTTTTAAATTTTTTATTATTGGCATGTAGTTTTTTGAAAGATTAATCAAATTAATTAAAATTCATTTTTAAAACTTATTTTCCAGCAGAATGGGTTTTAAAAATTGATTGAATCATGATAAACTTGAATATGAAGATCATCATAGCTTAACTTATTGTAAAATTTATGAGCCCAGCGAGAGTTTGATTATCAATTTCTGGTGTTGTTCATTGGTTGACCTTTCTCCTCTGTAGGTTTTTTGTGTGTGTATACTCTGGAAAATATTTTTATTTTCTGAATATTATTATTGTATTAATCTTTATATGTGCATCATGAGACATCTGAACACTATGGCAGAAATTTTGTGCAGCCTTTGCACTTGTTCAAAAACATTTGTCTCTCAGTTAAAAACACTCATCTATTTTCTTCTTTGTATACAATAAATACATAAATGTTATGACCTAGAGATGACTCATTCTCACTCCATGTTGTTTGTATTTGATAAATTAAAATATAAGTTGGCTACAAGCCAATAAATCAAATAGCATTGTGACTAACATTTTGCCTAACATTTTTAATTGTTTCTGAAAATGAGAAGTGAAAGTGCAATGGTTTTGCAACAAAAAGAGAAGCAAATATTTGCACAGCTGTATTTGTACTTGATATTCAGCCTTTTATGTTTACTTCCTAATTCAACTAGGACACAATGCTTGTGGTCTGCTTTTCCAATATACTGATGAATAAGGAGGTTTGGGAAGAGCCAGAAAAATTTAGACCTGAGAGATTTCTTGATGGAGATGGAAATTTACTGCAACCAGATTGCATGATTCCATTTGGATTTGGTGAGTGAATCAAACATACAGGTGACCTAAAAGCAGGCTAATTTAAATTCTCCAAGAATGCAGTTCTTTCATTGTTGATTCATAATTTTTATGCTTTTTTAAAATGCCTACATATTTTGTAAGCAGCTTTTGCATATTTTCCAACTCGCTTATGGCAACCTTATATTATTGGTTGACATTCAAATTTATAAAGGAATAATAAGTCCATAAAAACTAATTTCTTTATTACTGTCATATCCAGCTGGTCAGTTATATTCTTAAGCTACAACTTTGAAGTTTTTATTTTACCACAAATTATTGTCTGGGTTCCTACCTAGGATAAGGAAGATTTGATTAATTGATATGAGCTTCTTTGGAATGGGCTTAATTTAGATATACCTTTGGTCTTCTGGAAGTGTGGTAGTCGGTTAGTTAGTGCACTAGGCCACTGGCCTGGGTAATGTTTTCAGGTTTGTAAAATTCAGGTAGTGTTTCTATGCTCCCTCAGCTTTACACAATCATTTTGATTTTTTGGGGTACAAGATCTTCACGGGGAACCACAGGGAAAAGAACTGGTTCCACTATCCTGATGTGCAAATTTCAAATGCTGTTGGGCTTATTACTATCCACACCTATTAAATGAACCTTTAGGTTAATTACTATGGTGTTTTGGTCCAGCCTTCCAGTTACCTAAAAACCAAAACACACATACTATGAACATGGGCTTTTCTAATTTACAAGCAGTATTGTTCTTGATTTATAAGATATGCACAATATATTTCCCCTTTAGTTTTGCTTGCAAGGACACACATATAATATCTTTCACTTTCAGGCACAAAAGAAGGGCAGTTAGTTTTGATTGTCCTCCAATTCACTTGAACCCTATACATACAGGTGGGAATACTAGGTGGGCACAACATTTCTTGAGAGTCTTTGAATCCAGTATAAAAGTATTTTTGATGGTGTAGCAAAAGGGTTTTGAGAAGAGAGCTAAACAGTTTTCATTATTTACTCCTCTTCTGTACTTATGCAATGTCCTCTTCCTGCCTCCGCTACTTCAAGAGACAAACAATTCTACCTCCACCATCTACCTTCACCTGTAGAGACAGGCTTTATTTCTAATTATTGATAGTGAAAAGCCAAGGAACATTAAAATTCAAAATTCCAGATGATTTTACCTTTTGAAATTCAACCCTTTTGCAAATGTGTTTATTGATTATGTTTCATAATATATTTTGAAAGTAACATTTCATTGTTTTCATGCATTTAACTTAAATCCAAAGGAAGAATTTGAGTTAATAATTTATGATGAAAAGTATACCCTGAAATAATACCACCCTATATTGGAGGTCTACATCATATAGAGTTTAGCATGGGAATGAAAAGTATTGCAAAAATCATTTAACCAGTATGAATTATGAATATGTGGCCATTAAGAATTAAAAGGAAGGATAGGCTTATGAATGAAAATATTCTGAATATGGTTTGGGATAAAGCGGAAAATGATTGTTATATACATTGATTGAAATTTGTCCAATTTTAGTACACTTAAGAGGGTTATTATAACATGGTACTGATTTTTGAGAGAAAATTCCCTTTTTGTTACAGGAAGAAGAAGATGTTTGGGAGAATCCCTCGCAAAATCCAATGTCTTTCTATTCATTGCTGTGCTCCTTCAAACATTTGAATTTTCATTGCCTGAGGGTGACACTGTCCCTCCACTCTGTGGTCAGGAAGGACTCACTCCTTCTCCTTTGCCTTATCGCGCCAAGATTACACTAAGAAGATAGTGGCTGTATTTCAGTTTTTAAGATGGCTTGGTGATTTTTTTCTAATGCTCTTAGTATCAGGACGGCAGGTACATGTTAGTTTGTTCTTCTACCAATAGGTGATTGTTCAAATTCAGACATGCATTTTGCTATATATTATTAAAGAGGATATTCCACACAAGTTTTTACCTCCTCAAACATTGACATTCAGACTGATACTGGGAAAAAGTTTTATATTTAAATTATTTGAGTTTTTATTTTTTTAATGTTTGTGAAAATTTATTTTCCCCACAATAATACCCATCATAAGATCAAACCCTTAGGATATTTACCTTTAAGTGAGGATTGCAGATACACTTGTGATACCTGGTTACTTGGCTAAGATTTACGTACTTAATTGAAATGCTGTATTAGTCAACTTCATTTTCATGTTAAAATGATAATTAACACAGTGAGAACATTAATACTTTACCCTCTTCTAAATAGATTAGGTTGTTATAATTAAGTTTATACTGCATGCATTGACAATCGGGGATCTCTCCAATCTTAACATTTTATCCCTAAAAGTATTTCTTTCTATCACCTTTCCTTCTCTAATTTTGTTCTAAATCTTTCTTTTCTTCTTGGATCCAACTCGTGTTCCTATTTTCTTAAAGGTATTTGAAGATGTGTTAATAACCATTCTTGTTTAGAGCCCAAAACATCCATTGTACATTAATACTTAATATCCATGCTTCTGCAGTTTCTAGCGAACTAACTATATAGTATTCCTAATGAGCCATTCTTTCTAGTGTTTCTAATGTGTCTAAATTATAGTTGAATGTAAGGCATTCAATCACTTGCTTATGGGCATTATTGCTTCATTATTCTATTATGATGTCTTACTATTTCTTTCTTAAGATGCAATTTTTGTACTACTAATAGTTTTTACTGTATGGCCTTTGAATTTTATGAATCCTCTCCTCAAGGAAAAGAAAGTGATACTTAATTTAGGTATAATAATGGGTGAGAATAGGGAGAGCAGGGAGTAATGTGAGTGAGAAATATAAGCTCAGGCAGCTCAACTTCTTTTCACATGGTTAATTTTTGGTCTGGTAAAAGGAGAGGTCTTTACTTAAAATCATGATTTTACTCTTGTCACATTGAAATGAAGAAGGATCCACAAATTTGTGCCCACATTGCAGCCTGTTTGGGGGGCTCATTTGACTGTAGGGTCAAATGGTAGAGATAGCAAGTTGTAGGTGTAATGGTAGTAGCAAATTGTACAATTTTGGTGGAGATGAGGGCACAAGCTTGAGATACAAAAGTTCATCATGAAGGAATGATATAGGAAAAGAGGGGAAATGTTAGTGAATGAGCTCTGCATCATTAGCAAAATAACCAACATAATCCCTACCATCTCTAATCCCACCAAAAAGCCTCTCTACAAATCACACGCTAAATAAATTATCATTTGCAAAACTGTAATCAAGATATCCACACAAAAAAGAAAGACTTGTACTTTTCCAGAGATTTTTAAAAATCTGTTGAAAAGTACGTCTTCCTTTTTAGTATGGATATTAAATACTTCCACGAAGTGAAGCCTGAAAAAATAGAATGCAATCAAGAAACCTTACCAAGGCAATCATTATCCTTCATTATCAATCATCTCTTAATGCTTTCATTCTATCCTTCCCAGGTTCTCACATACCCAAAGATGGCTTCTTGCCCACTGGCATTGCCACTCCTCCCCTCCTCATCCTAAACTGCTACTGCTGTTACTGAAAACCCAAGGTTCCCCATTCTGTCTAGCATTAATTCCCCAACAGAGCATATCTTGGCATTATTGGAATGTTACTTCAAACCCAGTCATGTCCCTCCCTTCTTTCTTAAGTGAATCATGTCACTACCTTCAATGGTTACCCTCATTTCCATGAACTCACAACACCAATCCTACCAACTAATCCTTATACAATCCTCATACTATTGCCAGCACATCCTGTTACTATATCCCATGGAAATTCTGGAATCCCTCAGACACCACTGTAAATGAAAAGATCTCATGCTTTGGTTTAATTTTCCAAGTCTCAGCTACATATCTGTTTTAATGGGATGTCTGGCAGTATCCTATACGACTTTTAACGTAAAATATGTATTCAAAGCACAACCAGGAGAGGTGCATCAGAGTAGCATGTTACTTTTCCTAGTAAAATTTCTCATTCTTAGTTAAGGCCTCATTGAAATATTTGGATACACCAACAATAAGAATCTACTTAATAAATACTGAACCTACATGCACTCTAGATACACAAATAGCTCAAATAAAATGGATAGGCAGCAGGATTTTCTTATGAGGCAAAGGCAATTCTTTGTGAGAGGGGATAGAAGAGGTGACTGGAATAATCACTTTCTTACTAATGCTGGATGAGTTGGGTAATGGAATAAGATGGTTGAAAGTTGCATGATAGCAAATATGATGTGGAACCAATAAGTTTGCCATTCTGCCTCTGTTCAAATAGATCAGTGAAAATGTCATGCCTTTGTTTGAATCAACAAACTTGCAGCATTAAAGAAGCCTTCATCTGGGAAAGATCTTCTTGAGATCCATTCATGCAAAATATCTATGAACATAGGATTACTAAAATAAAAAGGAAGAGTGGAATACGGAGTTGAACATAGAGATTCAGTAAAGCAATGCATACTATTTTGGGGAACTTTGGTTGTGATCTTAGCCACAAGGTATTATGGGTTGAATAGAGGTTAGTTGGAACTGAACTCTAGAACTTAATTTTTTATGTTACTGCAGTGTTGTGAAACCCATTTATATCTTGCTAAAAAATTCCTCATGCCTATGTGAACTGTAAATCTAAATCACCACCAAAGTCAACAATTAATTCAAAATGGCATGCCTTGGAGTAATTGTAAAAATGTACTGTGTGATTGGCCTGAGGTAAAGTCATATCATAAGATTATGGGTAAAAATACACCAAATTTGAAAAAGTATTTTATTAGCAAAAATAAATATGCATCTGAAACTAAAGGCTACACAAACAGATCCTGCAAATATTCTTCAAATTCTTCCTCCCTGGATTTTTCTTCCTCACTGACAGCATTTGATGCCCTCCAAATGTTAGAATCTGATTCTTCCTCTGTACCAGGCTCTATTTTTATTTGCACATTAGTTTCTGAGGTAATCTGGGAAGGTTGTGTACTACTACTATCAATGGCATTGATTTCTTCTTTCTTCTTCTTGGTGACCACTTCAGAGGAATTGCAGCAACTCTTTCTTCTCTTTCTCGTTACTTCTCTCTTTTGGCTGTGATAGTTTAATTTATGGGAGCATGCTGGGCAAAGTCCTGTAAAGAAAATGAACTGATTGAAGTGATTGCCAGAACTTTTAAGTTGAAATTTAGCCAGCCCTCAGGCTACTTACTGTCACATTACTCAAATGTTAAGATTTCGCAAACTTCATTCAAATTGAAATTTAAAAGGTATACTGAAGTCTTACTTTTTTAAAATTGAGTGAACCATTAAATATAAACTATCTTAATAAAATATTAAAGTTAAATGATGCTATAGATAATTAATATTGGCTAAAACATCCTTTGCTCATTATTATTTATTTGTGACGGATTCATCTCATCTCACTTGGCATTCCTAACATTTTAATTTAGGTTCCTAAGAATTTTTGAATTATTTTTAAACAAATTTTGAATTTCAACAGGGTGGAATGAGTACTAAACAAACATATAGTCTTTTCTAAAAAAAAGTGTTTGCTTTTATTTATTGATCTTGAATTACCCATACACCCTTCTCTTTAATCTTCTTCATTTCTCAATTTACCTAGTCAAATGGACAGATAGACATGAAAAAGTTCACAAAAGAACAGAAGAAGGAAAGACAATGTGGATTGAAAGGAAAGCCAAGAAAAAATATACAAGCTAAGTAAGATTGATGCAGGATTAGAGAACAATTCTGGTACAAGACAGTTCCTAGAGGTGACCTGACTCAAAATTTACAAATATTTAAGACAAATTTAAGACTTAAAATGACGGCTTTCAGACCACACTGGTGTTCACTACATTGGGTGCTCACCAATCTATCCACCAGTTGATCCAATCCTTTTAAAATAAGAAATTTAACTAAGTAAGTCTGGCATTGGATATCATAATTCTTTGCCCTTTACAATAATGTATTTGCCTTAATATTTATTTTTCAAGAATAATTTTTTTGGCACCCTCTAAAACTCACTCAGCTTCACAAGAGCATTTTTCTTTTCTCCTCCTTCATGGTAAGCAAAGTTGACTTCCCAAGACTTCAAGGACTCCTTCTCAACACATGTCTTGTCACCGCAAATAAATTGACCTTTCCCATCAATAACCTCCTTTTCAATTCTCCACCGTAGAGCGACCTGCAATAAGAAATAATAGGGAAGTTTAGGTAATATTTATTAAATGCCCCATTTGCTGCACTTGGCGGCAAATCAAGTGATATGTATAGCATATTTGGTTTCACCTGGGATGGTTTAAAATCTTTACACACCATCAGTAATTGCCTTTAATTTTAGGTTCGCATACAAATATCACATATAATATATAAATATATCTGAAGAATTTTAGAATGTTAATTATTGCTGTGTGGACATCTGTACAGGTCAATTAAGCTGTTCCTAATGCCCATTGGGAAAATTTTCTTCATCAATGTCACAAGGTCTAACTGTTAACTATCACTAACATTTATCATTTTGTACCATCATCTGGCTTGTAACAAATACTACATATCTAATATTCTGTTTCCATCTTTTTAAATTTGGAATATTATTTAATATTTTCTCTACATTAATTAACTTAAACAGGTATGTTTGTGTACCTGTATATCATCTGAAAATGTCTTTCATACATTGCAAATCACAATTCTTCATTATATTTTAACTCTCGACAACGTGTATGTAACTTTATGTAATTTGTACCCGTTTGTAAATGTTTTTTATAATTGGAGAACTAATGTTTTTGCCTTTCTTTGTGTAAAAGGGTTATTCCCATAAATAAATATCAATTAATACATGACAATTATTGTGTATTCCAGTGTCTAATATGAGTACAGATGTAATAATGTATGCTAATAAAATGAAACTGTTGTACCGAGAGCGTCCCATAACACGAAAAATATGTTACAGACATACCTTATTCTCTTTGTATTTCCTTAAGTCACATATACAATACTCCTTAAAAAGCTTATCATAATACTTTTTCGCCAAATTCTCTCCCCAAGTCCTTGGCTCATCTGTTTCTTCCCATAAGAACTTATGATTTTCTCTTATTACATCTATATCTCGTTTGTCCCTCGATCTGAAAAGAGAAAATGTGTCAAGTACGCCTTCTTTATGTTAAATAATAAATAAAATTACTACATGTATCGCCGTCTTACGTGTCTCGTTTCATTAGAGCTGAGGCTCCTTTTCGGCACAATAGGTAGTCATTAATTAGTTTTTTATGCCTGTCATAAGCACTCAATGCGAGAAATTGGTTTTTCATCCTTCCCACATTATAAGAAAGGCTTTGAGATACAGCCATTTTTGGCAGTGAATATGCCAATTTCGTCTTGAACTATCACTGAAAATAACATTATTTGTTTAGCATTCGTAAAACTAAAGGTCGGTCACAACAATAAGAATTTACATATCTAGGAAGTCCTGCTACATCAGCCAAAAATATACCAAAATGCACGACGGTCAATTATTTTACAGACATCGCCAAATAAACTATCACACTGATTGGTCGGTATAATTGCAAGTTTAACAAGACAATCACAAATGGGCCCAAGGAAAATTTACGGGTAGAAAACAATATTTACTTAAGTGTCACCGACGACTAAGTCTCGTATACTATCAAGTTAAATGTTGACAATTGGCATAATGATATTTGATAAACCTTTTAATTTTAAGGCTCGTTATGAATCCGTGTAAATGGTACAAGCTTAACCATAGGAAACTGATGCATGGTCAACAAAATTTTATTACCCTTGGTCTACATGTAAACATAGCAGTTGTTCTCAGCTGTTCTCAGCTCAGGCTCCCCCTTCCTTCGAAAATTAACGATCGAAAATCTTGAAGTTGAGAATTTGACCACTCGCTTTAGCGCTATTTCCGTAGAGGAATATTCAAAAGGAACATTGTAATCCCAATGTAACGATAGTTAGATTTTCTAAAAATACTCATTCTCTGCACCGTGACCAACAATTTAATAAAAACATAGTTTTCAGGGAGCCTTTTATGACATTAAAAACTCCTGGTCAGTGTTGGCTGACAACCCATGCTGATCAGGCTGCGAGGTAATCCGCCACCGTCCTGCATTTCACTTGTTGCTTCTCGCTGGGTGAGAATGATGGCGGGCGAAGGATTGCGAAGAAATCTTAAGCGATAATCAGATAATTTAAGAGATTAATTTGATTGGAAATAATATAATTATTTTAATCACTTGCTACCCATTTTTTATGTAGTTACGAATTTGTGTTCAGAGCATTTAGTCAAGTAATAACAAGGAGGCGCTAATGGAGATGGACGATGAAGTTGTACCTGACATCAGGTAGGTAATGCAGAGAGTTAATCTGAACATTATTAATTATTCAATATTTTTCAGTGTGTTTATTATGCAACAATACTTTTTGGCATGTTCATCCTTTGTTTCACAATCAATGGAAGTTGCAAGTGATGGCGATGTCAACTGATGTTTCCCTTATGTGAACATTGTTTGATCATTTTCGGAACATTAGTATACATTATCTGGTTCCATTCAGCGTGGGAAAGATTGGGGAGCTCTTTTGCTTTTGATAACAATCTTTTTTGGACAATTTTGAAATTTTTTCTTCCTTCTTGTTCACGTTTTGACCCGAAAGGTTGCTAATGTGGGAATAGAGCCATAGGGGGCCCCTATGACAGGTGCCCCCTAAGACTGGGCACCCCTATGGGTCCACAAATATTTTTCAAATCATTAAATTTCTGGTTTGTAAAAAAGTTTCTCAAAAATATAATTTTAAATATAATCTCAATGACTAGCAATAAAAGTATTCCAGCAGTGGAAGTGCACAAATACCTTTGTTAAGCCATGGCTTTAACTGCTTCAGTAACCTGTGATGTCACCACTTGGTGAACCTTAACTGACCAAGGAGGTCTGTTCTACAAAGAGCACTTTTTAGAAACTTCCTAGTCATATGTCACTGTAAGAGTGATATGTTGCTCTTTAATGCATGATTGAATTTCAATAGGTTTCACCCTTTAACTACTCAAAAGTATTGACAGAATGCTGTCCCTCTGTAGTGCATATTGCAAGTGGAGCCATTATGTTTATATTATTGTTGTTCTCTGGCACTTGTGCTGCAGACTATAGCCCAGCCTTCATGCCTATCACTATGTAATCACGATATAAGTATATCAACAATATATCCGAATATTGGTGTGATATTTCAACTTGCCTGCACACGTACATCTTTACCTGAATCCCCTTATAATTAGATTGTGAATAGTTTGCATTCTCTATTGTGAATAATTTGCATTCTCTAATCTAACTGCAGTACATACAGTAGGCCATGATGCAGAAAATTGCAGTACTAGTGATAAGATCGCTTCACATGTAAATCATTAATTATGCAGAAAAGTTTGGCTATTGATGGGAAGTTGAGAATTCTAATGGGGGCACAAGAGTTTTGCTATTATAAATTTCAGAGAGAATCAGACAAATTTTTATCTAATCTTATCAAGCAGAAAGTGATTCAGACTGCATAACTAGTTGCACACATCCATACATTCTTTGCTGCCCAAGTCTTACCTCATAAGATTTTCTTAATAGTGTTGTTATACAAGTAATGTTACAAGCATGGGTAGCTGTGAAACATGATTCTGGTTGCTTCCATGAAATTAGTATTTATAAATACTGTGATGAGAGGGGCAAGTTTAGACACTATTTAAAAAGCATAGTCATTATTTGCCGATATGAGAGAAAACCAAAAGTAAAAATCTTTAAACCTGTTGAAACACTGTGAAAAGGAAGAGAGCAAAGTTACTTTGAATTCAGAAAATATTAAATAACTCCATATGAGCTTACCTCGTGGAGTAGGGGAAGTTTAGACATCCTGCACTGAAGTAAAAATACCAATGTGTCTTTCCACTAAAATTTTATTTGGTATTATTGGTTTGATTTTGTTGAGGAGGCGACCGACAGCTAAGGTCATTTGCACCATTAGGGATGGGTGGAAAAGGAAGGGTGGAGAGAAACCCTGCGTTGGCATTAGCCTACTCTTGTCGAAAGGCGCCAAGGGGTCCACAGTTTAACGTCCCATCCAATGGACGTCGTACTCACTCAAAGTTCTTTCCACAAAGCACCTCAAGTAGGGAATCGGATACCACTGAAAAATATTTGTTGTCTCCAGGATTTCGGCATTATTATAAGGTAATCTACCAGTTAAGGTAGGTTTTTGAATGGACACAACTATTAAATAAATATTTTGTGACTCTTAAAGAAACCGAATCCAGCACCTATTCTACATCAGGTCCCTCTTCAACTCTGTGTACTTCATCCTGTCCAACATCCCTATCCTGTTCCTACCCCTTCCTCGTTTGCCCAACATTCTCCCCTCTATCAACGTCTTCAACATCCCACTGCCGCTCAATACGCCTTTCATCCATTTTTCCTGCCTCTATAAGATTTCTCTCAATTAGCCCTTCACCTCACCCACCATATCGAGTGCTTCCTCATTTGTTTTCCTTTCGGTCCATTTCACCTTCTCCATTCTTCTCCACACCCACATTTCAAAAGCCTCCAATCCACGTCTATCCTCCTGCTTCAGTGACCACATCTCCGTGCCATACATAGATAGATCCGTGCCGTACATACATACTACGCTCCATATCAAAGTTTTTACGAGTCTTTTCGTAACATCCCTACACAACGCCCCCCTCATCAGCTCCCTCCTCCTTGTGAAAGTCTCTTTGCCTAGGGCAATTCTTCTCCTTACGTCCCTACTACTTTGACCGCGTTGGTCTAAAACACTTCTGAGATATGTAAATTGTTCTACCTGCTCTATCTTTTTCCTGCCTATTTTAATATTTAGCTTAGCCTTTTTCTTTCTGTGTTATTCGGTAGAACTAGTTTCAATGCATTGGCATTATCCTCAGGTACAGACACACAGGTCGTTTATATTTACAAATATATATGGTGGAGGCGAAGAGGGGAAAGAGGTGGCTTGAATTGATTGAAGTAGGTGGGAGTGGTTGGGGGAGGCTGATAATGGATTTCCACAAAGTTAATCCTGAACAAATCTAAAATTATGGCCTTTGAATTAAAATATGCAAAAATTGGAAAAAAATAACAAAGCATCAATAGTTCATGGCCAGTTTGGCATAGTTTCCATCGCACAAGAGTTTGGCAATTTGTATTTTCTTCTTCAATATCATCCATCATAAAGATTCCAATGTCAATGAGATCACGGTTTTTAATCATGTTGATACATAATAAGAGCTTGGGTATGCATGGGTGATCTCTGGGGAATTCTATAATGTATGTCACTTGTCATGAAAACAAAGCATTTATCCGCAGATGTACAGGTTGTGGTGTCATTTGGGAAACTGATAGAAAAAGCAGTAGATATGATAGACTTAGAGAATGCATTTAATAATGTGAATCCCTGCTTGCAATGTTGGATGGCTATGATTAAACCTCTGATTTCCCTGAAAGCCAAAAAGTTGATTAATTGAATACCATAAAGTTTCTCCAGTTTTGTCAAAATGTTAGTCATTTAAAGGTGCGAACTGACAATAGGCAGGAAGTAATGAATTAAAAATAGATGACAAGTTACCAAAATTGTTGCAAAGCAGTTATGACTGAGAACTCTTGAAAAGGGTATTATACCCCTTTTACTCTATAAGTCTTATCATATATCAAGAGAGTAGAGATGAGGTGTTGAATGGTGCTTATTGGCTCGTAAAACCCTTATTTTCTCAGTAGCAGTCAGCATTGATAAAAAATGTTCAATCCAGCTAAAGCAATTATTACTCTTCTATCTTCCATGAACTTCTGTGGTAGCCAAAGAGAGTATTGACAAAAGAAAAATACTTTGAAGTGTACCAGTAACTTTCTCATCTTTGGCTACCCATTCCCAGAATGATCTGGTCTCCAAGAAAACAGCAGTGTGTAAATACAACTCAGGTGAAGCAAAAGGCATGAAAAGTGATCTAGATATGAAACCAGGCCCTACCACCTCTTAGATGCAATATTCAATAGGAAATTTTACGTCCTACATGGAGGTTATATAGGAGGAACGAAATGCTTTTAAGGCATCCTCTTTAATATGGAAACAATTCATGGGCTTAAATAAAAATTCATGCAGAATGGCTACAATTTTGTTACTACCAGCCAAATTATTAATTTGAGCTTCCAAGTAAAAAGTTATAAATCAATTATTCATTGTTTTCTATTCAAGAATGTGCATAATGAATGTGTGATGGTCAACCGTGGTTTTTAATTTGAATTCATGGTATAACACCATAAAACAATCATTCCTTATTTTGCCATGCATGTACTCACTTAACATTTAATGTGGTCAATCAATCTTGGAATGTTATCTTTTCATTCTTTCACACCAAAAATCAGAAAGTAATTAACAATATCTCCTAGGCTAAACATTTTTTTTTATAATAACCACAAGCACTCAGCACTTCTTCCTCTATCACCAGGTACACAGTTAACCCATATTCATTGCCTAGTTTACAATACAGGGCACACTATTGTCACCAGAGTTGTCCTTTCACATAAAAAATCAGAAAGTACTTAACCATATCTCATAAACTGGAACATTTTTTTCTTACATTTTGTGTGGTGATTTGTGGTAAACTATCAGAGTGTTAGTTTAAGAGTTAAGTTTCATCAGCAAACTTATGGGAGGATCTGAACCTAGGGAAAATGCAGATACATTTATCAATTTGGTATTTACAGCAGCCATACATGGGTTTTATGGCAATATTTAAAAAAATGCTCATGAAACTGGTCTCAATACATTTTAAAGGTTTAACTTAACTGACTTGTCACATAGTATATCGCCAATACCTCTTGTATCTCATGATGAATGTATTGTTATTTCAAAGAGTATTACTAGTTAATTCTTATTTATATCATATATAGGATTTAAAATAGCAGAAAATAACAGTTCAGGATTATGCAATTATGGTTTTCAAACTGGATAATAAAACTCGGTGGATTTCGTCAGCACTATGGAGACAGGTTATGCTACCAGAAGAACCTGTGCAAATTGATCACGCTGTTCCTAAATCTTTGTCTAACCACAATATAATATAATTGATACCTTTCAGAGTAGCCCAGCATTTACCATATATACTTACATCTTTTGGGGTATCTAAAATAAGTGTTGGTGATGACTAACCCCTGTCTCATGCAGAATTCAATTGCTTTCTCCCCACGGTCATTCCACCTACCTTAACCATAATTGCCTACCTCATAACTATCTTTTTCTTTGCCTACTGCTGCATCCTAATCCCCAATAACTATAAAATATTTCCCTCCAGGAACATCCGCAGTTATATCCTCTGATCGTGTACCTTATCGACTTCTTCCTCCATATGATTGCTTGGTGACATGTATACTTGAACAATGACTGAGTTCATCGGTTATGCTTTTAATTTACCTGGGTAAAATTCTTTCCGTTGCTTGCTCTTTGTTGACTACGATTCTTCCTACCTTTTTATTCAATATAATGGTAACCCCTCGTCGGCTCTCCACTGTAAATGACAATATAACTATTACTCCAGAAATCCCCACTATCCTTCTATCTCACCTTGAAAGTGCACAGTCATAAATCGCAGAAATGGAATGCATTGACTCGATTAAATACCTAGGCGTTACCCTCACCCATGACCTCCCCTGGGTGATACTCATATGGGGAATATATGGACAAGCTAACAAATAATTAGCATTTATTAGAAGAGTGGTGGGTAAATGTAATGAAAAAGTTATTATTATAGAAAATGAAAAGAGAAATGTTATCTGCGCTGGTTAGGCCTCAGAATATGCTGCAAGTATTTGGGATCCTCACGAAGTTGGATTAGTTGCCAAGTTGGATCACGTGCAACTTAGAGGAGCTAGATTTGTGAAACGTTGTTATGATAAACTTAGTAGCGTATCCAAAATATAAGAGCAGCTAGGCTGGAAATCACTCATGGAGCGAAGGTTAAATTACAGATTAAATCTTTTGCTTTCATTAGAAGGACGTCTCTTTAGCAGTGATGTTGAAAATGTATTATTACCCACATCTTACTATGGTAGGAGAGATCATGCTGGTAATATTAGAGCGATCAAATGTAGAACAGATGGATTTAAGATGTAATTTTCTCCATGAATGATAAGGGATCAGAATAAAATTGTCCGACCGTAGTGCCATTTCTTCGTCAATACTAGCATTCAGGTTTAATATCTAATGCAATGTAATTCTTACTCCCAGGCTGAAAAGTATGCGCCAACAGTCTTCGACATGGCTGGGTGCCTCTTAGGAAAAAATCATGACTTTAATTTTAAACAAAGTATTTCCTCCATCACAGAATAAATTTAGACCTCCTCGATAACTTAAGAGGTTTATCACCTTTTAATTGTATGATAATATATCTAATGATATATTATCATACAATCCCCCTACCCGCATGAGGGTTTGAGAGGGAGGGATTGAGACCAATCCAAAGAGATGACAGAGTCACCGCGAAAGAGGAATTGAATGCTACCCAAGGATATCCTAGTGCACTGCACAGTCCGTTGGATGGAACAAAGTTGACTCATCGCACTTCCGAGACCGGATTGGCAATGCTGCTTCATCTGTGCCTCAACCCTCCCTCCCCCTCTCCTCTGACCTTCCATCGAACCTACCCTCCCCGTAATGTACAAGGTGCCACGCTCTTATGTAATAAACTCAAAGAAAACCAAGGAAATATTCATAATAATACTGAGGAATACGATGACTCGTTTAATGACGCGGGTGCATTTCTGGAGGGGCACGCTATTGCGTCGTTGGCTGGTGGTCTTGGAGGCAGCTGTACGCTCGGCACTCGAGTTTGCTCCCGAGCAAAGCCCTGAGAAACTACGCGAAATGCGTAATTTCGGAATTAAAATGGGCTACAATTCACTCAGTCTCCTTTTCCATCGTCCCAATTCGATTTCACTCTCTTGTGCGAAGTCTCTCTCCCCCATAGCGAGGAAACCCCTCTAGTATTCCACCTTCCCCTCAAAGCCCTCCCCCCACCTTCCCCTCAAAGTTCCCCCCCCCCGTTTACTAGCCGACAGGCGTTTGGTCTCGCCAGTTCGCTTTGAGAGCCGGGATGAGCTAGTTGCTTGAAGCGGATGGGCTCGCCGCTTTCTCGGAGTTCGTGAAATCCGCGAGGGAATATCGTCGAGCCACTAAGTTTACGCTAAAGACTAAGCGGTCGAAATCACGGGCAGATTTTTATAACTAGTGAGTGACGATTTAATAAAAGCCCACGTGTAAACATACAGTGGTAGATAAACCTTCATAAGTGTGTTCAGCGTATCAAGTTTTTAATTGTCACGTTTCGTTTATCTAGATCTAAAGGCCACTTTCCAAAACTGACGGTTGCATGTTGGTACGTATGTAGTCAGCCTACAAAAATTGCTTTGAAATGTGCGTTCTCTTGCTGGCATCCGTAAATGCATACACTGAGCAAAGGGTTGAAGTACACGGTAAATCCGATCTTCAGCTTGGCTTAATTGTCGTCGGTAATTGCCCTGGGGATGTATTAATGATGGTTCCGTAATTTTCATCCCTGGGGATCAGGATGGTGCGGTGGGTAACGTACTGGCTTCCCATCCAGAGGGTCCTAGTTTGAACCTTAGAGGCAGCAGGTATTTTTCATTGGAGTCTCGATCCCTACGATGAAGGTGCTTTGGGGAGAGCACTTTGAGTGAGTAAACCGTCCGTCGTTTGGGACGTTAAACTGCGAACCCCTTGGCGCCTTTCGATAAAGAGAGGACCCAGTTTTCTTTCCTCCCTTCCTCTTTTCTCATCCACCCATAATGGCGCTAATGACCCCGGCTTTCGGCCACCACCCCCTAAAATTACAAATATTGTCGATCCTCGGCAATACTGAGGTTGTAATCATGGCCGCGGTAGCTTCCAGTTTTCCAAATTTCGATTTGAGACTTCCCATTTCTTCGTCATTGTAGAGGCT
Source organism: Hetaerina titia (assembly GCA_037158775.1). NCBI lineage: Eukaryota > Metazoa > Arthropoda > Insecta > Odonata > Calopterygidae > Hetaerina > Hetaerina titia. Next base: position 91,520,651 of record CM073771.1, on the reverse strand, counting down.
CCACAATTTATGATCTGATTACCCTCTGGTCTACCCCGCGCTTGGCATGTGATTCGAAATGGGGAGGGACCGCAGATTGGATCGCGTGTTAAATGGATAAAAATTCAACCTGAATTTTGTAGTTCATTCCTTCGTACACGACGGTGGCACCCTAATTAGTATAGCGCTCGCCATCCAAGCACAGAGGCTGGGCGCTCAAATCTAGCATCGGGTTTGCGAGCGAGTGGAATGAATTTCCCAGGAATCCTTATAAGGAAAATAAAGCAACCGTCCCGGCGCGTTAGAGCTCATTGATATTAGCTGCCAATTTCTTAATTTTGCCAATCTTAAGAAAATACTATTTTGAAATTTCTTTCCCTGCAGATACCCTCAAGATGAGGCCACTCGTAAGCTCAAACACGTCAAGCTTCCCTTTTCATTTCATTTTACGCCTATTGCAGGAAAATAACATTCAAAGTGCCGGCCTGCTGCGGAGAGGAGAAAATGTGAGTAAAATCTTGCAACTTAAGGTTGCCATGGCTCTTCTGAGACACTTTGACCAATATTTACTCACTTCCCAAGTATTATAAATAAGGTGATGAATTATTTATGTTTTGCCATAGCTAGTAGAAAAGGTGTAAACGCTGACACTGTAATACAGCCAAGAATAAAAGATAACAATGTATTTTCCACAAAACTTTAAATTTGCGAAAACCATTTTCAGTGTAAAGTTATGATCCTCGGGTACCTTAAGATGACGCCTGTGTTGAAATTAGGTGTAGAAAATAAAATTTTTGTGGGAAATACATCGTATTCTTTCATTCAAAAATAAATTTCCACACAATCAATCGTAATATTGTGTATTAAAGGGGAGAACGTTAGTCTAGACCGGTGACAGTAGGAATGTACTAGGGATATTGGGTGGAATGGAGGTAAGTAGAATGAATGTGGAACAGAAGGATTTATTGTAGAGTGCGGTGTCAGGTCTTCATTTTTGACAAGGTTGAGCAGTGAAGTGGCTTTATTTTAGTGTCTTTCCAATGCCAACTTTAATTCTATTGCCGATGAACTAATATATTATTTATGAGTAAATTTATTATTTAGTAATATTGGTTAAGTGTTTTACCTTTCATTGTGAAATATTTTACCTAATTACAATATTATTTCATTCCACAAGGGAAACTTACTTGTAAAATATGGCAACAATTTCAGGTGGTGGCAAAAGATTGAAAGACCACTCCTTATATATGCAGTACCTGTCAAATCAAGTGAGTTTAAGTAGATTTATTTTGGATTAATAAGACTAGGAAATTTATCAGTTTAATGACAATTGTGCTGCAATTACAGATTCAAATTAGCTCTTTTTGAGAGTACAGTCGGTGGAGTCTTTGGAAACAATGCAAAAAGTAGCCAAATGGCATCAGGATGGTGCGGAGGCTAACGTATAGGCTTTCCACCGTGAAGGCCCGGGTTCAAATCCTGGAGGCAACAAATATTTTTCAGTGGCATCCCAATCCCTACTTGAGATGTTTGGTGGAGAGCACTTTGAGTGAGTACGACGTCCATTGGATGGGACATTAAACTGTGGACCCCTTGGCACCCTTCGACAAGAGTAGGCTAATGCCGATGCCGGGTTTCTCTCCACCCTTAGTTTCCCACCCATCCCTAATGGCGCAAATGACCTTAGCGATCAGTCGCCTCCCCAACAAAACCAACCAAGAATTGGTACAATACTTGAAGAAGCCTCATACAAGAGTAAATTATACTATGCATGTATTCAGTTTTCTTGCAGAAATAAGTTGAAAAACTATGTAAACTTGCAGCATCTTTGGCATGATTATTTTTATAGCTGTAGGAAACAATCGTGAAATGCTGGGCTATATTTTGACAAAATGTATTTATGTAAGAATTCTATGTTTTTATTTTAGGAATATCAATCTATGTGACTCACCTGCCAATGGACTTGCATACACAATAAGACCTGGTTCATAATTTGATAATTCTCCTTTACGAGATATTCCATGGTAAGAAAGCTCTTTCTCTTCTAAAAAATGTTGCATATCATTTCCTACCAGCATGTTTTTCCCAGATTACTCAATTGACTTAGTAATATTTGAAAAGCAAGTACTTGCTTGCTAAGTGGAACTTACTTTCATGGATCAAAAACTTAACATATTTTTTCGGAGAGTAATTTTGATGTTGATCAGATTACTGTTGGGCATAGCCCTAAAACGGCGATCGGGATATTGCGCTGGCTAACGTACAGGTTTCCCACCGAGAGGGTCCGTGTTCGAATCCCGGAGGTGGCAGATATTTTTCAGTGGCATCCCAATCCCTACTTGAGGTGCTTGGTGGAGAGCACTTTGAGTACGACATCCATTGGATGGGACGTTAAACTGTGGACCCCTTGGCACCTTTCGACAAGAGTAGGCTAATGCCGACGCCGGGTTTCTCTCCACCCTTCGTTTCCCACCCATCCCTAATGGCGCAAATGACCTTGGCTATGAGTTACCTCCCCAATAAAACTTAGTAGCCAACGAAGCCCATTTTTAATCATCCCAATGATGCAGGATTGTTGATATCTTATCATTTATTGAAAAAAGTCATTTTTCAAATTTCATCATTAAATTAACATAATCTTATGATGGAAATTTAGTATGCAATTATTTCTTCTGGGAGGTGTGGTAGCCAAGGGTTTAGATCAGTTTTAACTCTGATGGGCCAGGCCTGATTCCTGGTGGCTTGGAAAATTACCACTTTCAACGTAATTCTATTATTTTTAGGGTGTTCAAGATGAAAGCCACAGGCACTTCAAGGAAATGAACTGCTTCATCTCTGTTCCTTAATTTTGGCATAATTCCCCGATTTGAAAAACATCTTTGCAACAGGGCGTGAGGTATTCTGTCGAACTTTTTAATTCCACATGCCTCAGGCCTTAGTGAGGTGAGCTGCACACTCAAATTTATAGAAATCATTGTGCTGATCACTGTGGTTACTCTTGTTTAATCATTTAGTTAGTTTGATTTTCAAATTGTCAAATTTGACTATGTATCATGGATTTGCGTGAAACCACAGTACATACTAAGCTTACGCCGACTGGGATGTTATTTTCATTTAGGTTATCCAACAACATTAATAAGCACACAGGTTGGCTTTGATATATACTCCACCTATTAGTAAGCAGAATTTTTCCACTAATCAACAGGATAATAATGGTGGCGAGTTCCTTCTCTTGAGCCACTTGGTGGTTTCCCAGGAAGATCTGGTACCTGAAAAATCCCACAGCATGGATGAAGGGTAGAGGCGCAAGGTAGGTAGGGTCTCAAGATGCATCACTCTGAATGAAATCCAGGCCCCCAGGTCAGTAAACCAACACGCTTACCATTGGACTACCACACACTCCCTGCTTAGTTTGTGTATAATCTATTTTTAAACCAGTCAATATAAACCAAAATGAAATAATTTCAGTAAAATCAGAATTAGCTTTAATTCCTCACCTTAATTTGATAAAAGTATTGTTACCCACAATAAATGTTATATCAAAAACCTTATCAATTTCTCTAGGAGATAAATAAATCAATATGAATGCAACTGAAAATTTAAGTTACTCTAAATAATGTGAAAGCATCATGTCAAAGTTGCTCTCATCATTCTTTCATCTTTTCTTTGTATTGAAAAATCATTTTAATAAGAATAACCTTTTGCAAGATGGATTAATTATTGTCAATTTTTGCATAGTTCCTTCTTATAAAATGCCTTTTGACAATAGGTCAATAGAATAGTAAATTAAATCACCAAAGGTTGCTCACGGAGTAAATTTTGAACACTTAACATTTTAGGTGAAACTATGAAATTTTCAGCATACTAATGAACTGGTTTTGCAAAAAGACGGAGGACCTTGCATTTAATCCTGCCAAATTGCAAAATTATATTGATTTCAATCATAAGAAGCAATAATTATTATATATTCAATACAAATGTTTTAGGTCCACATGTTGAATAAACTGGTGTGTGTAATGTTGATGTTAATAATCTTTGTTCTAGACTGCACTTTGATGTGTGTTTCCTAAATAATTCTCTAGAGGTATTAAAACTAGTGTATCATTCAACTTTTTTCTCCAATCATATGGCATAGTGTCTTAGGGATTGTGTGTGCATGTTGTGCAAAGTTATTTCCAACCATATAGGCCCTTGTTAAAGAAATTCAAATTTTCTTATCATTCCTTCTATGTAATATTTACAATGTCTGTCTTAATAATAAATAATATCCATATCTTTCATGCAAATAGCAACATTCACTCATATTCAACTAGAAATCATAACATCTACATATGTTATCAAAAATAAATAATTTCATATGAAACCTCAATGGAAATGAGTGTAATAATTTAAAACTCAATGCCAAATTTATTGATGAGTGATAGATTGTAGTCTTAAAATGAAACTCGGGAACTTCCTTCTAATGAAGTGTTATTTTTCATTGAATGAATTTTTAAATAACAAATAATTGTAATGCTTTCCTTTGCATTTCTGGGCTCTCCATCGAGGCTGCTTGTCTTTTGGTGATGATATTTTTGCTGGCCATCCTGCCTGCATCTTCAGGTGGAAGTTAATTTTCCAAGCTTTTCTGTCCAAGATCAAGAAATATAAATCTTTTTTAGAAGCTTTGTCTGCTTTATATAAGGGTGGCAGTCAAGTACTGTGCTCTGATTGGATAGTCCTCCATGTGCTGTTTAATTGATATCCATCATCCAGGTTGATAGTTCTTGATCTTGGAAAAGAAAGCTTCTAAAAATACCTTCAACCTGAAGACGCAGGTTGGATGGCCAGCGAAACTCTTTACCAACAGACAACCAATTCGGATGGATAACCCAGAAATGCAAAGACAAGCAATTCAATGCCATGGAAACCGTCACCCAAAGTAATTGTAATACATAGTTTTTATTAAATTCTTGCATCTTTTGCACTTGCATGTCGAGTGTGACTCGCCACGGTTAGCAGCGGCAGCAGCTCGTATGCTGAGCCACACTCGACTCGTTTCACCGTGAGGGGAATCGGGATTTTTGTCCATATTTTCCAATAACCTTACTTGCAATCATTTGCATGAAAGAACAAGTAAGGCAAGGCTTAATTATTAATAGCATGGCTTGTTTTATAAATGAATAGTATTGACCCATAATGTCATCATCGACAAATGCATTCTCCATAGGATGCCACCACTTTCGCAGATGTTTGTTGTCTCTTTGCTGTGTTGCAAGTTCTTTTTGCCGTTCATTACTTGAAGTCAGATAAATGTAAAGCAATGCCTTTGAGAGATGATCTGTTTCTGGAAAAAGATCTCCAGAATGTAAAGTTACCTCAGTCAGGTGTTCCGTAGTGCATTGCTTTCTAGTTTGGATAATTGAATTTACTTTTCTTCTTAGTGTCAGCTGTCTCATCAAACGTTCTTTTTCTATGTATTGCATAATCAGGAATCTTGAGTAGGAGGGTGTAAATTCATATATATTGTACAAAGGATTCCAACAAAGACAAATGAAAAACTGATCTCGCATGTGAAATTTATTAAGAAACTAGTACATGATCTCGTTGGAGAATTCAGAGATGTATCACAAACTTCCAGGGTCAGATTACCATCCACAAACCGAGCAACATTTAGATCGGAAACTCCATATAATCACACCTCATCCTAACAAAAATCATAAAGATTTTGCGGTTTGCTCTAACCGAAAAATCAAAGATGGAAGAAGAGAGACAAAATATATGCGAGACATGTGAAGGTAACCCAGGTCTTCATGTTGGTGAATGCTTCCAAAAATATCATACCATGAAAAATTAGTTTAAATTATGGTGTATCAATAATTATGTAAAAAGATCCAATTAAACTAGTTTGTATGAAAAGAACCTCCAGTTTTTCATTCTAGTGCCACACTTTTTAAATTTTTAAATTTAAAAAGTTAACACCAACTTTCAATTTCATCCAAAGTATCAAGTCTTTCCCTTTATTCTGCCTTTTAATCTAAAATGCCTTTAAATTTACTTAAAAGCATTCTTTTCTTAAATTTATCGACAATGGTGCAAAATGACCTTGGCTGTTAAAGCACCCTTAAAACATAAAACTAACTTATTTGCTTCCTTCTGCCTCACATATCCTGCATTCTCCCTTCTTTCACACTCATTGAATATTTATTTTCAGTCAGTATGTCCTGAAAAAATACCCACTTTTGTCAAATTATCCCCGAAAAACTTCTCTCCCCTCCCCTACCATGCTGCACATTTATTGTTTTGATTTCATTGCTATTTGATTTTTTTCCCATCGCCATACCATTTCATAAGTTCCCGATATATATCCACTGATATTAGCAACTTAAGTGATGATATAACAACGCAATTTGTTTCATTAAGTCCTACTTTCCTCTGCTAAAAGATATTAAGCAAGGCAGATGTTATGATTGATAACTGGGGAAACCTTTTCTTTTTTTACCCTCAGTTTTCCCACATCTCCTGCCTTGGACTCGCCCAACACCTACTCCTCTACTTCCATTCTGTCTTTATTTTCACATCTGTCTTCTTCATTCCTTGGTTCGTATTTGGTAACTTTTTTGGTATATATAGCTCCAATGTGCAGGTGAGGAGTGTGGAAGAGGCTATGCAGTGGTTGGAGCTCCTTTAGAAAAACTGAAACAATCAATTAGTCAGTAAAAACATGTGAACTTACTAGCCCAGGTGATTTTCTATTATTTTTAGGTAATCTACCGGTTAAGGTAGATTATTGGATGGACACAACTACCAAATAAATATTTTGACTCCTAACAAAACACAATCCAGCAACCTTGTCTACATCAGGTCCCTCTTTATCTCTGTGTACTTCTTTCCTCCCTTCATCCCATCCAACATCCCTATCCTGTTCCTGCCCTTTCCTCGCTTGCCCAACATCCTCCCCTCTATTACCTTCTCCAACATCCCACTGCCACTCAATATGCCTTTCATCCATTTTTCCTGCCTCCATAGGATTTCTCTCAACAAACCCCTCTCCTCACCCACCATCTTCAGTACTTCCTCATTTGTTTTCCTTTCGGTCCATTTCACCTTCTCCATTCTTCTCCACACCCACATTTCAAAAGCCTCCAGTCAACGTCTATCCTCCTGCTTCAGCGACCCTGTTTCCACACCGTACAGAGCTACGCTCCATATCAGAGTTTTTAAGTCTTTTCTTAACCTCCCTACTCAACGTCCCCGTCATAAACTCCCTCCTCCTTGGGAAAGCGTCCTTACCTAGCGCAATTCTTCTCCTTATGTCCCTACTACTTTAACCGTGTTGGTCCATAACACTCCAAAGATACGTAAACTGTTCTACCTGCTCTATTTTTTCCCCTCCTGTTTTAATGTTTAGCTTAGCCTTTTTATTCCTGGAAAATCACATAACCTTTGTTTTATTAATATTAATTCTCATCCCATATCTATCGCACTGAACCTCCAATTCACTCGGCAATGCTTGCAAGCCCTTGGCTGACTAATGCTTGGTCATCAGCAAACCTAACCGATTTTACAAATTCCTCTCCAACTTTCATTCCTACCTCCAGTTCTTCCCATGCCTCTTTAATCATTTCCTCCGCATATACGCTGAACAGCTTATTTTCTATTAAATAAACATTTGTTGCAGTAAAATAAAAGTTCTTCCATGTTCCATTGTACCTCCTCTCCCTTTTGAAAGGTAAGAGATTCCATTTATATTTTAACTTAATCTTATAATTTCCACATTCTGATGACAATATTTAAATATATTTTGAAATCTTAGAAGTATGATTGTTTTAAAAAATTCAATTGATCAACATGCACAAACATTAATGCTTTATAGATTCAAATTTCTTGCATGGTATTTATGAGTGATGACCAGCAGGTATTCATTTCAGGAAGCTATTCTCAACCATTGTTTATCAAAGACAGTCATTTAAGTGTTCTGCCCATTCAATTTAGGCAAATGAATAAAATTTTTAATCAAATGAAGTAGCAGCAGTTGTTAATCAAATACTTGCTAATAAATTGTCATGGATGAATTGCAACTGTTTCACTAAAATAGTTCGTATGAAATTCAATTCCATATTAACTAAAGATTAATATCTCTGATAATTCAAGTGAGTTTCCATTTTCTTTTTAATTTAGGAAGTGGAACTGGAATCCTTAAAACATCTTAAAAGCAGTTTATGAAAAACCTAGTTAACGTAAAATTCATCATATTTCAATTTTTTTCCCTCAAGTCTTCCATTGGATATCTATGCTAGGTGAGAAGAGCATGCATAGGAATCAAGGTTGATCAGGTAACTCTCTCACCAAAGGAGATGCAGGACAAAGCTGTAAATTTCCTTGCTGATGCCAAATTGGACAGTGCTATCAGCATCCGAAGAAGGGCGCTTCATTTGGGTGTCAGCCTTAAACGAGGCCTCCGAATAGACTGCAATTCCTCCGCCACTAACTTTGTGGATAGTGGCTATGAGGGTACTTCAGTAAAATGAAATAGTTAAAAAAGGATATTTGGAATACTGATGCAATTTCTACTACACATTTATCTCAACAAATGTATTTATGAATAATAATAAAGATTAAAAAAACAACACTGAATGTTGTCTATTTTTAAAATGTATCCCTTGGTGTAATCTTTGAATGACGAATCGAATGATGCTTAAGAATTAAAAAAGGAAACAAAAGAATTTTCCTAAAAAATCTTTTTTCTTAAGTTAACATTTCATAAAAATGTTCATTTGAATTGTTACCTTGAGTACAGCTGTAAATTAATAAATTCCGACGATCTCCAAAAAATGGCAGTGTAAATATATTTACACCCTCTGCCATGCTCAAATTATGCAATGCGGGTAGATCAATTCGTTATGAATTAAAACAGAAATATAAGTGGATAGTTTAACTTGAATGGCATGTCGATATTTCCTGCAAATATATATTCGAAACCGTGTTTAATTAGCCAAAAAACCGCAAAAGAGCCATTAAAATTGTCAGAATGAAATATATAAGCAGTATCTTTACTGCATGTAAAAAAATATGTATCACATGAAACATACGAAAAGATAGCGTAATCATAAGGTAATAAACAAATGAGTCACATTTACTCGCACTGGGTAAAAAATGACGTCATGCGCCGAACTGAACAAAGTCCAATAATTGCAGTTAATTGGTCTATCAGATGCGAAAAAAGATGGTATCCAAGAACCGGCTCACGCTTCAAACAAGAGTAACTCCATTGACGGCCAACCGCTCACGAGCCGTCTCGGGGTACCGTGAAGCCCAAGGTGAGGTGCTAAGTCTCCTCGAGAAAATATGCGGGAGTCCACCCAGCGAAAATATTCTAAGTCCAGAGCCCGTCGCCAGGCGAGAGAGGCGTCGAGGCAGGCAGATACCTCAGATTCGTCAGGCGAGAGCCTTGCCGAGCTCATCGGGTTGATTTTGAGCAAAAATCGGCAAAGTCCGTAGTTTTGCAAGACAAATATGAGTTTCGAACCTCGTTTTCACAAGTAACCCGGTAGCCCGGGGGATAAGAGGAGGATTGCGGGCTCGAGACTAGGTATAGCGTATGTTACATCGATTCTCTTTTGCGGCCGAAATTTTTTTTTTTTGCAAAATATTTTCGATTCGCTAATATGCACAATATTGTCACCAGAGATTTTGACAGTAGGCTCAGGATGCCGCGGGAGATCAGGAAAACAATTAAATATTGAATATTTTTGTGACGAGGGCTGCCATTTTTTCCGGCGGCCCGCCGCCCGGCCGGAAAAAATGGCAGCCCTCGTCACAAAAATATTCAATATTTAATTGTTTTCCTGATCTCCCGCGGCATCCTGAACCCACCGTCAAAATCTCCGGTGACACTTCCCTGAAAATTATTGAACAAAAAAATTAGTTAAAAGATTGGTTGAAGTTTTAGCCAACAGATGGCGTATGCCTTCACTAATTGAAAACACCTCGAATACAATCACACCCTAATACAACTTTTTCTCACTAGAGGCACCAACGTGTAATTTCGAAATTCAACTTTTACCTGTCCATACAAATTGCATTGTTTATAAAATATTTGGCAATATGGGATTCGTTCAAACGTCGTACACGGGCAATGTAAAATATGACGCACCCTTCCGATTACTTCCAGCAAATTCTTAACAATTGTGTTGGATAATAATACAATTTCAATATTAACGAGGTAATATTTAAACATTAGCAAGTTGATTAATAGATTATGCTCAAGCTAAACCTTAATTGGTTGCAGTGTCTCCTAGCCCATATTCAGCAACTTTTGTTTTTTATTTCAATGAAATCTGTCAGTTGTGAAGCTTAGAAGAGTTACGTTTGATCCAATAAACTTATTAGTTAATAATAGTAATATCCGATAATTCCTCCGGAACTATCTCAACACGGTTTATTGTTCCAGTCGATCGATGGAATTCTATCCACTGCACTGGCTGCAACGTGCTCTTTATTACTGCAGTCACAGTAGTTGACGTTTTAATTACACAAGAATCATTAATGCAAGAATATATTCAAAACATTTATTAATTTCAAAATTATAGAATACAAAAGTGTGAACTAAATCGGTTAATTCCTTCTTAAACAATGCAGCAAACAAAGTGTTTTTGAAGACTCCTTGGGTTTGATAAAACCCATGTCCCTGGTATTTCAGGAATAATATCCAATTAAGTTTCCTTGGCTCTCATCCACATTCACACTAATTACATTGAAAAACATTCACAGTATATTATGTCTATACAAAAAGGAGGAAAGAATTTATTCTCTTACACCATGGCGTGGACAAATTATCACGTATGCTTTCAATTGCACCCGAAGGTTAACCAACTACTATCCATGCATCATATTATGAAATTATTTAAGTTTATCTATCAATGGGATTCATATTAAAACCTAATAAAAATTAGTTTGTTTTGTTGCAAAGACATGAGGAATTTAGATTGTAATGAATTTCCCAATTGAGCAGGGAATGCTGGGAATAATCTGGCAGGAAAGGTTGACGCGGACGTTTTTGATTAGCAATGGGGTGCTGAAAATTGTGACAGAGGGGAAATTGTTAGTAAAGGATAGGGTAGTAATATGAAATACATATTAGACAGAAGACTCTTTGCAAACATTGAAGAGGGGCATATTGTAGTGTTGGATGATGGGTTTTTCAGTTAGCTGATGCAAGGAAGTTGTCCCTGTACTGTTGGGTAGCTGGTTTTCATCTTAAACCTACCTATACCGGTCAACTAATATAATAATATTATTAGGCCTATTTTAATGAATGGGAAAATTTAGCATTGAATTTAAAATACCATACCAAGAAATGTAAAATAAAAAGATTATTATCGAATATCAGGTTTCATATGTATGTATGGAAACGGACATAAAACAAGGATTATGAAACTGGTGACTGTGGATCAAAACTGCTTATGAACAGTGATTTATTGGACCAGATGTGTGAAAACAAAAAAATGAGACTCAAATTAAGAGAGGATAATGCTAAATTACATCAAAATTTAATCAATGCCCTTCATATTCCATTGGACCTGTCCATTCAGATTCAACTATCCCGGATGAAGATTGAGAATTGACCTTGAGAAACTAAGTCGGGGAAAAAGAGAAGTGAAAATCCCTTTGGAAGGATTGGAGAACATTAACCTACATACCTGGAAACTTAATTGGAAGAAACCTTTTAAATAAAGATCAAATGAATGCAAGCCATCCACATATGAAGGAAAGATTAAGGCTCTTTGGGTTTCATGGTTTGAACTGAAAATAAGATACCAAGGAATGCAAAATGAAAAGATTGTAATTGAGTAGTAGATTTGATTTGAATGTATGGAATCTGACATCAAATCAAGGATTATGAATCTGGTGACTGTTGATCCAAACTGCTTGTGAACAGTGATTTATTGGACCAGATTTTCCTGCCAATTACATGACTAGATAATATCTTATACCAATGCGTGAAAACAAAAAAATGTGACTCAAATTAAGAGGATAATCCTAGATTACTTCAAAATTTAATCAATGCTCATCATATTTCATTGGAGCTGGCCATTCAATTATCCTGTATGAAGATTGAGAATTGACCTTGAGAAACTAAATGGGGGAAAAAGAGAAGTGGAAAACCCTTTGGAAGGATTGGAGAACAAATCTGGAAAATTTTCATTGGAAGAAACCTTTTAAATAAAGATCAAATGAATTCAAGCCTTCTACATATGAGCAAGTGATTAAGGCTCTTTGGGTTTCATGGATTGTAAAAGACCATTTCGAAGGACCACTCAATAACAGATCCTTCACTATGGTTACTCTATTGAAATTAACTCATTGGTATTTGTTTACTGTTTTTCCGACATGAATAATTTGACACACTAAATCACACTTCATTTTACCAACTTAAATCCATATTTTCAACCACAGGCACCTACCTACCTCTCTGTTCGTTTGGGTCAATCGATTGCAGCTGGTTTCTGGCAGCTAAAAAATGAATGGCTGCCTGTTAAATATTTTTTAAAACATTTCATTACTCCACAAATAGATAGGAAAAGTCTTTATTTACATGTATCCTGTTAAAGATTGGAATACATCAAGTAGGGATAAATCTATTATAAAAACAAAAGAATAATCAAGCCACGTCATGATAAACCACTCAACACTTTGAAGCTAGGCACCACTGTGATATAAAACAAAATATCACAGCAATCAACCCAGAGGTCTGTTTAGTTAGTGATTGTAGAGTTCACTTAATACCTAGGCCAATGGGTTGCTAAATTTGCACATCATGGGTAGGTGGGTCAGTGCCTTTCCCTGGGCCGGCTATTGTTTCCAAGGAAGTTCTGGTGCCAAAAAGAAATAGCTTGGCTGGAGCTGAGGGTTCCTTAGAGGCATGAATTTGAATTGAACCTGGACCCTCTCCAGTCAGCAGTCCAGCAGCACTCCCAGACTAGCACGTCACCCAATGATATGTTCATTTGATTTCTTCCTTTAGCCGTAACCATAGCAGGGTGATTTTTCGACACATCACAAATGTTGGAAGCAATTAGTTTATAAGCTGACATCTACTCAGTTTCCATAAACAATACCTTTAATGATGATTAAGAACAAAATTTAGCATAACAAATGTGCATATTTGAAAACACTCATTACATTCAAAATTCTTCATAGACTGTTAGGGACCGATTGGTTACATGTTCCATTTGTCAGTTACACAGATCTCCCTGGGAATCCAGAGCTGGCTCAGGGAATGGAGCTAGCCTTCTCTTATTATCTTTTTTTGTCCATTTTACACATGGTACAAATATTTATTAATTAAAGGAGATCTCTCTTATAAAACCAGCCTTCAAGTAGGACTGCATTGTTTTGATTTTAGATCAATGAGGCAGTTTCTCATGCAGAAAGCAGAAATTATAGAGCCTGACGGGAAAGAAACATTTTTCAAACCCTTACAGGTCCACCCATCTTCATTTCAAACATTATTGTCTATTATCATTTTCAAATACACATTTGAGAATCTCTCTTTGTTCGTACTTGGGACCAATTGGGTTGGACAAGGCACTACGATTAACAGATGAAACTTAGCATTTTCACTGTTTCCTAATAGGCTTTGTTGGGAAATCAGGTAGCAAAAATGCACCATTCCAATGACCTTCTGGAGTTATCCCATGAGGTAGCAACTCCAGGTTCACATGAAATAATCTGTGATATCCCTTGGCTGAAGCTCTTGTCACTGAAACAATAGGGAGGGTCTCACCATATATGCCCGAGTCTGGTTAATCACATCTGTTCTATTCAGCCCCTGAATTTTTACTCAAAATTTCCAATTTTAACATAACTCTTGTGTGAGTAGTGTTTGTTATTTGTTGAATGTTTAAGAGTTCATTCCAGTGAAGTAACTTTAATTGTAACTTATGAACTTTCATGAATGCATGTCCTCAACAAGGATGAAAAGAAATTTTATGAAGCCCTTTCAACAGTGGGTATCAAGTTATAAACAATCATTATACATTTAGATATATTTAATCAATAGTGAGACCCACTTCCTTCAAAAGTTAACCACCATTGCCACAAATACTGCCCACATGTGACCCTTAAAATTGTTTGCTGTTACCACTGTTACAAATACTACAACAATCAGGGTTCAGAAGCAGCTATATGAAGAGTCAAAACCTTTGCATCACTATTGTAAAGATTCAACTACAAGGAAACGCAATAGTACGGAGAAATGGAAGGATTGCAGAAAAATAACCAGTGAGAGAAGGTGCCCTGCCAACTACATCCCATTTGGTCCCTCCAAAGTCCCATGACAAGTCTTCCCCCTCGTATTATGCCTTCTCCATTCAGCCTTATACCAAAATAACTTGTGTCATGCCCCTCAGTCCCTAAGCTATTCAAATAAAACAACACTTCAGTGCTAACACATTTCAGAAAGCTTCAGGAGGATAGATCCAAGGAGAATATTGTTGGGAGTAACAAAGAACTCTTTTCCCTCTTAGAATTGACAGAAAATTTGCAATTGGGGTTGTCTTAATGGGTTTTGTCGAATATTTTAAATTACAATATTATTCAACCCATGATGCTGATTGAAATCCTAATTACTTAAAAACCATATTCATTTTTATCTGGCAATCTCACATAAAACCCTTTGAAGCCCCATTTGGGGTCACAACCCATGAGTCCCTGTGAACCTGAGTATTAAGGTACATAGATGTAACTGCTTTGTAACTCAATTAAGTCACTCAAGATTGTAACTCAAAGTAAGATTGAATAATTCTCTCAACTCTGAGTATAAAAATTTTCACTCCAGGCATGTTTGCATAAATGTCAGAAAGATAGGAATTTTGTTAATAACAGTGAATTTTCAAAAGAAGTAGGCCATAATTAATCATTGCTTTCAATGCAGACATGAGAGTTCCAGCAAACATCACTTGAAAAACAAAACATCTTGTTCATTTTAGATTAACTTTCAGTGAGATTCTGAAGCAGGTGAACTGACTTTCTTGAATAATATGACTGAGCAAAACAAGGTTATGAAAAACAGGCAAGTATAGAGAAAAAAGCAGCGCTTGAAAGAAGGATGTGGAGAGAGGGAGCTGGGGCTGATGCAGAGGTAAGAAAATAGGCAACTTAAGGGTAAAAGGTGTTATTTGCAGTAACCGAGGGTCAGGCAATGACTGAGAAAAGATGAATTAGTCATCCTGGGTTTTCCATTCTTTGGTCTATCTGGTCTGAAAGCAGTTTTGCAATTAATCCAAAGAATTTTATAATTAATAACATCCCTGGAGGCATTTGCTAGGTGAAAGGTAAATGCAGCAAGCCTTACATGTCCTTTCATGCTGAACTTAACTGACACTTGCAATAATACAATTGCATTGACATTGGAAAAACAAGCAATTCTCCTTGATGGCATTTGCATAATATGTGTAGAGTGGCCTTTGCTCAACATGTAATTTGGATGGCAAAACTAATGGCTATTGAGATCTGATTCTAATGAGCCCATCATAGAAGCCACAGAAATCATACAAATTAGCTAAGAGTTTCAACATAGGATGCCAACCAACTCATGGAAGTGAAAATTTAAAACTCAAGAAAGCCACACCAACATCAAATAAAGAACACAATGTAAATTTCTACTGTTACTCTTTTTTGTACCACTAGTTTCAATGCTTAGGCATTATAATCAGGAACATGTTGCGGTCCTTTTATATACCATTCATTTGAATGGTATATAAATGGACTGAGACTTGTTTAATTTGTACCTGATGATAATGCCTAATAAAGAGCAGCGGAAATATATATTGTGTTCTTCATTTAATGAACATGAACTTCCATAAAGGTGAGCATGAAACAATTGGAGGGACCATCTTCACAAAATCACTATCGGTTCAAGAAGGCCATTGAATTTAACCTATGCTCTGATTATTTTAACCTTTTTCTGAAAATAACATACCCTAACCAGCTCCTTTATTACTTAGAACAAGTCCCCAACCATCCTTGAACTCATTGGTGAGAAAACATCCCTTAACCAACTTAATGTTTACTGTGCCTTTAAAAATAAATTAAAATACAATGAGAGTACCACACACCTGTGTTCGATCTTAAATTTGTCCCAACATTCAAAGAAAACTTCATTTCACAGGGCCCATTACACGACTCACAACCAAACAGTTAAAGGGAAATATGAGATTGATTTGGAAAAGATTTTCTACGGTTGAAAGATTCATTTGAGGAAGAAAAAAGAAAACTAATCAAAATTTGAGAAAAAAATGAAATTCTTTCAAATTATTGAAGAACAAATAGTCATATTTGGCTTGAGACATGACACCAACTACACATAATGCTCACTACTACTTGAAGCACTGCAAAGATCTCCAAGTCAAATATCTGCAATAGTTCACAGAAGGGATAGAATATATAAAGATTTAAAATAACTTACGTAATTACTTGCCATGTGATTCTTGCTCTCTTCCCTGTCCCCTCTTCTGCCTCAGCAGACCTCATGTGGTCTAACACACATCCAATCGTGGCTTCCTTCAGTTGAGAGCGTCCAAATGGTGATACCAAGGTTTTGCTAATGATGAATTGGAGATGTTGCAGGTATCCAAAACAGTTTCTTCCAAAGCAGAGTCCATTCTAGGCTTGGAGTAAAATTTGAAGTCCATCATTCTTATTTCTAGAAAGGAAGTACAAATTTAAAAAACTAAAACAATGGCAGAGGTGGCAGAATGGGAGAGTTAGTAATTCAAAAAAGCATCATTCAACCACTTTAACAGTTTGGGGGTCAAGACAACAAAGAAAAATAATAATAACAATAAGTTATTGAACTAGGAAAATTTGGTTGAAAATCTCCCTTTTTCTGGAGCCGTGTGGTTGAACTATTATCACTTACTTTTTCTGTACATGTCATCAGAATTGAATGACAAATTGTTAAATGAATTGAAAACTAAAAGTGAAAAACACTGGATGTGATACATCTCAGACCAGATAGAAATATCAGAAATATTTTGTGGAAATTTGCCAATTTTAATTAATCATGATATTCCACCATATCATGCCTGAAACGTTTCTTTTTATCAGAAATATTTCATTTTATACCACTTTGATCATTTGAAGAAAAGCAAATTTAAGGATCACAGAGTGGGTTCATCTCCATGGCCAATATAGGAGGTAGAAGTTCATGAATCTTATCATTTGCGCTTCAATAAATATCCTAGGATGTCAATCTCGGAATGGGGGTGGGGAGAGAACATTGTCGACAAGGGAAAGACAGCAAGGGGTCACTCAATTTAATGCTCTACTTGATGGATGGACTACTCCATTGTAGCATATGGCACCCAAGTAGGGATAAGGAAATCTTAGAAAAGTTATGCCACCACTGTGATTCGAACCCTGGCCTTCAACATGGGAAGCGAATACACTTGCTGCCACACCAACCTGATCTCCTTCATAGAAGTCCTGTTATTTGGCTAGTAACCAAGAATGCAAAAACATTCTAAAA
The DNA here is from genome assembly GCA_037158775.1 of Hetaerina titia. Lineage (NCBI taxonomy): Eukaryota > Metazoa > Arthropoda > Insecta > Odonata > Calopterygidae > Hetaerina > Hetaerina titia. The sequence continues at coordinate 91,503,160 of CM073771.1, read as the reverse complement.
AATTTGATAACATGTAACGATTGTTGTGTACAAATTTTTTACCAGGTCATAATTACGTGGCATCAGTTTTAAATGTCGTACATAACTCGACTATGAGTAATTATCTTAACTTAGAACGAATTTTAACTTTAGTACATGAAGAAATAAGAATGAGCTAAAATAAATAAAACAGTTTCTGGCGTAACTTGGTGGAAAATCTTCATACTGACTTTTAATAATAAAACCACTTTACTTTTCCACATAAACTTTTTAATTTTTACTACCTAGGTTTCGTTATAACATAACATCATCAGGTCTGGCCTGATGATGTTATGTTATAACGAAACCTAGGTAGTAAAAATTAAAAAGTTTATGTGGAAAAGTAAAGCGGTTTTATTATTAAAAGTCAGTAAAAAGAATGAGCTACTTATCTGCCTGGATCTTTCCTTGGGAAGTAACTGCTCCAAACATTTGATATGCACATTACATTAATATTCCAAATAGAATGATGTGACTTGGTAGAGCACCGAAATGTTACATACTTTTAAGTGGTCCCCGGAATGAAATCCTGGTCGATATATTTGGAGAAACCTGAAATTAAAATAGGAATATTATGTGGTATTCATAAATTGAGGAAAACGGTATTATAGGACAGAGATATAATTTTAATGTTCCCATTCACTGGATTATAGAGTTTCACGCGGGCTAAGGTATCGCGAGCTGTACAATCATCGTCATCTTTCAAAAATTGCCTTCGGATCGATTACTAAGATATAAATCGACGGCGAGAGTTGGTGAAGTTCAATCAAGCCCACCTGGAATACACGGAGCAGCGTCGAGTAATTCCATTGACCCAGCTGAGTGATAAAAGAATAAGTGGCTCAATCTTTCCTCACCCAGACATTCGCTCCTCAACCTCCCTGCGCAGCCACGAACAATGCTTACAGAGAGCTCCACTAGCGCCCCGGGGAAGGTTGCCAGGAACAGAAGAAAGCAAAAAGGCGAGATGGAGGAGTCGAGGGAACGAAGAGCACATAGATACGGGCGGGGTAAGCGGCGAAGATCAATCAAGATCAATGTAATGGGAGACTATGACGCCCGCATGGAAAGGGTGGGGAAGTGAGGGAGGAAGGTTATGACGAGAGAGGGGGGGGACAAGAATGAAAGGGGAAAACCTCGTTCGCTGGAATGACCTGGCCTATGAGTGCGTTGGAACGGTGAAATGAGTGACGGAGGAGAGGGGGGATAAGTTTGTTGGGGTGGAGGTTCTTTCACGCTGACCTATCCGATGGCTTCGCACGTGGGAGAGGAAATAAGTGAAGGGGTGGGAGTGATTTCAATGAGCGCGGCCGCGTTCGACCATTGCAAACGCAGCGAGTGAGTGTGGTTCAAGCCGAGTCCCAAGTTAATAGGCTGAACTTCCAAACGGAGTGAGTAGAGGCTGCTGTACTTAAATTTGACACAAGGCTTTTGGGGGACGGTGGTTTGGGGCATTTCATTATGTCTCCTTATTTTGGACAATGGTGGGGTGGCCCGTGCCGAGAGTATTTCCTGCGAAGCAAGCCTTTACTGACACAGGTGTGGGAAGTAGGATGACAGAATGTAGGAAGAATTTCTATCTCCTCTTCGAAGTTAGCCTACGGGAAGAAGGCCAAAGTTCCCTTTGTTTTGGTCGCTCAAAATGAGTGCGAAGATTCATGACGACTCTCGGTACGGGCCTAAAATCTTCCAAATAGATATATTACTCAATTGCTTCAATAATTTGAATGAAGAAAACCTTTTTTCATCGAATATTTATACAGACTATATTTTGGTTTCATTGGAGTGTTCTAACCTTCCTTCGGAATAGAAGTGGTCCTCTTTCGCAAGGGTAAACTGGGATATAACAACTGATATTGGTGTACAATTGGCACACTCACTTAGGTGACGGGAAGAAGATGAGTTAGGCAAGAGTTTAGAATTGAAAAGAAAGTTTAAAATCGAAGACTACTTTCGCAGATCGTGCATGGGGACCCTAAGAGCGTCAAGAAACTAAGGGATGGTACACTGCTCATTGAGACCTTGAACGACAAGCAGAGCGACAAAACTTTAGCAATGGGAATGCTCCATGACATTCCGATGAAGGTGGAGGTGCACCGCACCGCTGCCCCTCCCCCCCCATGGTCGTCTCGTCCGATTACCTCAGAAAGGGACCTAGTCTCCCCTTGCACTTCTGTGGGTCACTGGCGGGTCCATTTCTTAGGGCTCTAGGGCCAAAGGTATCTTGTCACGGGCCATCCGTATCCGCTTTGCGGATCGGCAGAGGTGTCCTCCATCATCTAATTTCTCCTCCCATAGGATTGACTCAAATCGCCCACACACACCCCACCATACACACACGGGTATAACCCTTTACACTCGCATCTCCTACCACTTCAAATGCTATTACTTTTTTCAAACCCCATTTACATCCTCTTTGAGGGTCCCAACTAGTACCGGGGGTTGTTAGTCATCCCTACCCCCAATTTCCCTTCAAGTTGTTCATCAGAAAAGGCGTATCCCTCACCGTTAAGGAGATAGAGCCTTACTCCTCTAACACGTTGAAGGTGGCGCACCTATGTAAGTTACAACCACTCATACTAGTAATCTATTGACACTTGAAAATTAAACAACTTGGCTTTTCCACTTTCAATTTAATTGATTTTAAGTGGAAAAGCCAAGTTGTTTAATTTTCAAATGTCAATATGAAAATTTTCCACAAAGTTACGCCAGAAACTTTTATTTACTAGGAATATAATTAGTGAGTTGCTACGAAAATCGGAATGAAAAAAATTGTACTTTGCCCATTGCGATGCAATCAAAATTCGCAGTGAGTGCACAAAATTATACAAGTGAGAGGCATACTGGTCTGAATGTGAGAGCATAGAGACCATTATGCTCTCACATTCCCTTTGTCCACCGACTATAATGCATGGAAACAATTAATACACTTCATTAGGGCTTGTTAATCAAAATTCGGATCGACGGTATTTCAGCGTGACACATCTTGTCTTATCAAAAGCGGGAGAGTTGAGGTCAGAATTTTGCCAGTCATTTTCGGTGAAACTTGGTACTTAAAACTAGGCGAGGAGTATGTCTAGGCGCCATCACACCGTGTATCTCTGATCAGTATTTTGGTTGCCCTAAAGGAATTTGAGAAAACGGCATTTTTATGGTTGCCATTTCCATCGGAATTCTCCAGGAATTTGAGGCCATTCCCTTCCGGTGAGGGGTTCAATTAGGTATTGTAGGCTTATTTTCAAGTTTAGTTACGCCGATATGTTTGTATTATATAAACCTCGTCGCAATTAGGCATTTGCCCTGGTGGCAACGGTCCAGTCTGGTCACTGGTCACTCTTACAATGCACATACATACATGCAGACTCAAGAAGAACAGATATGAGACAAATTGCTCTTAGAAAAATGACACTTTTAGATTAGCAAGCGCTCCTTTTTTATCACACAAGGGTTAGGTTTACACCACACGAGTACATACTACGCACCGTCCATCGCCGCACTCCGACTATAATCACGCACTCTTCAATTTCATATACCGTTCAAAATCACGCACCGTTAACACATCATTCACTTTTGCAATACAATTTATCACGCCGTGCACATCATATACATACAATATTTTATTAAGTGCAATAGTATATTCATCACTAATCAATGAAGTTAATCGAGCAATGACTGCTTTATACTTATTCTTAAAACTCCTAAAATTGGATGGAAAGGGTTGAAACACACCTCCAGGTTTCAGTCAACAATAGTTCTGTATAAAAAGGAGTATTTTTTCTTATTTGTCTTTGTGTCCTTATTTTTATTTTAAAACCGTGGTCGTTTTTTCCCTTAAAGTTTGGTTTTTCTATCTCTTTCCATAAATCTTCCCACGCTTCGTCATTTTTAATAATTCTATGCATCGCGCCTAACCTACTCCTTTTTCTTCTTATTTTTCAAACTCTCCCATTTCAGTATATCCAAAATTTCCGTGACACTCTGTTCTTTTGTACCTTCCTAGTACATAGATCACAATGCTGCATTTCTTTGAATTTTTTCTATCTTTTTAATATGTCCCACCTCATATGGATTCCACACTATGGACGAGTATTCTAAGATAGGGCTAACCAGTACCTTATATGCTTTTTTTCGTGGCTACGCTATATCATTTAAATTTCTCATTACCCAATGAAATACTTTAAATGCTTTCCGAGTCACATTATCTACTTGAACTCGCCATCCTAGACCCCTAGTTAAGTAAATGCCTAAATAATTGCTATGACTGCTACATGGGATTTTTTCTCCAAAGAAGTTGCAAATATCCTTTTGTGAATAGTTTTTATTTGAAAAATTTATATTCTTACTTAAACTAACATTAATGCCCATTTTATTATTTGTAACTCACTCACCAAGGCGATCGATTTCATTTGGTAGCAGTACGCGGTCATTTACATGCTCTACCCGTCTGTATATAATGCAACCATCAGTATTTGGGAATGTCAATTGTTTGGTAGACCGTTTACGTAAATTAGGAAAACTCTGGAGCATGGTTTTATAAATGGTTTTGAGGTACTCAGAACAACAGAGATAACTATTGAAATCCACAATAACAAAGGGATAACCTCATTGAACGTAGTTTCAAAGCTCATGAAGACGGTCAAGATTCGCAAGGAAACAATTGTGGATTAACAGATTATTTAAGTTCAACTCTTAAAATAGTCAGAGGTCTTATTTTCAATACTCTTTGGCAGATTGTTTTGCACAACTGGCACTGAGTGACGAGGCCCTCTTTTGAATAGAGTGAGTGGTTGATAGGAGACACGCGAACGATAAACCTTGGAAGCGGATTTAGACAGATTTCTGTGATATTAAGAAAGGAAATAAAGTGTCAATCATGACTTTCTTTTAAACTGTACAGAGACCTTGATAATTAGTTCCTAGTCAGTTAAAAAACAGCAATTAGTTTTTTCCATTTTCTGTCGTCTGCTTCCTGTATTGCTTACCAGTATCAAACCAACCCAAATCCGAGAAGAAATTACGAAAGCAGAACTCAACTTGAACAATACTATAGTATGTCTACACCATATGGACAAATAACAATTACTCGATCCAGTTATTATTTTTCAATGTATGATTTTTGGAATACTCGGTTACTATTTATTTATTATTATTATGAATCCATACTATTATTGATGGAAAACATAAGAACCTCTCTCTGCAAGGATATGTGTAAAGTAAACTGGTTCATATTAAGTGAAAAGACGCCCACCATAATTTTTAACATGATCGTATATCGAAGTAATATTATCCCCTAATGCTGTTTGATACCGATCAATAACTATTCTCATTCCTTTGGATTTTCTATTAATCATAATTAAATGCCCGATGCTATCTGATTCGTGTTAAATAAACTATTGTTAGCACTGAACCTCACTTCATTTAAAGCTACATAATTTGGCAAAGAAGACTTCAGAGACCTAATATTTGACCTACACGCTGGCATACACTTTAATCAAAAAAAGCCTTGCTGTGCTCGAATATCCTACCTGCTACACACTTGGCGGCCTCGGACGTGTAGTGAACAGCAGAACTGTTCAGGGGGTTCCTACATGGTTGGATCGCCGGCTGAAGGTCGACGAAGGACTCCCCGATAAGCCTGCAGAAAGTACGTAACCTCTGATTGATGCCTTCCACTCGGCTCCAAACCAGAGGCCCACGATCAATCCTCGAGAAAAGGCTGCAGATCGAGAGCGTCACATCAACCCCCTCGACACCACCCACCCGCTTCACTTCCGAGTTCAATTCCCTGAAGGATTTCAGAATCTCTTCAGATCCACAATCCGTAGCATCGTTCACGCCAACATGAGCCCCAACCCGCAGGCTGGAACACTCCGTGCCCGCAGCCGCCGCTCCAACCACCGTCATCATCAGGAGAACTCCGCTACTAGGAATGCACCATGTTGTCAGGCTCACAACCTCTCCCGTAATGGGACTATCACACGTCTGACGTTACTGCTGCGTATTACTAGAATCCCCACTTCCTACTCCGACGGTTCCTTCTGGGCGATGCTCTCACAGAGGCGGAGGTGGGGGCTGCAGATACCGCTGGGCTATCCTCCGATAGCACCTGATACCTGTTGGAGACGGGGATGAGGTTTGCATTCAAATCTCCCCTCCCTCGCCGCAGCGTTAACTTTTCCCCGCTGCTGCGCGAGGCAACCTACGAAACCTCCGGTTTCCGGAATGGTACCTCTCCCCCATCAAAGGATCGGACACCGGGTGGTTTCTTCATCAATCCACCGCATGTTGCGTTCGGATGAATCCGTGCGGCACCATAGGCGTGACGAGTTTTCGCAACTCCGCCCAGAGTCACGCCCTTCTGCGGAAGAGCAACCTTCCCGTCAACCTTAGACCCAAGCTCAATCACTACACTCTCCGACGCAGCAATACGGACCCTTAAAGCCACGCACTCAACGGCGCAGGCGTGCATCGCGACAGAAGACCCAGGGGAAGCCATCCTACTTCTATCGAAAATGCCAAATTTATAAACAAGGTGTAGGTTGAAGCAATGAAACTTATAAATTAAATAAATAATTTCTTTAAACTCAAAGAAGGCTATTTTATTGTGTAAAATTGATGTCACTGACCTGCTTAACTAACTAGAAAAGTCCACTAGCTATTTAAGATAATCATTCAAGCCGACCCCCCCCCTTTTCCACGAAAGGTGACTTTTGACGGCTTGCCTGTTGAATTAAAGATGCTTCGAAATTGATCGTGACAACATCTGCAAGATGAGTATTAGCCTCAGTAGAAGGTAAGGAGAGCATAATGGTCTCAATACTCTTGCATTCAGACCAGAATGCTCTCACTTGTATAACATACTATGAATTCTGATTTTGATTACAATTCAATGGGCAAAGCACGATTTTTTCATTCCGTTCTTCGTACCATGCATTGGAATGTTCAGGAACGTTATGCTCGGTTTTTGAAGCGATGACTTGGGAGGACCAAGTGAAAGAATTTCCTGGATTGGATGGAAAGATTGAAATGGGCTAACAATTCTCTCCGCCTCCCTTTCCATCGTCCCAATTCGATTTCGCTCTCTCTTGTGCGAAGTCTCCCCCATAGCGAATAAACCCTCCTAGCCTCCCCCGACTTCCCACCCAAAGTGCCGCCCCTCCCTCCCCTGACACCCCGCCCCTCCCTCCCCTGACACCCCGCCCCGTACTTGCCGACGTGCAGTTGGTCTCGCCAGTTCGGTTTGAGAGCTGGGATGAGCCAGCCGGTCGAAGCGAACGCACTCGTAGCTATTCTGATCCGTGAGGGCTTATTGTCGAGCTACTCTGGAGAAGACGAAGCGGGCAGCTCTCCATCATTGGTGAGTGGCGATTTCATACAAGTCCACATTCAAACCTAGACTTCTTCATAAACGTCTTCAGTGTATCAAGTTTATAATTGTCAGATTTCGATTACCTATATCTTAGTAGAACTTTTCAAAATTGACGGTTGTATGTTGGTACGTTTGTAGTCAGCCTACAAAAATTGTTTTGAAATGTACATTCTCTAGCTGGCATCCGGATACACAGATACTGAGCTAAGAGTTGAATTACGCGGTAAATCACATCTTCAGCTTGGCTGAATCGTCGATTATTGTTCTGGGGATGTATTAGTGAAGGACCCATAATTGTCATCACTGGGGATCGGGATAGTGCGTTGGGTAACGTACTGGCTTCCCATCCAGAGGGTCCTAGTTTGAACCTTAGAGGCAGCAGGTATTTTTCATTGGAGTCTCGATCCCTACGATGAAGGTACTTTGGGGAGAGCACTTTGAGTGAGTAAACCGTCCGTTGTTAGGGACGATAAACTGTGAACCCCTTGGCGCCTTTCGTTAAAGAGAGGACCCAGTTTTCTTTCCTCCCTTCCTCTTTTCTCATCCACCCATAATGGCGCTAATGACCCCGGCTTTCGGCCACCACCCCCTAAAATTACAAATATTGTCGATCCTCGGCAATACTGAGGTTGCGATCATGGCCGCGGTAACTTCCAGTTCTTGTGTGTGCACAAATTGAAATTTCTATTTGAGACTTCCCATTTCTTAGTCATTGTAGAGGCTCCACAATTTATGATCTGATTACCCTCTGGTCTACCCCGCGCTTGGCATGTGATTCGAAATGGGGAGGGACCGCAGATTGGATCGCGTGTTAAATGGATAAAAATTCAACCTGAAGTTCATTCCTTAGTACACGACGGTGGCACCCTAATCAGTATCGCGCTCGCCATCCAAGCACTGAGGCTGGGCGCTCAAATCTAGCATCGGGTTTGCGAGCGAGTGGAATGAATTTCCCAGGAATCCTTATAAGGAAAATAAAGCAACCGTCCCGGCGCGTTAGAGCTCAGTGATATTAGCGGCCAATTTCTTAATTTTGCCAATCTTAAGAAAATACTGTTTTGAAATTTCTTTCCTTGCAGATATCCTCAAGATGCGGCCACTCGTAAGCTCAAACACGTCAAGCTTCCCTTTTCATTTCATTTTACGCCGATTGCAGGAAAATCACCTTAGAAGTGCCCGCCTGCTGCCGAGAGGAGAAAATGAGTAAAATCTTGCAACTTGAGGTAGCTATGGCTCTTCTGAGACACTTTGACCAATATTTACTCACTTCCCAAGTGTTATAACTACGTTAATGAAGTATTTATATTTTGTCTTAGCAAGTAGAAATGGTGTAAAGGTTGAAACTATAATGGGACCGAGAATAAAAGATTACCTTGTATTTTCCATAAAACTTTACATTTGCAACAGCTAGTTTAAATGTTATCATAATCCTTGGATACCTTAAGATGCCGCCTGTGTGTTGAAATTAGATGTAGAAAATAAAAGTTTTGTGGGAAATGCATCGCATTCTACTTTCATTCTAAAATAAATTTCCACACTATCCAGTCTGATGGGTCTATTAAAGGGGAGATAGTTAGTCAAGACACGTTTGTGAGTGTAGGAATATAGTATACTAAGGATGTTGAGTGGACTCAAGGGAGCTAGAATGAATGTGGAATGGAAGGATTTATTGGAGTGTGTGGCGTCAGGTATTCTTTATTGGCAAGGTTGAGAGGTCCAGTGGCTGCATTTTGTCTTTCCAATATCAACTTTAAACTTTTATTTACTGATGAACTAGTACATAATTTACAAGCTAATTTTAGTTTTTAGCAATATTAGGTAAAATTATGTTTTACCTTTTATTGTGAAATATTTTACCTAATTTAAAAAAATAGCCATTAAACAATTTTCTGGTGGTGGCGAAAGGTTTTGAGAGATAGATTCTTAAATATGTAGTGTCCACCAAATCAAGTGAGTTAATGTAGATTTTTTGTATTAATAGGACTAGGAAATTTGTTTTAAGACACCTAAGGTACGATTATCGATTCAAATTAGCTTTCGTTTTGAGAGTAGAGCAGCCCATGTTGAAAGTGTCACATATTTGTAAAAAGTCCAAAAAGTAACCAAAGAAGCCAATTGGTAATAATCCCATTGATGCAGGATTGTTGATATCTTATCATTCATTTATTGAAGTCATTTTTCAAATTTCATCATTAAATTAACATAATATTGATGGAAATTTATTATGCCATTATTTCTTTTAGGAGGTGTGGTTGCAAAGGGATTAGACAATTCTGTTTAACTCTGATGGGTGAGGCCTAGTTCCTGGCGACTTTGGAAAATTCCCAGCTTCAATGTAATTCTATTATTTTTAGGGTGCTCAACATGCAAACCAGAGGGAGCCCAAGGAAATGAACTGCTTCATCTCTGTTCCTTAATTTTGGCATGATGACCTAATTTGCCAAACATCTTTGCAACAAGGTGTGAGGTATTCTGTAAAACTTTTTAATGCCACACCTTGGGTCATTGTCAGGTGAGGTGCACTCTCATATTTATAGAAATCAGTCATTGTGCTGATCACTGTGGTTCCTCTTGTTTAATCATTTGGTTAGTTTGATTTTCTAATCGTTGTCAAATTTGACTTTATATATCATGGATTTGCGTGAAACCACAGTACATAATAAGCTTATGCTGACTGCGATGTTATTTTCATTTAGGTTATCCAACAATGTTATTAAACTCATAGGTTGGCTTTGTCTCCTGGTAATAAGCTAAATTTTGTGACATTCACAAATACAGGGTAATAATGGGGTCAGTTCCTTTTCTGGTGCCACTTGGTTGTTTCCCAGGAAGATCTGGTACCCGAAAAATCCCACAATATGGTTGAAGGGCAGAGGGTCTCAAGAGGCATCACTCTGAATCAAATCCAGGTCCCCAGGGTAGTAAACCAACACACTGCCCATTGGACTACCACATCCCCTGCTTAGTTTGTGTGTAATATTTTTTAATGGAGTTTAGTTGAACCAAATCAAAATAATTTCAGTAAAATTTCCTGTTAAAGGATTTTAAGCAAGACAGAGGTCATGGTTGATAACTGACGAGACATTTCCTTGTTTACCCTCACTCTTTTCCCACCTCTCCTGTCTTGGACTCACCCAGCACACACTCCTACTTCAATTATGTCCTTATTCTCACATCCCAATCTTCTTCATTCCTTGGTTCATACTGGTTAAACCTTTTTGGGATATATAGCTCACATGGGCCGGTGAGGAAGGCTAAATAGTGGTTGTAGCTCCTTAAGAAAAAACTGAGAATCCATCAATAAGCCTGTAAAAACATGCTGTGAACTTAATTATTAGCCCAGATGATTTTCCATTACATAAACCTATTTGATACCATAAAATAAACATTGTTCAATGTTCAATTGTACCTAATCTCCCTTTTCTCAAAAGGAACAAGATTCCATTATTATTTTAACTTAATCTTATAATTTCCTCATTCATATGACAATATTGAAATATATTTTGAAATCTTTAAAATATGAATGCTTTTAAAAATTCATTTGATCAAATTGTGCAAACATATAATAATGCATTTTAGATTGAAATTTCTTTCATGATATTTGCGAATGATGATCTGAAGTTATTCATTTCAGCAAGTCATTATTTACCATTGTTTATCACAGATATTTTCATTTAAAGGTGTTATACCCATTAGTTTTAGACAAATGAATAAAATGTAGAAATATAGTGAAGTAGCAGCAGCTATAATAAAATAATTTCCAATAAATTGTCTTAGATGAATTTCATGTTTTGCTAAAATACCATTTGTGTGAAATTCATTCCCATTTTAATTAAAGTATATCTGTGTTATTTCAATGTGATTATATATATTGATTTAAAGTGAAAGTTTCCATTTTTTTTAAGGGAACCAATCTTTCAATCTTAAACCAATAAATATTTCTTTAGCCCTTTTGAACAAAAGTATTTATATTTTTGCTTAAAACATCCTAAAAGTATTGTTTTTCCACCAAGTTTCGCCAGAAACTGTTTTTTTATCCTAAAAGTAGTTTTACAAAACTACATTAACTTATAATTCATAATATTATTTCAATTGCTTTCCCCCAGGTCTTCCATTGGATGCTTATGCTAGGTGAGAAGAAACCATGGGAATCAAGGTTGATCAGCAAGCTTACTCACCAAGGGAAATAGGAACGAAGGTGTTCATTTGCTTGCTGATGCCAATTTGGACAGAAAGGATATAAAGAAGTGCACTTCATTGAACAAGGCCTCTGAATAGACTGCAACTCATCCGCCACTAACTTTGTGGATAGTGGCTAGAAGGGTACTTCAGTAAAATGAAATGGTTAAAAAAGGATATTTGGAATACTGATGCAATTTCTACTACACATTTATCTCAACAAATGTATTTATGAATAATAATAAAGATAAAAAAAACAATACTGAATGTTGTCTATTTTTAAAATGTATCCCTTGGTGTAATCTTTGAATGACGAATCGAATGATGCTTAAGAATTAAAAAAGGAAACAAAAGAATTTTCCTAAAAAATCTTTTTTCTTAAGTTAACATTTCATAAAAATGTTCATTTGAATTGTTACCTTGAGTACAGCTGTAAATTAATAAATTCCGACGATCTCCAAAAAATGGCAGTGTAAATATATTTACACCCTCTGCCATGCTCAAATTATGCAATGCGGGTAGATCAATTCGTTATGAATTAAAACAGAAATATAAGTGGATAGTTTAACTTGAATGGCATGTCGATATTTCCTGCAAATATATATTCGAAACAGTGTTTAATTAGCCAAAAAACCGCAAAAGAGCCATTAATTCAATTAATTGTCAGAATGAAATATATAAGCAGTATCTTTACTGCATGTAAAAAAATATGTATCACATGAAACATACGAAAAGATAGCGTAATCATAAGGTAATAAACAAATGAGTCACATTTACTCGCACTGGGTAAAAAATGACGTCATGCGCCGAACTGAACAAAGTCCAATAATTGCAGTTAATTGGTCTATCAGATGCGAAAAAAGATGGTATCCAAGAACCGGCTCACGCTTCAAACAAGAGTAACTCCATTGACGGCCAACCGCTCACGAGCCGTCTCGGGGTACCGTGAAGCCCAAGGTGAGGTGCTAAGTCTCCTCGAGAAAATATGCGCGAGTCCACCCAGCGAAAATATTCTAAGTCCAGAGCCCGTCGCCAGGCGAGAGAGGCGTCGAGGCAGGCAGATACCTCAGATTCGTCAGGCGAGAGCCTTGCCGAGCTCATCGGGTTGATTTTGAGCAAAAATCGGCAAAGTCCGTAGTTTTGCAAGACAAATATAAGTTTCGAACCTTCTTTTCACAAGTAACCCGGTAGCCCGGGGGATAAGAGGAGGATTGCGGGCTCGAGACTAGGTATAGCGTATGTTACATCGATTCTCTTTTGCGGCCGAAATTTTTTTTTTGCAAAATATTTTCGATTCGCTAATATGCACAATATTGTCACCAGAGATTTTGACAGTAGGCTCAGGATGCCGCGGGAGATCAGGAAAACAATTAAATATTGAATATTTTTGTGACGAGGGCTGCCATTTTTTCCGGCGGCCCGCCGCCCGGCCGGAAAAAATGGCAGCCCTCGTCACAAAAATATTCAATATTTAATTGTTTTCCTGATCTCCCGCGGCATCCTGAACCCACCGTCAAAATCTCCGGTGACACTTCCCTGAAAATTATTGAACAAAAAAATTAGTTAAAAGATTGGTTGAAGTTTTAGCCAACAGATGGCGTATGCCTTCACTAATTGAAAACACCTCGAATACAATCACACCCTAATACAACTTTTTCTCACTAGAGGCACCAACGTGTAATTTCGAAATTCAACTTTTACCTGTCCATACAAATTGCATTGTTTATAAAATATTTGGCAATATGGGATTCGTTCAAACGTCGTACACGGGCAATGTAAAATATGACGCACCCTTCCGATTACTTCCAGCAAATTCTTAACAATTGTGTTGGATAATAATACAATTTCAATATTAACGAGGTAATATTTAAACATTAGCAAGTTGATTAATAGATTATGCTCAAGCTAAACCCTAATTGGTTGCAGTGTCTCCTAGCCCATATTCAGCAACTTTTGTTTTTTATTTCAATGAAATCTGTCAGTTGTGAAGCTTAGAAGAGTGACGTTTGATCCAATAAACTTATTAGTTAATAATAGTAATATCCGATAATTCCTCCGGAACTATCTCAACACGGTTTATTGTTCCAGTCGATCGATGGAATTCTATCCACTGCACTGGCTGCAACGTGCTCTTTATTACTGCAGTCACAGTAGTTGACGTTTTAATTACACAAGAATCATTAATGCAAGAATATATTCAAAACATTTATTAATTTCAAAATTATAGAATACAAAAGTGTGAACTAAATCGGTTAATTCCTTCTTAAACAATGCAGCAAACAAAGTGTTTTTGAAGACTCCTTGGGTTTGATAAAACCCATGTCCCTGGTATTTCAGGAATAATATCCAATTATTAACCTTTATTAATTTCAAAATTATAGAATACAGAAGTGTCAACTAAATAAGTTTATTCCTTCTCAAACAATGCAGCAAACAAAAGTGTTTCTGAAGACTCATGGGTTTGACGAAACCCATGGCCCTCATATTTTAGGGACAATATTACCTAACCTCCAACCAAGTTACTTCAGCTTTTACCCAAATGAAATTTATCTAAAAACGTTTAGAGAATATTTCTCATACAGGAAAAGTTTAAGGAATAATGTACTCTCTCCCACTATGAGATGGGAGAACTATTACGTATGCTTTAAATTGTACCATAAAACTAAATTTACGAACTACTATCCATACGTCATATTCTTAAATTATTCACGTTTATCTGTCAATGGGATTCAAGTTAAAGATTTAATAAAAATTAATTTGCTTAGTTGCACAGGCATAAGGAATTTAGATTGCAATGAATTTCCCAACTGCATTTTATTTGCCCACTAACTAGGAAGTACTGCAATTCATGGGAATAATCAGGCAAGAAAGGTGGATGCAGACGTTTTTCATTAGCAATGGGGTGCTGAAAATTGTAATAGAGGGGAAGAATGGGTATTAATGGTAGAGGTATATTAGACAGAATGCAATAAGGAGGTAGTCATAAATTGATGAGGGGTCTATTGTAGTGTTGGATGTTGGGTTGTTTAATTAGGTGAGGCAAGCAAGTTGTCGCTGCACTGTTTGATAGCTGGTTTTCATCATAAACCTACCTTTACCTGTAGATTAATATAATTATTATACCTATGTTAAAGAATAGGAAAATGTGGCAATCAAATGAAAATAAGTAACCAAGGAATTTTAAATAAAAAATTATAAACAAGTACCTAGTAGGTTTAATCTTTATGGAAGCTGACATCAAAACAAGGATTAGGAAGCTGCAAACTCTTGATCAAAACTGTTTATGAACAGTTTTTATAAATTGGACCAGATATACCTGCCAATTACAGAACTAGATAATATCTTATACCATACCATAAACACAGTAATCAACCCGAAGGTCGGTTTTTAGTAGGTGATGGTAGAGCTCACCCATGTACCAAGCCCGACGGCGTGTGAATATTCACACATCAGGGTAGGGGGGCCAGTTCCTTTCCCTGTGCCGGTTATGGTTTCCCAGGAAGATCTGGTACCCGAAAAATCAACTAGCAACTTGGGTGGAGCTGCAGGTGCCCAGAGTGCCCCTGCCCGGGAATCAAACCCGGAACCCTCCGGTCTAATTTAATGGGAATTATTTTGGGATCTAGTTTGTCAAAACAACAAAGTGACTCAAATTAGGAGAGGATAATGCTAGATTACTTCAAAATGTTATTAATGCCCTTCACATCTCATTACACCTCTCCATTCAGATTCAATTATCCAGTTTGAAGATTAAGAATTTGGACTTTGAGAACCTATAGTGGAAACATAGGGGAGGAAAAACCTTTGGAAGGGTTGGATAACATTAACCTTTATACCTGGAAACTGTTAATTGGAAGAAACATTAAAATAAAAGATCAAATTAAAGTAAGCCATCTACATATGAGTGAGTGATTAAGGCTCTTTCGGTTTCATGGGTCATAAAGGACCATTTCAAAGGCCCACTCAATAGATTCTTCACTATGGTTACTTTATTAGTTAAACTAATTGGTGTTTCTTTGTTTTTCCAGCTTGAATAATTTAACACATTAAATGACACTTCAATTTATTCAGCTGAAAAGCATATATTCAACCATAGGCACCTACCTACTTTTCTGTTCACTTGGTTTATTTGCTGCAGCTGGTTTCTGACAGTTAAAAAATGAATGGCTGGCTGTTAAATATTTGTTATAACATTTCCTCACTCCACAAATAGATAGTAAAAGTCTTTATTTACAAGGTTTCATGTTAAAGAATGGATTACATCAAATAGGAATACATCTATTAATTATAAAAACAAAAGAATAATCAAGCCAAGTCATGAAAAACCACTAAATACTTGGATGCTAGGCACCATGGTGATATCGACCACCAAAAATCGCAGCAATTAGTGGTTAGTGATGGTAGAGTTCACTCAATGCTAAGCCTGACGGGGTGTTGAATTCACATGTCTGGGTATGGGAGTTAGTGCCTTTCCCTGTGCCAGTTATGGTTTCCCAGGAAGATCCAGCAGTAAAAAAAAACAACTTGGGTGGAGTTGAGGGTGCCTAAGAGGCAGGACTTCGAATCGAACCCAGGCCCTCCAGTCAGCAGTCCAGCACTAGTCCTGAACTAGCACATCACCCAATGATATGTTAATTTGATTTCTTCCTTCACCATCATAGCAGGGTGAATTTTTGACACTAAACACAAAAGTTGGAATTAGTTTATAAGCTGACACTGACTCAAGTTCCTGTTAACAATACCTTTTATGATGATTAAAAACAAAATTTAGTGTAAGAAATGTGCATATTTGAAAACACTATTTCATTCAAATTCTTCATAGACTGTTATGGACTGATTGATTGTATGTGCAATTTGTCAGTTAACCAGACCTCCCTGACAGACCAGAGCTTGCTCAGGGAATGGAACTAATCCTATATTATTATCCTGTTGTGTGAATTTCACATTGTACAAATAATATTTATAAATTTAAGTAGATCTCTCTTATAAAACCAGCCTTCAAGTAGAATTGCATTATTTTGATTTCAGATCAATGAGGCAGATTTCTCACACAGAAAGTAGAAATTATAGTCTGACAGGAAAGAAACAGTTTTCAACCCCCTACAGGTCCACCCATCTTCAATCCATTATTGTTTATTATCATTTTCGAAAATGCATTTGAGAATCTCTCCTTGTTCATACTTGGGACCAATTGGGTTGTGTATGGCATCAAGATTAACATTGCCACAGTTAGCATATTTGCTATTCATCAGGTAGCGAAAATCTACCTTTTCATTGACATTTATATCCTCCTAGAGGGAGCACACGAGGAAGCAACCCAAGGTTGACATGAAATAATTTGTGATATCCCTTGGCTGAAGCTCTTGTCACTGAAACAATAGGGAGGGTCTCACCATGTATGCCTGATTCTTGGTTAATCTCATGTTCTAGTCAGCCCCTGAATTTTTGATCAAAATTTTCAGTTTTTACCTAACTCTTGTGTAAGTAGTGCTTTGTATTTATTAAATGTTAACGAGTTCATTCCAGCGAAGTAACTTTAATTGTAACTTATGAACTTTCATGAAATGCATATTCTCAACAAGGATGAAAAGGAATTTAACTGAGCACTGTCAACAGTGGCTAAGTTATAAACAATCATTATATATTTGGATATATTTAATCAATAGTGAGACGTACCTTCAACAATTAACCACCATTGCCACAAATACTGCCCATATGCGACCCCTAAAATTGCTTGCTTTTACCACTGGTATACTGCAACAATCAGGATTCAGAAGCAGCCGTAGGGCAAGTCATAACCATGACATCACTGTTACAAAGCAAAATCAGACCTTGTTGAAGTTTAACTCTGATCACGAATAATTTTTTTAATTACTACCAATACCCTTTGCCCATGTAGGTCAACCCTTTTTTTTTCATTGAAATTGTCATGCAATGGCCTACCTAGAGGAAATTTACAAGTATTCAGGGGAACAAGGTTGTCCAGAGCAATTACCATCATAATTCCCAACAAGGATATTAGTAATATACAGTCCAAACTTTTCTCTGTCATAGAGTCATGAAAATATATTACGATCATATTCCTTGCAGTAATCCAATCCAATTGATCGACACCAAACAGCACCAATCCACTGTCTCACAAATATTCTCTCGATGAATTGTGGTGATGAAAGCCTTAGAGAACACAGAATATGCAATTGAAGGGAGATGTGGAAGGAATGGGAAAAAATATTGGTGATAGAGAAGGTGCCCTGCCAGCTACATACCATTTGGTCCCTCCAAAGTCCCGTGACAAGTCTTCCACCTTGTATTCTGCCTTCTCCATTCGGCTTTATACCAAAATAACCTGGGTCATACCCCTCAGTCCCTAAGCTATTTGAATAAAAAACACTTCAGTGCTAACACATTTAAGAACACTTTTGAAGGATATATCCAATGCGAGTATTGTTGGGAGTAACAAAGAACTCTTTTCCCTCTTAGAAGTGACAGAAAATTTGAAATTGGGATTGCCTTAATGGGTTTTATTGAATGTTTTAAATTACAATATTTTTCAACCCATGATGCTGATTTAAATCCCAATTACTTAAAAATCATCATAATTTTGAGTGTATTTCAGCTGTAAATCCCACATAAAACCCTTCAAAGCCCCATTTGGGGTCACAACCCATGGGTCCCTGTGAACCTTAGTATTAATGTCTATAGACATAGCTGACTTGTAACTCAATGATCCATTTGGGTAAGTAAGATTGAATAATTCTCTCAACTCAGAAAAAGAATAATAGTTTTCACTCCAGGCAAATCTGGATAAAATATATACAGATTTAAAATAGCTTACCTCACTACTTGCCGTGTGAATCTTGCTCTATTCCCTGTCCCCTCTTCTGCTTCAGCAGACCTCACATGGTCGAGCACACGTCAGAGCATGGCTTCTTTCAGTTGAGAGCACACAAATGGTGACACCAAAGTTATGCTGATGATGAAGAGGAGATTTTGCAGACATCAAAAAACAGATTCTTCCAAAGTGGAGTCCAGTCTAGGCCTGGGGTAAGAGTTGAGGTCCATCAATATTATTTCTAGATAGGAAGTACAGATTTAGAAAGGTGCAACAATGGTAGGGGGTGGCAGCATGGGGGAGTATGTGATAATAAAAAAAGTATCATTTAACCACATGAACAGTTTGGGGTCAATACAACAAAGAAAAAATTCAACAATAAGTTACGGAACTGGAAAATTTGGTTAAAAAATCTCCCTATTTGTGGATCTGCGTGGTTGAACTATTATTATTTCTACTTTCTCTGTACATGGCTTCAGAACTGGATGGCGAATGGTTAAATGAAATTGGGTGAAGACTAAATTAAGTTAGAAAAGTAAGATGCTCGAATGAAGATTGATATAATGGGTATGATTAGAGAGTTTTCAATTTTTTTCTCTAAATTGTTCAATAGCTATATGAAATTAATTTACCATTAAAACTTTTTAAATTTAGAAACAACTACATGCTGATTACATTGTTCGTCAGGAACACTATTTTCAATTACTATGAAATTCCTCATTAGGAAAATTCATTAAATTTTGATTTACTCTCATCTTATGATTTATTAATTAAAATCATTTCCACCAAATCTTTCCCAAGATGACTACCAAACACTTAAACAAGAACAATTAAGAACTTCACTTCTCCCAGCTATGTTTTGTGAATCTACACTTGTATTCCTGTAGTAGTAGGAACATTTGTTCACATGTACAGAATTGTAACGAGAAGAATGCAGAAACCACTTATCATGAAATTATACATGTTTTATGACAATGTTTTTTGACATATTACTCAATTTATACAATTCGCACACACACAAACATACGATATATTATATAATAAATTTAATATGCCATTTAATCCTTCCAGGAACATATTACAAATGTTTATAGGCCACTTAACTAATATGAAGTTATTTGCTGCAAAATAAAAGCCAAATTTTCATTTTGCACATAGTAAATACTTCCTTACTGCATCTTTTTTTTTAAACATCAAATTGCTAACTTTATTTCCAGGTTGCGGCAAACACCAACTAGGCCAAGAATTATTCCTCATATTCAAAGGTAAGTGTGATTCATGGAAAACAGGGCCAGAAAAGTCCTTTGGCAAATTCAAAATAGAATTACAGGATAAGATAAAAATTTTAAAATTTGCAAAATTTTATGTGCCTGATTCAACTAATATTTTAGATAGAATATTAATGAAAAACCGATAAATTTTCTCGAAAAGTTTGAACCCAATTATCCATTGCACCATTAATGTCAGAAAGAAGATTTATTCACCAATTCATCAACTATTTCCTAATTGCATCCATTTTTGCAAACACATAACTGCTTTTTTCAAAATAGTACTAAGACAGGAATATTATTTTTTAATAAAAAAATGAATAAATTGTTTTAATATTAATATACATAAATTCTTGCACAACACTGTTGCAGGAAATGCACTGGTACAAATAAGCATGATCAAAGCATACAAGGTACAGTTGTCATGAGGATATGAGCCTATCACCATCATACTCACACTTTTCCACTTACAAGGGAACTGGTTAGGAGAGCAGCCACAAAGTGATCACTTTGCCTTCATCCTCAATGGGTTGTGTTGCTTCAAAGGCCAACAGGAGGATCAGAGAAATGGATATACCCAAAATGATTTTCTGCTGTGCCATGGTGTCAGTTTTATGGAGAAGAATGTATTGTCCATCCTGGAATTGATGAAAATGAAGGGAGCAGAATCAGGGACATGAAGGTCAACCTCAACAATGATCCAAACGATTGCGAGAACCACCAATTGATGTCAGATTTGATCATTGTTTGAGTTTCAACTAAGTGTAATGAAAGAAACATTAATGAGTGTTGCATTTTGGAGTGTATAATTATGTAATCGTTCATTTATTCAATAATAAAATGTAAGTAAATATTTAGATTTCTTTAAGCATCAGTTTATTAATAAAACAGTAGGTCTGCTGCTTGTATTGCTCAATAGTTGAAGGTTGAACAAATTTATTCATACCATACCTTATTATTGTGATGTGGAACTGATTAAACAAAAATTGAAGCTGAAGGTTTTTGTTGAGCAGCTTAGGATGTTCATGGGTTTGGTGGTTTTTCTGCTCATTGGGTCCATTCCGGGTTTAGCATCTTTCAGCATAAGCAAGTTTCTTCCCAGGTTTAAATGCTGGAGACATTTTTCAGTGGTATCTCAATCCCAATCCTGAGGTGCCTTGTGGAGTGCACTTTGAGTACGATGTCCGTCAGATGGGACATTAAACTGTGGACCCCTCGGCACCTTTTGAAAAGAGCAGGCTAATGGCAATGCCGGGTTTCTCTCCACCCTTCCTTTCCAATTCATCCCTAATGGCACAAATGAACTTAGCTGTCGGTCGCCTACCATAAAAACTACTAAAACCTTCCACTCTAGCCTCCTAGGAATCCAACATTCAATTGCAAGAGATACTGACCATATTCACTCAAATAAAGCAGAGATTAAACACAGAGTCAGTGGAGTTGAGGAAAGGGAAGTAATATTATGGAGGGATAAGGAAAGAAAAGTCAAGATTAAGTGATGGGTTTGAGGAATATATAGTTTCAAAGTCCCACTTGCTCCATTTTTTTAATTTGAAAGTTGGTGCAAAATGGTGACCAAAATACAGAATGATATTTTAATGTGTGTATGTATGTATTGAATGTACAGTAGATATTGGGGTTCATTGTGGGCAAAGTTAAGAACATCAAAGTTAGGAACTAAATCACATTTGGAGGTATTTTATTAATATAAAATAGAATGTATATAAATATATATATATATGCATATAAATATTATGGCATACTTATATATCATGATGTGAGGACATTGTTAAAAACCTTCAACCCTCTTTATAATAAACATTGAAAAAGTGTAATCACATCAGCACTCAATTATGAAATTCCACATAGCCTGCATCTCATTCTCAACACAACCAATATCAGGAGTCGGCAATGACGGACTTTCACTGCGGTCTATTTCCTCTCCACCAGGACAAGCCTGCATCTCAGGTTTCTTATGAAAGAATAGAAAAACATTGATAAATAATAATGAAAAACTAAATCATTTTTGGTTAATCAACCATGAATAAAATCTATGACTTCAAATAACTACTTAATATTTTTTAGTTGCTAGCCAAATAAAAGAAATAATAAAACAAAAACACTAGTAGATTACCTAATATATGAAGAAACTACTATCTTGTCAGCAGTTAAGTGGTCTGACCACTAGAAGACCGCAAATGTCTTTCTTCACGTTAATTATAAAAAAAACTCATTCATGTTTTCAATAACTCAAATCAATTTAAAATAGCATAAAGACAGTTATTTTTGCAACCCAATACCCATTGAACCTCTGCACCATCTAAATCATATAGAGCAAAAAATTTCAGAGGCTATCCTGCCATTACTCAATGGGAAAATGGAGGTATAGTATCAGCACCTGGGAGAAGGCATGAACCAATTAGCTACAGTAAAAACTTAAACCAGGTTATTAAAAAAATGCATTTTGTCTCCATTAATCTATTTTATTTCCTTACTTATTTCACATTCTATTTAGTTTTCCAATATTATTTTCACATTGCATTGAAACCTGAGCCTTTCACAATGGGTGGTATACCACTCTGCCCTATTAATCTAAATCTATAAGGCATCATCTAAATTTATAAGACCATTATTGGCTCTTTTTAACTCTTCTTCCCCCTTTGTAAGGATCCATAAGCATAAACTTCCCTCTCATGCATAAATATCTACCCTACCACCTACTATCAAACAGGAATATTTGTTGAATATGACTCAGTGAAGTCTCCTTGTTAATACTAGGAATACACTTTTGGCCCCCCATAAAATGCACATATGTACCACTTATGAATAGAAACTCAAGTCTATGGAAAAGTACAAAATCTTTTAATATGGATACTAAATACTTCTATGAAATGAAGCCTGAGACCATGGATAATATTATTTTGGTGATGAGAGACCACCCTAACCAAAGTGATATTATTCGTTGTCTCGGTCGTGACTTCATGGAATCGACTTAACATAATGAATTATAAAGTGATATTAAGTCATGTTTAATTCTTGATAAAATTGAATTTTAAGGACTTGTGTAATTTTATCGGAAGAAAAATATGCACATTAGTAGACAGCTGGTTTAGGGTCATTTTGGATTCTGGCACTACAAACTACTGTATTCATAATCCCTAACTTAACACAAAACATCTTTAACTCTAAAACAATCTGCAATCCCTGTCCAACTAAGCCTTCACTCTTGTAAGATTTTTGTCACTTTTTGAGGTCAAAGGACGTCCTGAATGTTCGGTGTCTTCAACATCTTCTCTACCCTCCTGAAACAACTTGTGCCACTCAAAAACACCTGATCAACCCATGGTGTTATCACTATAAGCTGCCCTGAGTCTCTTTCCTTTTGCGCAGATTCACGCAAAATTTGATGGCATAACGCTGTTTCAATAACCGGTTCCTGACAGTATATGGCCAACGGCCGTAGGCCAACCTTTCCTGTGACCCTTTCCTAGCCTCCCCTGAACTCCAGAAAAAAATTAGTCCGACTACTTTTGGGACAGACTTTGTATATATTGAAAAGAACAGGTGACGATGGATATCATTTTCTTACTCCTCTACCTGGCATTGTCTATCCACATTCATTGTTCACTGTCCACACCTGCAGTCTGAGATTCAGAATTATTTGTCTCTTCCTTAAGTCCACTCCTATCTGCAAAATTTTCATCAACTATGCCACCTACTTTGTCAAAAACCTCCAACCTTTGTCAAAATCTACAAAGCATACAAATACTTCCTGGTTACCCTCTATGCTCCTTTCTACTAGTGACCTCATTATTGCTTTGGCATCATGAAAACCCCTTCCAATTCTAAATCCAAACATATTTACTTAAGTACTAATTCGCTCTCTTCTCCATTCTTTTGTTGATGACTTCACAGAGTCATAACATTTAGTTAACCCTCTAAACTGTTCGCCTCAGCCACATAGGCTTCGATTATCTGCTAAGTTCACTGAGGGTAACAATCTCATGAAACTATAACATTGGTTGTATATTCACCATAAATTAAATGCATATTACCTTTTGAATGTTGGCAGGTACTTCAGAAGAAATGGAATTGCTTTCCGACTGCTGATTTTCTGTGGTCAAGTCAAGACATAGCTTCAATGATTCCTGTAAGAAAGACATTTGTTTTATAACCCGTGATTCCAGTTTCAGAACCTGCTCTCAATCTCTTGATATGTGGCAAATATACCTTGCCCCAGTTTACTCATTTATTGCATTTGCTTTGGTTAACGATTCAGCATGCCAAAAGAATTCCCTCCATCAGTGCATTATGGACTACATGACCATGGGTCAGGTTTAATAGTTTTCAGGGTACATCACTAAAACCTATCTCAATAGAAGAATATGGCTATTAATGCCACTTTTATTTTGTTTTTCCACTTTGTCTTTCGTAGTGCTCATTAATGACTTTATAAGTTAATTTGTAAGGACTCTAGTGGTATCTACATAGGCCAAATGGGGAGATCATTAAAAACATGAGCGGAGGAACGTAAATGATGTTTTAGAAATTGTGGCCTCATGCAATATCACTTCGCCAAGCATCTGTGGGAAGAAAATCATGGGAGCGATTTCAATCCAGAACTGATTAACCAAATGGACAAAGGAAGGAGGATGGACAAGTGGGAAGGGCTGGAAATAAAAAAGAATTTGAAAAAAGGTCATTTGGTCAACAATTTATTACTTGAATACCTCTTCCCTACTCTGTAAGTATCCCTTTCCTTCACGGAAAGACCTAACTACCCCCCCCTCCCACACTGTGAACCCACCCCTCTCCTTGCCATCAATGCCAATCATAACCCCACCATTTTCCCCTCCCTCTCCCCCTCTCAACCATCCCTTCCCCCATATGAATGGTATCTAAATGGACCGCAACTTGGAAAAATCTGTACCTGATGATGACGAATAAGTGTTATAACTAATAGTACAAAAATAAAGAAAAATGGAAAAGTACATTGTTCTTCATTTAATGAATATGAACTTCCACAAAGTTGAGCCAGAAACAATCAAATACAAAACTTTGATATGGAATTCAGTACTATATACTGCGGCAACTGATGCAAGATGACAAGTGCAGATTGTAGGATTATGGTATTGAGGGTGCAGAAGGATCCATAAAGATAATTAGATAGAAAGGAAAACAAAGAAGTGCTAGGCATGATGGTGGATGGAGAAAAATTTGATTGCCAATGGAATGCTTAATAGTATGAAGGTCATTACGCAGCCAGGTACAAGATAGGCATGTTGGATAGAATGAAGGAGGTAGGAAGCATGGGGAATTTGAACTGTTTACTGTAGTTCATGGTAACCGGGAGTGTCTTGTTAGATGAAGCTACGAATAGTGATATTCAGTCAATGACCATCCAAAACCTATACTAAATGGTAGATTACTAAATAATAATATGAAACTGAAACATTTAAAATGTTCTAATGACCAGAAGAGTTATTAGTCTATTTTTGCTATACCTACAACTTTGTGTGAGGATTTTTATCTTCTTTTCGTAGATGTGCCCGCTTCTGTCAAAATTTGCCTTCTAATATGTTTCTTTATGGTTGATATTCTATTCCTAGTACTGATTCTAAAAATAAAATACTTAATCTCATGCTATTTTAATGTCATGACCATCAAAATGCTCAAAACATACTAATAGTCCTAGAAATGTTTGAATTCCTATTTTGTTTTGGTTACAGTTGACGAAATCTTTTCTTTGGTGGCTCATTTAAAAATCAATAATAATAATTAAGTTTATCTCAATCCTCCTAATTATTAATGGTGACATGAATTAAAGAAGTGCAGAACCAAATGATCAATACAACAACCTATGCCTCCACTACTTAATTTTCTGTCTTTCCCTTAGTCAAAATTTTCATAATGCAAGTGTTTATTTTAATATGAGGCGTAACAAGACTTTATGGGTTGCTTTCAAAGGCATCCAGTTTATGTCAAAGACATCAGTTGAATATTTGTCAGAAATTATGCAACGCCAAACATGCATCAATATTCCTTAAGAATAATTACCTCCTCTTTACTATTTCCAGGTACAATGTTAGTAGTGACAACTTCCAAGCAATTTTCAGGCACAGGAGTGACATTGCTTTTTCTTCTCGGAATTTCTAAAATATCCAGTGTAGGAGAAGTTTTAACAAATTTTCGGAGCTCCAAGATTCTTTCTTCTTCCTCCTCTGGGAACAAAAAGAAATTTCACATTAAAGATGTTTAAATGATTGAAATCATTATTTATTCCATTTGGTATCTTAAAATATAACTGTCCACAAGACATGAGGGTAACCAAACATCAACTTTACATATTTTTAACCAAATACTCTACCAAAAATAATGCCATTATTTCCAAATTAAAGTTTTACTTCATTCATGATCTATTCTTTGCCATTTTATGATGACAACAACGCTACCTTTTTACAAATCCTCCATGATGAGCAAATAACAGCCCAGATGATATAACAATACATTTAGATAAACAAGAAAAGACAGAAGTGTGGAGAAATCTCTCAAAAAGAGTGGAGAAATCTTTGAAATGCTTTGAAAAACTCACCCATCATAGAGTTGGATTTTTTATTAATTACAGCAAAATTGGTGAGAAAAGTCTCTCATCTCATGACTAACCTACCTAAAGGTGCATTATATAGTACAGTCAGATTTTAAGACTATCTAAAAATAAAATCACAACTGCAGATGTGAGTGCACATGTGATTGCACATGTGATGCACAACTGCAGACAACTGAAGACCAAGCTATTTGATGCCAATTAGAACATACATAAAACACGCAAAGAGCATTTTAAGAACAATTACAGGAACACTAATTTGAAAACTAAAAAAACATACAAGTTGCTTAATTTGTGAAAAAAAACTGCCATAAGAGAATGCAGTGCCAAATAATTACTATTTGGGTATCTAGCACGATAGCTCGGTGAAATGTTTTGGCAAAATTTCCAGTTTTTTTTTGTGAGCAAGCCTTTTCCTCACTGTATTTAATCATGTATCCCACACTACTTTATCACCAAAACCTTGGTAAATAGTACCTAGCTATCTGGTGGAAACAAAAGGTTGTCATATGTACCAGAAAACTGGGAAATTCTCAATTTCAATGATGAAAATAATGACTTAAATTAAATATTATCTTTGCTTTCTACAGAAATAAAACTTTATTTGTCGACTAGTTTCGTTTACACTGTAACATCCTCAGGACTAGTGGTACAATGCACATTTTGTCTGAGTTATATACTCGGTCGGGTAGAGGTAGCGAATGGGAGGGTGTAATTAAGGAGAAAAGGGGGGGGGGGAAGAAGTGTAAGAGGGGGGGGGGAAGAGGGAGGGAAGAGCATGGGTCTGTGTCATGGGGTTTTCGGGTGTAGAATAGGAATGTCCAGGAGGGGTGGGTGGAAAGGGAAAAGGTGGTCATTAGTTATCCTTTCCTTCTTCTTAACCATTTTTAGAATTTCTAACTGCTCACGGATGTCCAGCTGCGTTCCTTTCTTCACTCCGTGCAGTAATTTTGTAGTAATGTTTGTAAGTAACATTGTACCACTAATCCTGAGGATGTTACAGTGTAAACGAAACTAGTCGACAAATAAAGTTTTATTTCTGTAGAAAGCAAAGATAATATTTAATTTCTTAAGTTAAACATGGATTTCTACAAAGTTAAGGCCTCAACCATTCAGTGCATGAAAATAATGTTCCAATAGGATGGTTAGACAGTTGTCAACATCCTAGATTTTCAGAATTATATTAAAACACTATATAAATTACCATGTGTAGTTTTAGTTGAACTTTCCTGGAGGTATAAGTACCATGTTACATCACGGAGAACTGATCATTGTTGTCATGATTATTTAGTCATTAATATCAATTGTGATTTAGAGAGCTAAATGTATTCTATTTCCCAATGCCCCTTTGCTTCTCTCACTATCAAATGACATAGGGTGACCACTGTACTTATTTTGTGTTTTCATGAATTAACATGTCATTATTAATGATTTACTGCCATGAGACAAGAGAAAAACAAAATTCAGCAAAACATATAAAAATGACAATTTCCTGATTGGAAAAGGTCACTGTAATGATACAGCTTTCTATCAGTTACGTAAGATTACCTTAAATAAAACTTTGAATTAAATCAAATTAAATGGTTAAAATCATTTGATTTGATCTCATAAGTAAATTATATAGTTACTTATTTTAATTACTATTTCTTCTGGGTAGTAGCTCCATTTTCATTGGCTATGGTGGAATTAACCTAAAGAACCATTTGTCCATATCCAAACACAAATGAAGAAAGCAGTTCATTCACTACAACACCATTTCTATTATCTTATAATCAATACCAGACATGCCAACTTTCAAAAATGAAAAATCGGGAGGACATGCCAACTTTCAAAAATGAAAAATCGGGAGATTTTTAGAAGTGTATCACGAAGTAATCACTTTTAATTACCACAATATTTGCATGGCACCTTAATCCCTTTATGACACTTTGCCAATTTTTAATGAATGTCACACTTTATTAACATGTTAAGCTAAGTACACAATTTGAACAGTTCATCAAGAACGTAAGAAGGAAAAATCGGGAGTCTCCCGCTTAAATCGGGAGAGTTGGCATGTCTGCAATACGTTTGAGGAAAGAAAAGTTGCACTGACAGATGCAAACTTTACAATTCATGGAATAAAACATCACCAATCACTTAACTCCAGCATGTGTGTAAGCAGTCTGATATCAGAGGCATATTATCACTTCAACTTAAGTAGACTGTTTTTCAGTAGAAAGACATAAGATAAAGCTACATTGAATTTAGAAGAAATACCTTGTGTTACAAAAGATGTTAACAAGCAACTTTTTATAATTAGCTTCATTAGTATAAGCATAAATAACACAAAAAGTTTCCGGCATTTGTTCAGTGTTTTCATCAAATGTAATGCATCAAAATTAGTTATATTTTAGGGAATTCCAGAATGAAATTTTAATCATTTTTATATTTTAATACCATGCTCACTCATGAATAATTGGGTATAGCCATAAATGGGATTCATAACTTGCACAAATGAGTTCTAAAAAGTTTTCAAATCTTACCCAAGATGGCACCGTTCTTGGCTGTATGTGATAATTTTTTTAATACAATTTTGATCTTTTTGTTTATATTGTCTTACCTGGTAAAGTAGAATTTTCTTGAACTGTCAATAGAGTAATAGGCTTCTCACAATTACTGTCAACAGTGGCCAAGAGCTCTCCAGCTTTAACCCATCCCACAGCTTCATTATTTTTGCTTTGAATCTAAACAAGAAAAAAAATTACTTCCTGAATAAATATGGTTAACTGGTAATACTCCTGGTTAAATTTACCATTAAATAAAAATCAATAATATTTTAGACAGGGTTTAACACACTATACACACAATAGGGTAAATCCTTACATTCAACAAATGTCCTACAATCCATAAGGAACATGCAAATGGCCTCGACCGAAAATGTTGCTAATTTTAGGCACAAAGTCTTCCTGGTGGGAATAGGGGAGCAGATGAAGGATTAATTTTTCAAATTGTTCACAAGATTTGGGAGGACACTTAATAACACTCTATTTACCATGAAATCAAGAACTGAAGACTCAAGAAGAGTGATTTGTAATACATAAGGATACTCCGTCTCTTTAGACTTCATCAAATAAAACACCCATACCATAATCATAGCATTTTTATGGAAAGTAATTTATTTTTGAAGAAAGGATTGCTGGATGAACTTAGCTACTACCTTCTTAGGGTTCATGTATCCGACAAAATTTTCCCTTCCTATTCTCCCTCCTTCCATTTTGCATTTTTACTAATCCTTTGCTCTCTCTACCTTCATCTAAAAGATTTTACCCAAATACTAAATAACAAAAACTCCACACTGCCAACTGCAAGTTTGTCCCTTCAGCATACACACAACATTTTTAATCTGAACAAAAAGAAGCTAGGTCAGATCCTTTAATTGCAAAATAAGATGTTATAACTTTTAAACCCATGGTGGCACATAAGGAATAAAACAAAAATTCTTCTCTCACAACCCCTACTACTTAATGCAAACACCTATTTTCTTTATGGTCCAGTCAAATGAGAAATGGGTACAACCAAGTTTGATACTGATATGACTGTGAAGGTTTCAAAGAAATGTGATGTCACATGAAATCACCCAAATTTTACATGATATGTGAGAAACAGATTGTATTAATAACAGAAATGTACTATATGAGGGGGGGAAGTGAAAGGTGTCATGTGATACTGATGACAGTTCAAAACATAAAATGGCGAATTAGGTTACATAAATGGAGAATGTTGTGGCTCAACATTCCTCTTACAGTTAGCACTTTCAGCAGTGGAACTAACTCATTTTGTATTGGTAAAAGTTTCATATATTTCTACAATGCAAGAAAAACACAGCCATAGAGCATGTAAAATTTCAAAATCTACGTAAAAAGTCATTAACTATTGCAAATGCCTAAAATCAATATAAGGTCCTCATTAGTTTTGATTTGATACAAAAATTCAAGCCAAAAATATGGACTGTTTAGCATAATAACTATACTATTTCTGACTCAAGCAATCCACATGAATAAATGTTTACACTTCCAAGCAGTAAATATACTGAACGAGCTGCAAATATAAACAAAGGAACTGCATATCAACATAGTTTGATTACTCACCATAACATTTAAAGCTCTCATAATATACAACTTGTGAAGAGGTGGAATTTCAGATTTAGATGATAATAAGTTTATGACAAATGTTTTTCCAGGAGAAGACTCATCTTGAAGATATATCAGTAGATGTTCTTTTTTTTCTGAACACTTGCACCCATTCTACAAAAAAAAGTTATAATTTAATCACACATAGTTGCAATTAACTGATTAGGTATGTTGGATAGAGTGAAGGGAGGCTGAAAATAAGTGGAGTTGAAGAATAATGCTTAGTAGATTGTTAGGTGAAACTTCTAGAAGTGTAGCTTTGGTTGGCCCTTGTGTCTACTTTGACTGGTACATCGTGAAAGTAAGATGTCTATTAAAATTTTTTTAGAGAAATTTAATTCCAAATACTAAATTTTTACTTGTTTGTGGCATTTTACTCTATCTATGTATGTACAATAATGGCTAGAAATATTTCATAAAAAAATTAAGTGGTCTAAAATTCACACATTCCATTAAATATGATGGCCAGGCAAGTTTGCAATGCAGTGGAGGAGAAGAATTATTGCCATTAAACGGTATAGTAATATGTAAATTCTAGTACAAATAAAGATACATGAAAAGCTAAAATACAGTATGTCAATATATTTTAAACATATTAACATTTTAACATATACGAAGATTTGATATAATATATTCACCTTTATAAACACATCTGTTTCTGATATACCAGTACATTTTCATAAAACTACCACCCAAATTCTTTATAATGATTATTATTACAGGGTATGGCAACCCAACTTCCTTTTTTAAATGCAAAAAATTATCAAAAAAGGAAATTATGTTGCCTCACCCTGTATTAGGTAATCTACCAGTTAAGGTAGGTTTTTGGATGGACAAAACAACCAAATAAATATTTTGTTACTCCTAACAAAACACAATCCAGCAACCTACTCTACATTATGTCCCTCTTCATCTCTGTGTACTTCCTTCCTCCCTTCATCCCATCCAACATCCCTATCCCATCCCTGCCCTTTCCTCATTTGCCTAACATTCTCCCCTCTATTACCTTCTCCAACATCCCACTGCCGCTCAATATGCCTTTCATCCATTTTTCCTGCCTCTATAGGATATCTCCCAACAAATTCCTCTCCTCACCCACCATCCCTAGTACTTCCTCATTTGTTTTCCTTTCCTTTCGGTCCATTTCACCTTCTCCATGCTTCTCCACACCCACATTTCAAAAGCCTCCAATCTACGTCTATCCTCCTGCTTCAGTGATCATGTCTTCATGCCGTACATAGCTACGCTCCATATCAAAGCCTTCATGAGCCTTTTATTAACCTCCCTACTCAACATCCCCATCATCAACTCCCCCCTCCGGTAATATATTTCTTTTGTATCCATCCCACACCATCAATGTCTAGCAGATTTATTCTCCTTACGTCCCTACTACTTGGAGCATACTGGTCCAAAATACTTCTGAGAGAGACAAGCTGTTCCACCTGCTCTAGTTTTTGCCCTTCTATTTTAATCTTAAGCTTAGCCTTTGCCTTTCTGGAAAATCTCATTACCTTTGTTTTATTTATATTGATTCTCATATCTATCAAATGGATTTCCAATTAATGTTTGCAATCCCTTGGCTGACTGACAAACCAGAGCTTGGTCATCAGCCAACTTAACTGATTTTATGAAGTCCCCTCCGACTTTCATACCTACCTCTAGTTCTTCCTATGCCTCCTTAATTATTTCCTGCACATATACAATGAACAGCACTAGTGATAATGGACAACCATCCCTCACACCTCTTCCTAACACAACCCATTCAGACCCTCCATTCCCCACTAGCATCTGAGCAGTCTGAGGCATGTACAGGTTGCAGATTAGCCTCCTGTCCCTCCAATCTATTCCTATTTTCTGCAATATACTCATTAGTTTTTCCCAATTCACTCTATCAAATGCCTTTTTGGAATTTACGAAACAGGCAAATACATCCTGATTGTATTCTATATTCCTCTCGATTAATGATCTCAGTACTACAATGGCATCATGCATGCCTTTCCCCTTCCTAAACCCAAACTGATCATCCCCTAAAATAATAATTTGCCCTGGAAGCCTTGCCTCTTCCACTCCCAGGCACTCCACACGGCTGATTGTGCCGAGTCCCATAGTTGCCAGGATTGATATTCTCTATAGTGCCCATCACTATTCTTGGGAATGATAATTGAGGTGGTTTCCAGTTTCCTTCCTCAATAGTGTTTTTAACGTGACACCATTACCCAATGGTCGCAACACTGGGGTCAGACACCTTTGCAGCCACACACTGAGGAACAAACGCTGCGTGGACTACATTTCATCTGGCTCCTAACCTTCGACCTATCTGGCACGGGTGACCCTACCAGGAGCAATGACAATTGCTCTTGCCAGCACAGCTCTAGGGGTCACTGGAATACACAAGCCCTTCCACCACATCAATATTGTAGTCCATGGGAAGGTTATAATGATAAAAATCCTAAAAACAGATATCACACACTCAACTCACCTCTACATCTATGATAACACCCATTATGTTAACACATGTATTCTTGATGGTGATTTCTGCCAACCTTTTGTAACAGCGCCTTGGAGCTATCTTCTTTAGTTCTGGAGGTGCCTTCAAGAACAAATATTTGTCTTTCTGCCACAAGAAGCTTCATAAATCAGGCATTTTATTTTAGTCAGAATAAACAGAACAATTCAAAGAAGAAAAAAATTCCTAGTTCTGTTTTTACAGTTGCAAACTTAAATGAAAGAATCATCTTCAGCTAAGATTCTTCAAGTTGAACAGTCCTTGCAGTAGGTAAGCAAAAAGAGTAGGATCATATTTAAATATGGTTTGAGGCTATTGTAAAATTGATATATCATGGCTTTATAGTCATCATTTACCTTGATGTTTAAAGAGAACTTTATTCCGAGAATTTCATCTTGGGCAATAATATATCGACAGAAGATTTTTTAATTGGATAGTTAAATTTTAATATCCAGAGCCCAATCTCAATCCTAATCAGAAATGCTTCTTGAACTACAGCATAATTAGAGGAATTACTTCTTACTAATTCCTCCTCCTTACTAACTACATTCAACCCAACCATACATAAATGACGACAATAGATGAAATCTTTCAACATTGGCTGTAGTTTGTAGTGATGTCACTTTTTGGTAAGATTTATGATTATTTCATTTCATACAGACATATGACCTCTTGACCATGCAAGAGTGGCATAAAAAATCTACTCACAACCATCAACTGCCTTTTCTTTCCTCCTGGACTTTGAGCATATTCCTCATCAGCTGTTTTAGGCTTGGTGCTATCTTTGTTTTCATGCATTGGACTTTCATTCATTCCTGGATCTCTTGAATTCTGTTTAACTACATCAGGATCCTTTCAAATTAATTGCAAAATAAATCATCAGTTACATGAAGGAAGAAAGGCTTATTGAACAAACAGAATTTACTATTTTATCATGAAATCCCTTTTGTACCTCTCATGCATTTCGGGTTTATATGATCTAAATTATCTTTTATGTGGAAAAATAAATATATATGCACACACCCAAATATATATCTTAAGTGTTTGTGTGTGCAGGAATGGTCAGGAACCACTTGAGCTATCTAGGAAACAAATTACTCTGAAATATGCAGGGGGGTTTATGCAACCAACTGCCCCTATTCTTTGGCCAGGAGATTGCTTTCAGGAGTGTTTTCACCTACCAAAGGAGAAATGGATGAGGGCACAAGAGGAAAGGTAAAAATATCGAAGAAAAACAAATGTAAATATATATTCACAAACACATTAGCAGTGGTTTATGTTTATGTTACTCAGTATGAATCACTTAAAAATTTTCAGAATACAGGATACATAGAAAGATAAGATGGGAATAAGCCAATATGTGATTACTGATTGGAACAATTACATACTATATTATCCCAAATATAGTGCGACTCCAACTAATGGATACCCTAAACTAATGGATAATGTAGGAACTAAAATATTCAATTTAATTTATGTATATAAATTTCATTGAATATTTTTTGAATTCCAATACCTTGAAACAAAAAAATTTGTTTCAAGGTATTGGAAACAGGTTTTAATGCCAACATTTTAATTAGGTACTTATAGCTCTTATGGGTACTTATGATGATCAACCTCAATATTTGATCAATCTTTTCAAATTTTCTGTCTGGTCACTGGACCTTGAACACATCTAGAACAAGCATTCCCCTCTTTGACATAGTAATCCTCCCGGGCACCTATGCCAGACTACGTTTCACCTACCTACCAAAAGTTCTTCAAGCTACCATCTCTTTCCCTGCACATAAAAGATAACTCCACATAGAAACTTTTCCAATTGATTTTCTTATACCTTAAATTATGCTTATTTAACATTTGCAATGCTCTCTTTTCAATCAAGTGTTTACATATTTCAGAAAGGGAAATTTTGCACCCCAAATTGCATAGGTAGATTTGACCACTGGACTCGAATAGTCAGTATTTGACTACCAGGAGGTGGACACAGTCAGTGACAGATTCAAGTGTTCATTATTCTTTCACACAATGTACAGGCATGGCAAGGTAAAACCCAGGTACCCTGACATTTTCAACTAGAAAGAAAATGTGGTCATTTGGTCAAACATGCCCATTATTGCATTTGCATGTAGGTATTTAAGAGTGTACAGATTTGTGCATGTGTGTGAGTATATGAGCATATGTATGGATTAATGTGTATTTGTGTATGTTTGACTGGCACCATAACAACCCCTGCTCACATACTTGAATAGAATTGAGAAGATGTACATTTATACCCATCTAAAGAGACCCCAGGGCTTCACAATATTTCAGATCTGTAGTTCCATCGTCAGTCACTACAAAGAGGTGACACCTATTCAGGAAACTCCTATATTTTTCTAAGAGATTCAAGAACTTTCAACTTCTGATGTTGCATGATTGATTCTGTTTCTGTGGGCACACTATGCCACAATACAAATTTATCTTTCGTAAATCACTACTGCATTAATAGATTCTGTAGAGAGAAATGTAGGTTTGCAAAACAGTGGCATAGCTGGAGCTTGTGTACGTAGTCCTAGAGTTTGCCATTTTCCATTTCCCCATCTCCCATGATATTTTTATTACTCCCCGAGATTTTCATTTCTACCCTATTCAGGGGAATTTTCTCCAGTTTTATAACTACTACAGGAGATCAAAGGTGGGGCCTGAGGTGGACTTTCGAAACTTTTGGTAAATTACAAAAATGTGACAACCTTTGACCTTATTAGCTGAATGGAGATTCCAGGTGTTGGGGCATCCTTGTCCACTGGAGGACAATTAACAATTATCTGTAGCTGATACGGATGAGATTGCAAATGCAAAAAATTGATGAGGCAGCTTTTACTGATTTCAGACTGAAGAATTATAAGCCAATCGTTAACTTTTATGGAAAACTTCTTTAAATGTTTGGCGACTATTCCCAGCACAAAGAGAGCAAAAATGCTCCCACTGCATCCCTCTGGAGTTACTGTAATGAAGAAAATAACTATGAAAATTTTAACAGAGCAAAGTCAACATGAAATGCCAAAATAGTTAGTCCCATTCAATAAAGGATAACTGAGATTTTAAAAAAAGTTGGCATTCTATATATAATCAGTGGAATATTAGTGTAATACCCTTAAAAATCATTATTATAGTTAGACTGAATGCATGAAAAATTTATCCTAAATGATAGACATATCTTAATATTATTAATACTAAAAAGTAGTGTCCATGTAAAAGTAAATCTGCACTGGTCTTGCATCAGTGTAGGCTAAGAAATTGGATATTAGTATTTTCATCATCAAAAAACCCCTATGGTATCCACTGACACATTTATAGCACTATATTATGTACTTGTATGTGCTTGCAAATGGTATTATATTTGGAAGAAATTAATCCATTCCTTCTAAGGTTTTTTTCATCACAGAAACAAGATATAAAAGATATGTGCAGACCATCTTCCTCTAATAAAATTAGGAGCCAAACTAGACACAGTAAAATAGTTCACTTATTTTAGACAAGTTTTAGAAGAATTGGGGAAAGTAGTATGATATTT
Organism: Hetaerina titia; assembly: GCA_037158775.1. Taxonomy (NCBI): domain Eukaryota; kingdom Metazoa; phylum Arthropoda; class Insecta; order Odonata; family Calopterygidae; genus Hetaerina; species Hetaerina titia. The sequence goes on along the minus strand of CM073771.1, from coordinate 91,466,662 downwards.
TAAAGAAAAAGTACATTTGGGTAAAGAATTGAAAAAACAGTAGAGTAGGAGGAAGGATTTGATGACAGAGCTACTTGGGGAAGTAAAGATCCCAAGAAAAAACTAGTGAAAATTTAAATACAGAGTTTATTCCTGTATCACGTTCGCTACATTTAATGTCACGTTAAGTGGGTCTTAGAAATTCATAAGTGCTTACGAACTGGATATATCTTAAATCTGCCTTGACTGGTAGACTACTCTTGATAATTGTTATAATAAACGGTGAGTTATACAGAAACTAGTTTGATCAAAGATAGACAAATAGTTCAATCCTCAGTTATGAATTTACAAACGTGAAACAATTAAAATTGACAATTTCTAACGATGTAATTATATCAATAACAGCTAATATGTTCTGAATCAATTGATCTGAAATATTCATCAAGAATTTCATGGCTCCAATACTTACCTTCACGCAAAATTAGTTTTTGAACTGCATTAAGAGAACTTGCACTTTTGACTTCAACTATTCTTCCCTAAAATATTCAAAGACAAAAATAATATGTCGTTAAAAGTATTCAAACATATGAAGTAACGACGTGAATGAATATACGTTATTTGAATAAAAGGCACAACATTACAGTGAGATTCTTAACTCACAACGACAACACAATCCTTTGCTTTCTCGCGATAGGCTTCAGAGACTGTTTGATGGGTTCCAAGGGAACATTTTTTTAAAGTCAAGAAAATGTCACTGTCACTTACATCACCTTCAACACAGACTTCCGACACACATACTAATTTACTAGATTCTTCTGTTTCCGACATTGCTAGAAGTATTGAAATTATTGCGACAACATTACTTTTTCTTCTGAGAAAATGTACAATTACTCCTTTGAAACCAACTTATTCCTGAAAAACCTGCTTCTAAGCACCCACACGGGCCACTTATATCCATTTGAATTTTCATGTGCATTCGTACGCCTTGCACACAATAACCATGAGATGTCACTGTAATAGCCTGCAAAATTCAAGGCGTTTGGACTCCAGTCATTTAATTACGTAAATGCTTAAAATAATTCTAAAATTAGGAAAAATTCGATTAAGTAATTCTTTATTGAAAGAAAATGATGGCATTGATTATCCCCTACCGTCACTTCTCGTTTAAGTGACGAAAAATTACGATGATTACAACAATGGCGCAAGTGTAGTGAAAGGCGGAATTTAAACTTCCGTATGCACAGAATATCCATACCTACCTACTAAAAAGAATAATTGATTAATGAAAAGTACGAATTAGAAATTTTATTAATAACGGTGTATTATTATGTCATGGAAAATCGGAGGAGATAATAGCTGTATATTTTGTAAAGAATGTTATAGGTGATATGTAACATACAAGAAGGTAGCAGTCATAGTCATTTTATTCATGGCAGAAACAGTAGGCAGCAACCGTCATGATTATAGCCAGCAAGTAACATAACTAATAACAGACACTAGGTATTGCCTATGACTTGGGGTACAATTTGCAAATAACGTATACTGTAGAATTTATGTAGTAGACAAACGACAATGACAGTTCGTGAAGTTTTTGAGGTATTATTTAGGAGTGGTCAGAAATCTTCACTCACCACCATATGTTATGTGCTATCACACATGGCAGCTGATGAAGATATCTAGCCTGCATAGAATATTTAAGCATATACCTATGTATGGGCAACTGGAAGATGAAAGCATGGAAAACAAAGCTGAGGGTGTGCAACTCTGTTAGCCATTTAGGAAATTTTCTATGGTATTATAATGCCTTTAATAAAAATGATCTTACTTCATCAAATCCTTACCTAGGAAAAGCCATGGTACCCACTCAATGTTAGATGCATGTTTCCTAAATGGACCATACTCCTAATAAGGACATAGAAGTAAATGCCAATAGATTTAAGTTGGGAAAATCAGTCAAAGATATAAAAGGGATATGGTAACCTAATGACTAGAGCACTTGGCTAGTGAGTGAGCAGACAGATTTTCTGGACCATATCTTTCTGTAAAACGATAAGTGGCACAGGAAAACAAACTGGCTCTTCCATCTTACTTTGTGAATTTCATATGTGGTAGGGTTTACTGTCTACTCTCACTTATGGTACCAGCTATTTTGGTTTAGTGTGTTTTTAAGTAAGGTAAAGTGTGCTTTAAAAGTAATTTTGGCAATGGACTCTTTCTAAAAAGGTATGTTCTTCTCTTTAAGGCATGGATTTACTTTTCTTCAGAGATGATTCCTTTCATTGAAGAATCTCATCAATTTTTCAGACACTAGGTCAACTCAAGTTCAGGATGAAAATTTCATAGCTGATAATGCATTGCCCTCGCAGTCTGATAATATATATTCTTTTTTCAAATAGCAGGTATGCTAAATAAGAATGGCACCAGCTGCTGAGTCATTCCCATAGGTATGTAAACCATTTTTTTTACATATTCTCTTTAACACATCCAACATATATACTTCTAGAATAGAACTAATTTACTTGAAAATCAAATATTGTATGCTATACAACCAGCCAGGAGGAAGGGGCACAATACTCAACTGCTCCTTTTAAGGGTATGCCACATTACTACCCAATCTTTTTTTAGGGGATGATCAGCACTTTCCTGCCTCCACCAGCAACTCATGTCATGTCACTATCTCTAGATAACTTATCCCTAGATAACATGTCATAATCTCTAGATATACTCAGCATACTGAATGAACTGAAGCTGGCTTGACATAACATCATCTTTAATTGATTTTAATCAAAGCAATGATCCCTCTGAAGAAAATAATTTAATCATAGACAAATTAATTATATGCAGCTTAACTTGGAAAAACTGATAAGCAGTACATACATATTTTGATTGTTTATAAGGGCACCTCTATAATTCCAACATTTATAAATGCAATTAAAGCTTTGAAACTGGTCACTGAGGCAGGAGGATAAGCATAGATAGGAGAGTTTTAAAATGTGGACATTGAGATTCTTGGAAAAATATAAACTGAAAGGAAAACAAATGAACAAGTTCTTTGCATATGTAGGAGAAGAGAATATAATGCGAGAATATAATAAGTGGCAGAGAAGAGAAAATAATGAGTGGCAATGGAATATTAAAGATCTTGATAGGGAGAGAAGGTTGGGTAAAATAGATAGGGGAAAAAAATAAGGTGATCTGCTAGACTAAATGGATGTAGTGTTTGTAAAGTTATAAATTTTTTTTTGTAAATAGATAAGGGCATTTAACCATTATTTTAGGAGCATTTCAGAATTGTATGAATCTGAGGATCCATAAAAAAATGCAGCCCTTGACTATGATAATTAAATTGGAGCAAAAAAATAATTTAAAGTTGTCTATAAAACTTCAACATTGAACTTACTGAAATGTCTAGATGAAATATTTACATCATTTTTGTGGATTTATATAGGAAGTTGGCTTACTATGACAAAAAAATACTTTCAATATTTAAAAAATGTTATTTTCCTTATTTGCATCAACACGCTGATGTACAAGCAGGAATCAATGAAAGTGAAAGATTTCACATGCATTTATTTTTTTTAATTTTGACTTGTATATTCACTGACATAATTGTGCCCATCATAAAGTTGTAAGGTGAATTGTCAATGAATGTGTTAGGCCTAATCTGAAATACTTGGTATGTGAAATCTTCCCTTTTCATCAATTCCCGAATTGCATAAGGAAAGAAGCTGTCACAAAGAGGGAGTTCATGACAGATACTTTGAATAAGGATGCAACAAAAGATCAATGAAAACTTAGATCAACCAGTCTTTTGCCGAAGTAAAACTCCCAGACTTATTCAAAATGGCTAGGTTAAACAAACCCTTGTTTAAAGAATGAAACAAAATTAATAAGGATAATTACAGACCAATATCCCTCTCTAACTTTCATTTTAAAAGGTTCTAGAAAAGGCAATGTATTATAGACTAACCTCTTTCTTTGAAAAAAATGCCAAATTATCTTAATATCAATTAGGTTATAGGAAAAATGTATCCATAATTGATACTTTATTTTTCTGATTGTATTTTAGAGGCCGAGGATAGTTGAGAATTTGTCCATGGCTTATTTATTGATCTCAAAAAAGCTTTTGGTGCAGTAAATCACTATACTCTTCTTAATAAATTGGATACATTAGGAGAAGAGGGCAAGCTAATCAATGCTTTCAACTCTATCTAAAAGACAGAATACAAATGGTAGAAATAAATGTTTATTTCAGATTCCCTTCCACTACATTGTGGTGTACCCTAAGGCTCAGTTATTAGACCAATTCTCTTTTTAGCCTTCATATATGATCTCCCACAAACTGAAGCTCTCTTTCTTTACCCTACTCAACCTTTCTCTTAAGTTCCACCTACCTTCTCCATTTTAGCTTCCCCCAAAGATCGGCACTCTGGATAGCCAGCCTTTGGAAAGTTCATTCTGCACCTGATCTCACACAATGATTTCATAAAGAATAGCAATTCATTTATAAATGCATCTAATATTTATTCAGTAGAATTTCTAGCATATTTTGGCAGTAATATAAAGGCATAACCAGAGGCAGAAGGAGCTAGAAAAAGCATTCAAAATGTACAAAAAAGGCATCTTGCTTCAGAACAACAAGCTGCTTAAATGGTACACACACATACATACAGAGAAATAATTTCTCCATAGCCACTTCACAAATCCTATATTTCTGAGTGATGAATATTCTTGCCACAACTGCCTACTACAGATTTTAACAATTTAGTCCAGTCAATTGCATTCTTCTGGGAATTTTAACTATAAGATGTTACTGACAAAAAATGTATCACACAACCAAATATCAAATTGTTTTCCCATACTTGGAAGGTTTACATAACTACACTATGAAATCTAAAATGATTCTCAATTTCCATACTTTTGAGAGCAGGTACAAACTTTAGAATAAAATATTTTTCAGGCTATTGTTGAAGATATGCAATCTATGTATTTCATTTCAACTGAACCAATGAAGAAGCATTCATCATTGACAAAACTTAATACAATTTAAATTGCATTTCTGAGAATTCACAATAAATTTTAAAATATCAATTCTAAAATAACTAAAATGCATGAAGGATACTATAAATACACAATCTTTCTACCAAGTTTACAAAAACGTGGAAAAGAAGGACAACTTATAGACATTCATCATTTACAGGTTATTTGCTAAATTAAATACTTAATAGCCACACTTGCAGAATGAATAAATTTTTGCCATTCATGGAAAAACCAATTTCCAATAATGTTATTCATGCTTCATAATACTTTATGATGATTCACTTCAGGATGCTGTTTTAAATCCTTTCGGTGGCTGTGCTCAGACCCAAAGCACAGTTAATCCTTCACCCTTGGTACAGTCTGGGAGTCCTACCTCATGAAATGAGCCACGTGCTACCCCTTCATTTTTCATTCCTTCTTGGAATGAACCAAGTGATGAGAACCCACTCTCTTCCTCTTCTGGCAAACGTTCTGTGCACTGATTCATGTGGTTTCCCTTCTGGTTTACACTAAGGGGTGACACTACTTGACAATTATAAGATTTTGATGGTGTTGCACATGTTTGATGAGCCCCCTCGGGCACCTTCGGACCCCTTAATCTTACTCCATTCTGGCGACCTCCCCATGCTCTCTGCCCTTCCCACAGTCTCTGACCACCCTCGGAAACAAGTCGAAAGGCTTCCTCCTCCCTCTCGGTAAGACTAGTACCATTAGTTGCCTTTGGGTGAGTGCCACTTGGCAGAGGAAGATGTGGAGGAGGACTGGAGAGCGCCATCTGCTGTGGTGTGCTCACATTCATGGACCTTCCACTGATGGAATTATTTTCACTCAGGCATGCCAATAGCTGATTCGGCTCAGGGGTTGTGGCTGCAAGTACTGACCTCACTGTTCTAAGTAGGCGCTGAGCTTCTGAGCCAATTCTCTCGGTGCTGGAAGATGAGTCCCTCCGCCGACGTCGCCTGATCAAATACAAGTATTTATTAAATAATTAAAGAGAATGTTAACAACCTAGATTGGTTTCTAGGTTCAAATGGCCTAATGTAGGCTCATGCTCACATATGAAAATGAATCGAGAATTCCTTAGGTTTATACTAACTATGCCCAACACTAATCTGATCAACATCATAATTACTCTCCGAAAAAATATGTTAAGTTTTTGATCCATGAAAGTAAGTTCCACTTAGCAAGCAAATACTTGCTTTTCAAATATTACTAAGTCATTCTACATTGAGTAATCTGGGAAAAACATGCTGGTAGGAAATGATATGTAACATTTTTTAGAAGAGAAAGAGCTTTCTTACCATGGAATATCTCGTAAAGGAGAATTATCAAATGATGAACCAGGTCTTATTGTGTATGCAAGTCCATTGGCAGGTGAGTCACATAGATTGATATTCCTAAAATAAAAACATAGAATTCTTACATAAATACATTTTGTCAAAATATAGCCCAGCATTTCATGATTGTTTCCTACAGCTATAAAAATAATCATGCCAAAGATGCTGCAAGTTTACATAGTTTTTTAACTTATTTCTGCAAGAAAACTGAATACATGCATAGTATAATTTACTCTTGCATGAGGCTTCTTCTTCAAGAATTGTACCTATCCTTGGTTGGTTTTGTTGGGGAGGCGACTGACAGCTAAGGTCATTTGCGCCATTAGGGATGGGTGGGAAAGGAAGGGTGGAGAAAAACCCGGCGTCGGTATTGGCCTACTCTTGTCGAAAGGTGCCAAGGGGTCCACAGTTTAACGTCCCATCCAATGGACGTCGTACTCACTCAAAGTGCTCTCCACAAAGCACCTCAAGTAGGGATATATCACTGAAAAATATTTGTTGTCTCCAGGATTTGAACCTGGGCCTTAGCAGTGGGAAGCCTGTACGTTAGCCTCCACACAATCCTGATCCCCATGCCTATTCTTATTACATGTTTAGACTGTCAAGGTGACCACCATAAAGTTAGACTGAGTGACCTTGAAGATAACTCCAGGCTGTTCCTTCTTGTTGATCCAAGAGCAGGAAACACTTGTGATCCACACTTGGAACAGATGTGGCTCGCATTTCTAGAAGCAGATTCACTGTTCAATGTGGTGAGATCATTCGGTAATCGTTCCAGGAAAGTCAATAATTGCTGAAGTACAACTCTTTGCATCTTGTAACTCACTTCCATCTGAAAAGCAGCAGAAGAAGTTTAAAGTTAAAGGAGTAATACCACTTACAAAAAAAGTGAAAATGACTAAATATGAATAATTTAACAAGAACACATCTTACTAAAGTCAATTAATTAGATAAGGTGAAGAACTTGATGACATGGGATTGGTAGACCAGATAATCAAGTTCAGAACAATAACATTTCTTCTTTCAGCATTGGTCCTGTTTAGGATCAGTGAAGGACATGAAGCTTGTTCCACCGACAGAACCCAAATACCCCAAGGTACCAATTTACATTATATACTTTTGTGCCAAGCTATACAGATGAACACTAACCTGGTTCAACTGCCAGTTGAGTGATTCAATTTGAACCTGCAGAAGAGTGGAGGATGTCGAGGATGCATTTGTAGAGGAGGGAACTCTGGTAGAATTAAGAATAGATGGCTCGGGTGAGAGGCTCTGAGGTGGTGATGCTGCAGGAAGAGGGCTCCATGATGCACTCCAAGATGCACTACTTCCCAGTGATGTTATCTCAGTTCCATAGTCTTCTTCTGTCATAAGATTTTTCTGAAACAAGAAAAAATCAAGAATTGATTAAATCCAAACCCTTAACAATATAAGTTTCAAAAATACAAGTTCTTACAACAGAAGTAAATTGCCATTAGGGACAATCCAAAACCAACCTTTAAATAGGTAAAATACCAACGATTGAACTTGGAAAATTCCACATAGGCAACAATGTCCAAACTGCCCTAAAATTAGGCATGAAGCATCTACCCAGTAAACTATAAAAAATGAGGATGTGGAATAATGAGGGTTAAATTTAAAAGATGACTATTTCTCATGTGAAGGACTTGGATTTAATTCTTCCAGGATGGCAACTATCAGCTACGTTGTTGATTTATGGCAATTGTTAAATTCATATATTGATGGAAAATGTTTTTCATTTTATGGAAACTATAGCAGGGAGAGGGCTCCATGAAACTATAGCCCAACAAAGTTAGTATTAAAAAAATCAACTTCAAAATTGCTCAAATATCTGGATAAATTATACTAGGAGTGTATGTACCCATATAAACAGTTGTTGTTCATGTGTAATAATGGCAGATTAAATTCAGGCAAAAATAAGAGATATTATTCAATGAAATTTATTTAGAAAGATATATGGCTATAATTATTGTAGAAACAAATAAAAACCGCAACTTTAATTTTATATAACAACATTGATAAATAAAAGAAACAATGGCATTTAGGAAATGTAGAATCAGACGAAATAATAGGCTTCAAAACAAGCTTTGAACCAGGGGTTCTTGATAACTTGGGTTTGAATCTCGTTCATAGACATGAGAGAAAAATCAGTGGACGCGCCTTTTTTTACCGATTATCATAAACCTGGGAGCTTAAGGCTATAGTCGTGATATCCCAGGGAAACGAACCCGCTTTACTTTAAAAAAATGATCTTCCAACTCGCCGAGGGGCGTAATAATATAAAACCCATTTTTCTTTGCTTCTCCCAGAACCGTCACGGAAGATTCTTTTGATAAAGGGTTTCCATCAAGCTCATTATCCGTAAAGTATCGCACACCTTTGATTGAAGCGCGCATATTTGAAAGGGGAGGGAGATTATTAGGCGGACGGGAGAAAATTGCCATCGCCTCCCATTTGTGAAAAGTGCTCTTTCGCGGGGGCGGGGCAACATGCATTGATGTAATGGGCGCGCGCACCAAAGAGGCACCAATTATCACCCCTCCCCCCTTCTCCACCACTGAACGTGACTTGGTCGACAATGACGGAATGCAATGCTTCCACCGCTGGGAAGCAGTGCGCCCTGGTAAGGAAACAGCGTGCTCTTCTGCTTTCGCCGATGTAACTAACGCTGCTCCATGCTTAATAATGAAGATTTTGAGTCGAGTTGAAAACCTCACCAGAGCCAAGGAAGACGGAAATTAACTTTCCAATGCTAAGTCATGCCACATTTTCGTTCACCTTTTAAGTGAACGTTAAAAAGATTGAATGACTCATCCACTCATTCTCCGAGTTTTTTTGTATCCGCGCGAAAATTACCTTTAAAAAATTTCAATTGTTAGCAATAGACCTATTATTATGTAATACTGAGGGTCTTTACTGGGGGATAGGGCGTGTGCGCTCATTAGTACAAGGATAAAATTATTACCAACGCAATGGCATAAGTTTAATTAGAACCGGATATTTTAAGAGAGGATGGGCACGATTTGATCCCAGGAAACTCTATTGTTTGTTTTACATACGGAATAATCATGTTTCATCGCATGTGGAACAAGAAGTAAAAATTAAAAGTAGGTAATTTATCGAGTAAATGTAACATTTTAGCAGCAAAAGGATGCTTGTAAAATACGGCGCCATCCACAATCGGCACCTCAATCCTTCAAGATATCTGAAGCCGAATGGCACGAACCACCTAAGGGGTGCGGAATTCCTCCTTTTGAGAACCCCTAATTTGATATCAGTTAATATTTTAAAATTCAACGAGCTGCCACATACTGCATTACCTCGCGCGAAACCTTTACCTTACTTCAAGAATGCAGAGCTTTAGTACCGACGGTGGCGAAAATCATTCCAGGTGCATTCACCATCGCAAAACGTTTTTCTCAAGTTCATTGCTAATTTCGACACAAATTACCTGGGCAAAACCATTTACGACTGTTACATCTTCCGTCAATTTTCCCTAACCGTATGATGACCTCCACAGTTTTTCCTCCCCAGGAACTCCTGTGAGAAAATATTTTCTCCCTCCGGAAGTAACACTCTCGTCCTTATCCTTAATTAATTCTTCTTACCCTATACCGATCCCTCAATGATGATTTATTATAAATTATCTGCTATACTCTTAGCACAATTACAGAGGTACCAGATTCAAATATGCATCCAATTTTTGGGGGAACCATAATTCGATAGCCCTAATTCACGGCCGCCATTAGGAAGTAAATGAGCAATTGAGTATCAATCAAATGTATCGTAGTTTCATATTTCTGTAAGGCACCAATGAAGAGAGACTCCAAGCATTTACTTACGACTAAATTTGTCTGTACTTAAGAAATCTAATGTGGTTGGATTGACCGTATTCCCCCGATGTCTGTCAACTGTGCGAGGGACAAACGCGACCTCAAATGTATTCGTTTTGGTCTCCATTTCTCTAATTGTGTTCGAGCGGCTTAACCAGCTCAATGGCCATTAACGGAAAGGGTTGCATTAATTCCCTCGTTAACATCGAGTATATCGAATGCCCTTTTACGCACTATGGATTTCTGGTCTTCCTTGTGCCCACATTACGGATTATTTCCGTGATAAATTTTTCAAAAACTTACAATTTCTAAGCGTTAACTAACAGAAAAATTGAAATTCAACTAATATCAAATTTTTAAACAACTATTTCATGTGCCCCAAACTCTTACAACGTTCTTCACATGCACGGTATGTAACTAATAAAAACTAAAAACGAAAATCCACCTCCAGACACGCCAATTACTTAAAAATACTTAAAGAGATTAAAATTCGTTATTTGGGAGGCTGAGGTCATGCTAACCTAGAATCGGGCAGAAATATAAGACCATGTACCTATCCTCCCGCAGTTAATTCTACGAGCGGAGCTAATCTTTTCAACGCAATGTGGCATAATCATTGCGACAAAAGAGAAGACTCGAGGCTCCCTCCCGCGATCCTCGGGAAAGATCAAGCTTCGATGCATACCTCCGTCTTGATGGAGCAGGCACGGGTTGTTCGCTCAAATGCCAGCACTCGTTAGTCCGTACCTCCCTCGTCGCTCCCTCTCCCTTCGCTTCACACACTGACAGATCTATCACCCTCCCCACTCCGAGGTTCTACGCTTGGTTCAACGAGATCCTCCCTTTCGCTTCACATGATTACGCCACAGTGTGTCGAAATTAGAGGAGCCACGTATGCACAGGCGGAAAGTTACATAAACAATTCCTGCACGAATATCGACCAGCCCACTCTATTTAATTGGGTTTGGAAAGGAATTCGGTAGAGACAGAATCATGTGTGTGCCTAGGAGAGACAGCTACCTCAGGCTCCAAAGGAGGTAATTCGAGCTGTTAAATATATCAATGTAATAAATCGGAAATATGATGTTAGGAAACTTTGCAGTGAAGTTTCTAACCTTAACACGACTGGAATAAAAATCTATCGGGTTGATATGGATAATTTTAAGGAAACCACTTACAGTGGGTTGGTAAATATTGTCATCAAGACGATATACAATTTGAAAACAGGGCAGTATTGATGAAATTGCACTACGCAGGCAACTTGACTGATAATGCGAATATGCATTAGGAAGATAACGATCTCTATATACAGCATTACCTGTTCCAGGATAAAATGGCGATGTGTTTAAGGGATAATGTAAAAGGTAATTTGAACTATACAATATAGTATAGAAATTGAATACACTGAGAATAGACTACACTGAGTTAAACAATATGGATAATATCCTACTGATATGGGCTGTGAACATCTGCTACGGGATTTGAACGGTACAAATGATATTGCGACATTTTTGATAGTGAATATACGGATAATATGTACGATGTTTTCGATATAGAAAATGAATATCACACAGCTATACATTCAAACGTGAAAGCATTTTGCAACCAGGCGTAACACTTAATCACCTGGCTTCTCCACCCTGGTGCACCTTGCCATCCCCAGTCTTCCACGCGTATTTCTCAGCTAGGTGCTTTGAAACGTGATTTCCACTTTGTGAATTACTTACAGAACTCGAATGTTCAATCCTCTCTTTCGTTACGTTTCCCTAAACCATATTACCTACTGTTTCTCCTTCTTGCTCTTTTTCGATACTTAGATTAAAAAATTACAGGATTATTAAATCTACTTCCGTGAGGTTCTTTACTGCTTCTGAGATCCATCAAATAACATAATTCACCTCGCCATCGTAGTTAACTGAAATAGGTTTGTAAACATGCGCGGCGGCAAAGGGTTTCTTTCTTCATCCTCGCCGCAATCCAATCGTTTTACCGCAGGAAGCCTTCCTTTTAATCGCGGCACTCTTCCGCAATATCAACCCACTTCCGCTTTTCCACTCGATAGATCCCATTTCTCCCCTTCGGGTGGGGTCGGTCCCATCGCGACATACGGGATCCGCAGGGGTCTTGATCTACGTGATTTACAGGTGTCCGCGGGGCTTGGGGCACCCTTCCAGTCTCTAGAGCACTCTTCACTGCTTCGCCCTTCCCTCGTGGACTTTCGAAGGGCTTCTTCCACCCACCCTACCCCCTTTGTTTCTCCGCTTCCCTATGTATTCCAATTTCCCCGGCGGCGTGAGAATTGGATCCAGTGCAGCCTCATTCACACCCACCCCGGAAACTCTCACCCATCTGAGGTTCTGCGATGCAAATCGAGTCTCGCAAAAAGTGTCGACTTATCGACATCGCGACGCCATCGCACTTCACCACACCAATCGCACGGTGCATTTACGTCGAGGATGTGCGGTTTGGCTACACTCACGGCGGACCCGACATCCTGAGTTTTAGACTTTTTAGATTTCGAGGTTTAAGGGGCAGCCAGGGGAGTTTTTGCACCCCGGCTCGTGTATTCACGCATGACCATAGTTGAGTAAGCATTTCCACGCGAAAAAAAACGCGGGAAAAAGCAGATTTCTGGTTTGGCGACAAAAGAAGAACCAATTCACGACACACGAAACGAAGGAAAATAACTTTTTTACACTTCTTCTCGAAGAAACGACTACATGCACAAACGTAAACAATTTGAACAAGAATGCTGATCCCATCGGGCTGTGGGTGGAAAAACGGCATCCAAACATTGAGGTTAGCCGCGATATACGTGTTATCTGGTTTAAAAGTACTCAGAAATCTAATGCACGTAGATGCCGAAGCTTGGGAATCACCAATAACCCTGGCGAAAGCCTAACAGCTTCTAATATGAGGAGTGCAGGAGGAGACCACACGGCTGTTAGTCGATCAACAATTATTTCGGTACATTACGTCGCACCTTGCAAACCACCGCTAGGGTGTGTGGCAGGGATGATTACACACCAGACTACGTTTGACACATAATACCTCCCCCTCCCCCCTAACGCGGTTGGACAACGTTCTTCTGATTCCTTATCGAGCATGGGAAAAATGAAATCATAAATCTATATCTACTACACTTCATCTCTCTAATTTGTGATCATAATCTCTCCGACCGTAGAACGATGGGGCCAATAATACATTTTCAACACCATCACTAATAAGGCCTCCTCCACAACCGACGGGCGGTGAGCACGACAGTTTTATTATGTGGAAGGTAACGGAGTGAAAACGACATTATAATCCCGAGTATAAGAAGCTCAACAACTTGCCTATATTGACAGTTTTACTGGTTTCAAAACATGTGCCGGCCAACCCAGTGGTCGCGGGTTCGATTCCACCTAGGGCTTGGGTGATTGTAACTGTCTTTAATATTATATCATGGTTAAAGTCCGATGTAAAGGCTAAGATTCTGTTTCATCTACTTCTACATCTACTTAGTACCCCGCAAGCCGCCGCAAGGGCGTAGGGTGGGGGTGCTAGGGTACCACCCGTAATTAAGTAAAAAACTCCATGCAAAAGCCACAAATTTATACAATTCACAAACAAAACATGGTATGCATTCATCCATAAACCCTTGTAATCCACACACATGCAAACACACAAACTACCAACTGACATACACATGCATCTAATGCCTTTGCAATGTTTAATTTTGTTCAGACTTGTAGATTAAATGTTTTAATATTTCTAGAGTGACTTCGGCTTCTTATGATTATGATTTCTGATTGTTCTGGGAAAGAATGAGTGTTTGAATCTATCTGTACTTGAATCTATCTCCCTTATTTTATCTTTGTGGTCTGATCTACATAAGTAATGTGGGGCCATTATAATTCCTTTTGTGTCATCGTTAAACTCGCTAGTTCTGAATCTTTCTAAAAGTCTAGGTCTCGCTTGTTTTCTTCGTATTTCAAGGGGCTCCCGGCCTAAATCCCCTAAGAGACCTGTTACACGTGTGTTCTTGTCATATATATTTTTCACGAATCTGGCGGATTTTCTCTGGACTTAATCTAATTCTGTTTGCCAAATTTTCCCCCAAGGATCCCAAATACTCGCGGCATATTCCAAATGAGGTCTAACTAGAGCAAAATAACACCTTTCTTTAACTTTCTCATTACATTTCCCCACCACCCGTTTAATGAAGCCCAGTTTCTTTAAAGTGGATCCGCATATTGGCCTGATATGTGCTTCCCATGAAATGCTAGGTGTTAGAGCTCCCCCCAAATATTTAACGTGATCGGGCGTAGTTAACACTGAACCCTCTCGTTCATAGTTTATGTCCTGTTCGCCACCTCCTTTGCTCCAAAATTTCAAAACTGCTCATTTGTCTATATTAAGCATTAATCCCCATTCCTTTCATCCATCCGAGATTGTGTCCAAGTCTCTAGAGAGTAACTCGCAATCTAGTTGGCTCCTTATTTCCCTGTACACCACCATGTCGTCAACAAATAACTTGAGATTACTAATAACGTGTGCGATTAAGTCATTAATGAATATTAAGAATAGAAGCGGCCCTATTACATTTCCCAGGCGGACACCCAGAGTTACATCTATATCTGTTGAGCACAGCCCATCGATGACTACTATTTGTTTTCGATTTGACAAGAAGTCTAATCCAATTTATCATTTTCTAATTGATACCATGGCCTTTAAGTTTGTGTAACAATTTACTGTGTGGGATTTCATCAAAGGTTTTTTGAAATCTAGGAATACTACAAACACTTGTGTGTTGTTTTCTCCCGATCTAAGCATATCGTGAATGAAAAGACCTAATTGTTTTTCGCAAGATCTGTTCTTCCTAAATCCGTGCTGGTTGTGGCTTACTATTTTCCTGCTATCAAGAAATACCGTAATGTTACCGACAATAATGTGTTCTAATATTTTACAAAAGATCGGTAATTGGTAAAATGCTTTCGGATTAGTGCTTTATAAATGAATGTAAGATTGCATCTTCTCGAGCAAAATATTCAAGATATAAACAAGGCCCCCAAGGAGGACTTCTGGTACAAGGAACTACTCGAGACAATACAATCAAATGTGTAAACAAATGCAGGATCGACCATTGAAGACCCCTTTATACACGCGGTAGGTAAGACACCCTTTTAGTTGAAACTAGTGGAATCAACTCGAATATCTTCAGTTTGTGTGGAATGAATGACCAGACAAAGAAGATTTACATCAGCTAGAGGGTAATACAAATAGGGTTCGTTTAGTGGAGTCGCGGTAGTGGGGATGAAAGAGTGCAGCAACGAAAAAGACGACTTCCTGCAGGAAACGAAAGGACGGCGAAAATAGCAAACGAAACCCATGAGCGCAGAACAGTGGTACGTGGGAATTTAATTCTACGAACAGACTATAACGACGAGGAGGAATATGTGATGATATCGAGGTCACACATATGACGATATCGCAGCAGTGAAAGATAAGTTCATTGAAGATGTCCTAATCCTGGAATTAGAATTCAGTCGTCCAAGAAGGCGAACCAGCGGAAACTATAACTAAGGAAACGTAACGAGAAAGGAGATGGGTTACTCAAGTTCTGTAAACAATCCTAACCAGCTGCGGCGATCACGCTGTTTAAAAACATCATACCAAGAACTTACAAGTGGAAAACGCCAGAGATAACAACAATGATAATTTTCATACAACTAACAGTATGTAATTTTAAAATGAAGGTACTTACGGTCGTAAAGCAATGTAAAACGAAATAGCCGAGACCGTAAACTTGATTGGCACTAGGTGTGTATAAAGGGGGAGAGTCAAAAATACAGTTACAGTAAGGGGAAGATAGGGAACACACATGTTAAACCAGTCGGAAAATGTGGTGGGGGTCTGCCCTTCCAACTCAGCTAGTCGCCAGTTTGCTTCGAGCAGTCTGGGCAGAAAGACGTGCATCCAGGTGAAGTGTGTTTTTCGACTTTGTAACACGGCGCGATGGAGCGTTCGCTTGAACAGCGTTACGCCATCAAGTTTTACATACACCTTGGAAAGAATGCAACCAAAACATTCCAGATGCTTCAAGAGGCCTTCAAGGACGACTGCATTTCAAGGTCACAGTCCAGGAGTTGGCAACAAGGCGTTCAAGGAGGGTCGGGAGGAGGTCACCGTCGAACCCCGTTCTGGAGCCCCAACAACAGCCAGAGCCGACGAAAACGTGAATCAAGTGCGCGAAGTTTTACGTTTCGAACGTCCATTGAGCATCCAGCAAATTGCTGACACCCTATACATGTCCACATTTGCGTTACATGAGATAGTGACCGAGGATCTGGAAATGCGCAAGGTCCGTGCGAAGCTTGTGCCGAAAGCGTTGACGGAAGACCGGAGAGAACTTCGAGTTTCAAGAATCGTTGGATTTCATTCAAAATGAGCCGGACCTTCTTAACACTGTCGTAAGCGAAGACGAATCCAGGATGTACGAGTGCGACCCAGAGTCCAAAAGGCAAGGCAGCGAGTGGCACACAAAATCATCCCCCCCCCCACGCCAAGAAAGCGCGAATTAGCAAGTCTCGTATCAAAACGGTGATCATTGTCTTCTTTGACGTCCGAAGAGTCGTCCCCTTTGAGTACATACCGCAGGAAGAAAATGTCAAATCAGCCTTTTACCTGGAGGTGCTCAAGAGATTGAAACGCGAGGTCGCGCACGTGAGGGCTGACATTAATGACACAGACAAGCTCCACCATGACAATGCCCCTATCCACACGTTCTTCATCGTTACCAACTTCCTGGATCGGAGCACCACCCGTCTCGAACATAAAATGAACGTATATCCAGAACGTAAATTACCTCGCTACTACCTTATTTAGTTGAATAGAATACAGTAGTAGGAAGAATAGAAATATTAGGGAGGCGACCGACACCTGAGATTATTTTCGCCATTAATAATAATTCGATAATTTGGTAGAGGTAGGATTTTCAGGGAAGGGTGGAGAGGAAAGCATGATTGCTAAATTTGAACGTTCTACTTGATCCATCAAAATGATTCTTATATAATCTTGGAAGTTCATGAATTTTAAGAGAGGAGACTACCCTGAATAGAAAGCCATTTTTTGGTAAAAGAGCAACCAATATTTTTTTGAAAGACCGAAATCTCGATGATTTCCGGGAATGAGCTAAGTCCCGAGTTATAGAAGTATAGCATTCACGTTGAATCAACATATAAAACCAAGGATTGGACCGAAGCAGCTCTCCAAGCTATCTTGTAATCTGTCAATTCTCCAATATTTCATGCTCCTTGCATCGTAATTTTACCATGGCCTTTCTATTTCTTTACTTTCATGGTTCCTGATATTTACATTACGAGAACAACAATAAGAAAGCATTAGAGAAAATGAAGCACAAAACGCATTTTTGGAAAAACTTGCAATGATTAATATTATACGCAGAATCGGCTATAAATACGCAAATTAGAGAGCCTCGTGTCAAGTTGCAACTGGACTTGATGGGAGTCTTTAAATATCTGCTTTGCCTACAATTATTTCCACGAACAAATAAATCAATCCAAAGTAGAATTGTGCTACGCTAACTCCGGATGTGAAATTTTCACTTGGCGATGATATAAATATTAATTTCCCAAGTTTTTTTTCAATTTGAATTTTCGTGCATTAGCATACAAATACGCAAGCAAGTAGAGAGCGGATATCAATTTCACGCCATTTACGTTTAGTCAGGCACTCTTCCCATGGTGTTCCCAACACCCACAACTTGATGGATGACATGAGTCCCTTTCACTCGTGGCAAGCGGCTCGAAGTCCGGTCCGGTGGGCCAGCCACAGACGAAATTCCTTTGGTTTAGCGTGCCAACTCACCCGACACCATTCGAGCCTCGAATTTCCACTGGGTGGATTCCCTGTCCAGTATCTATCGCCCTTTCGACGTGTCTCGAAGTGGAATCAAACAAGACGTGCCCGAGTACCAGAGAGAAGAAACGAGCGGGTCAGAAATATAACGAGATATTCGTATTAACCTTTTTGCGTATACTTCTGGTAATTTATTCTTGGGGGATTTGATAGAAGCGTCTTGATTAAAATTATTTGCGAGCATTATTTCAATAATTCAATAACATCGGATGGAAGAAGTACGGCCAACATCAACCGAAGAATAGTCCAAGCTAAGAAGGCATTCATGAAGAAGAGGTAATTACTATGTTGAAAGAACCTAATGCTGGAAATAAGGAAGCAATTCGTTAAAACTTCCGTGTATATCATGGCGCACTATGGCTCCGAGACTTGTAACATTGGAAAAGTGGACCAGCGAAGAATAGAAGCATTTGAAACATGGTGCTGGAGGAGAATGATGAAGATTAAATGGACAGACAAAGTAAGGAATGAGGAATTATATAGAAGAGCAGAAGAAGATGGAGAATATGGACCATATGGAGAACTCAATGGCTTGAGTAGGAATATAACAGAAAGAAAATAGAAGGGAAGATTCCACGAGGAAGACCAAGAGACATGTACATAAGACAAATTAAAAAGGTCGTGAAACAGAGAAGGTATCAAGGATTGAGGGAATTGACATTGAATGGAGTAAAATTGAGGGCTGCAGTAAACCAATCCTACGGTTGAAATAATGATGATGATTTCAATAAGCACCGTAATTTGTCCTAATAACGCACATTGAAAACAGCTGAAATTAGTTTAAAGGGTGGCCTATATTTCCATACATTTACTAAGTGGCCCATATTTGTTTCGCGAGCTTATCTGTGCTGGTTGACCACCGTTATTCTTAAAAAAAAGTATACCTCGTCAAATCAATCCCAGGTTTAACGGCCATTGACGAAGACAGAAAAGACAAACATAGATTTCACTACGAACAACGGCAGGAAAATTACACCGTTTTAAGTATTTTCCCTTTCGTGAGAAAGGAAATACTCTTCGGCAAGTTTTCCTGCCTAAGAAACTTATTATATCTAGAACACAATGTCATTCTTTTAACTTTGCGGCAACGAAGAAAAAACTGCTAATAAAACAAAATACAGGTTAATCTCACTGGTGACGAATGTTGAAATAATTTAAATTTATCGATATTATACTATTCAACTTTGATATCAATATCTGCGTCTCCTCGTGACACGATTTCGTAAATGTAAATGACCAATAGGATAGTTATGTCTTAGGTCTAGGGTAACTACTTTTAAATTGTAAAATCGATCACTATCATTCAACAAACCACTATAATCTGTTGGCTCGAAGAATGCATCATTCATTTTGAGTCCATAATTCAGGAATTCGGGGTAAAAGGCACGTAAAATGAATGGTAAAAGGCGATACGTGTAACTTCCATGGCTGCGAGAATTTGAACACTGGTACTTGTCCCTCGACGTTCACCTTTAAAGACGGACCTTTCCGATCCCCAATCGCGAAAAAAACGCTGTTTTTCGCGATGTCCCACCTTTCAACGTCGGCTCGCCCGCCCCAGGTTCTTCTGTGGATTTTCCACGGTGACCTACGAAGCCGCCCCCACCTTCGGCGTCCAATGAATAAAACGAACGCCTCGAATATTGCCCCATCCCTCCCCAGACTTCCCTCCCGCAATGGCACGTATTCCTCACCGCGAAGCGATCTGGTCTAATTACTCCGCTGCCCAACTCCACTCTCCCTCCTTTTCCCTCACACCCTTCGCTCCACGGCCGGTAAGCCATCCCTCCTCTTCCTTTACCGGCCCCCCTTGTGAAGGGTCTTCGCCGTCCCTGTGCGTGGTTTCGGATTCCTCGACGTTTGAGTCGGATGGGTGACTCGACGAGGAAATGGGGAGGGGTGGTAGGAAGGAGAAAGAGGGGGGGATTAGCCGAGGAAGATATCTGGAACGGCTTTTGAATCATTTTCTTCCGCCCCCCCCCTCCTACATCAAAATTTAGGCGAGCATAATTAGAGCAAAAATTTCCGTGAATGCGTAGAAATTCAAACTTTTTTGGGTTGGCGGATCCCTTTGGTACGTAGTACCGTTAGAAAACATATGTGGCGATATGGAACCGTGCGTTGTCACTTCTGGATCTCGGTATAATCTGCGTCGCTGATGGTCCATCGATCAAATTCGCCTGAGAGACATACGTACGGTTAAATTTGCATAAATTGAACTCCGCGCCCCACGAAATCCTCATCATTTAAGGCTAAATCTGTTGTGGTATTCCGTGTAGCAGAGGTACTTATTTAAGTCAATGGAACATTTCATGAAGTGTGTCATAAAGAATTACCTCAGCGAAAAACATGGTCCGCAGGATGAAGCATTGAACTACTATATATGAACCCTACGAACTTATGGTATTCCCCTTCCGTCTTTTTTTAAACCTACCTTGCTCTGCCAAACTTCGCTTTAGTGAAGTTTTCCAGGCCATCTCAAAGCAGTATAATTTTCTTCATATCCACTATTACATTACTCGATCGTGATACGACCTTTCGCCAAAAACAGCTTTGAATAACTCTAACGGGTAATGAACTGTCCACGACCCCCTCCTGACTCTCTTTAACAATGAGTTACGAAGATACACGAACGTTTACGATGCATAATAAGAAATGCTCGAGGAAATAGCCGCTGCTAAAAAATTCAGGCAGATCGCAAACCGGTAACTTGACTCGAAAATGAACCTGTGGAGCGGCCACCTCCTTGAAATGCAGTCCATTGCATAACCTTAATTCATGGGCAAATTATCCTTAAGGGTAGGGAGGGTCAATTGAATGGAAATTATAATTATCGATACCGAGGTATCGATGTACACGAATAGCATCGATTTGATGGTGTGTTGTACCGATTTAATTCAGTATTGAAGCCCAATGTCCACATGAAATACGCAGGGAATATTTTTTCGTAACTTTTGTTTAATATTGAACTGTTTCATTTATATCTGCCAAGAAGAGTATATTTTAATTACAATAATATGTACCAACTCATTTGGTTACCATTAACACAGTGTATCTCAATGCATACACATGTTTAATATTAGTTTTACATATTATGCCACAATGTGGCGATTTGCAAGCTTATACGTGCACATTTAAAAATATACAATATTTCCAAACCAAATCAAATATCGAAACATCTTTATCGATGGGGACTTATAATGAGAGAAATCATTCATCGCTATGATGGATGATACGCACAAAATATCAGCATGGAAAATGTTTTCTACTACGAACTATAACATTTTCTATACATTTCACAATCCGATTTGGTGCACGGTATTTCGCGCACCACCCTTTACATTAGTTCTGCATTCCCTTCGCCTCATTCCTTTCATCGTCCCTCCGGGTCGGGTGGCAGTAAATGTGTTTCGCCCTCGAAACAGTAAGTAACTTAGTAAGCAGACTCCGATGTGTGTCATGTGATCACACCTCCGAAAAGTTCGATACGTGGATAAGAATATAAATCACAAATAATTATAAATTCAAATATCATATGGTAGGTAAGTGCTTACAATAACTAGCATAAAATATTCTTGTTAAGAGAATGTACGTGTAATTTATGTAACGTAATTAAGTGTTTTGAAGAGGTATTGTGTAAGTGGTATGAAATAAAATATTTTTTCGATTCAGAAATAGAATCTAGTAACTGAACCTGGATAAAAACGCGACCTCTATAAGAATTGAGCCTTGAGCTACCGTACATTGAGCCTTGCAAGCTACCGTAGGGATGTGTGTGGTAGATGACGACCTACCATCGACATCGTCACTGACAGGTCCAAAAACTCATACCTCCCTCGCACAATACACAACCACGACGAAATTGAACGAAAGCATCCAAATATTGTTATTTGAAAAACATAATTCCATGATTTAGTCAAGGGCACCCATGCCTGCTGGAGTATGATGTATACAGGCATACTATATGCACACGTGCAAAGTGCGTCCGTGCATATGAGCAAGTATATTCATACATACGTGGTTTATATTAAAAGCATCGGGAAAATTTTCGGAAAAATACATTAATTTCAGATATTGCTACAAAGTCTCATAATTCTTCCCAGTAGTGGTATTCCCCTTCCTAGAGCATCGACACACTTTTGCCAGCGGCTTTTTCAATACTCGATGGCTCCCTGGCGGATTCCGGAAGGTGCTTAAGGGTACGTATGCGAGCTTCTTTGACGGCACTTAGGGCACTATTGGTTCTAGGAAATAGTCTGCTGGTGCCAAGTTGAGACTGTAATGGAGTTAGGGAATCGTCAAGATGCCGTTGCGGAAGGTCTTCGCAAGCAGACACTCAACTCTGCACTTGGTCGTCCGTCAAGACCTTCGGGACGAGTTAAGCGCAGATCTTTCGTGCAGCCAAATTTTCAGTGATAATGGTTTGCACTGTCATTTTATCAATGTCAATAAGAACTGCGATCATGCACACAATTAACGGTTGGTCTGCATTCAGCAGTTAACGCACACGTCAGGAAAGAATTGTCACCGATATTTTTTATACAAATCTTGTACGTATTAACTCATACTTGGGCATGCACGGCTGGTGGTCAAACACTCGTTCACGCGACGGGATCTGAGATAACCCACGTAAGAAATGCAGAACAACATTTTCTGAGCGACCCCGATAAACATTACTCTGGTCCCTTATCATACGCGGGAAAAATGGTAATTTAAACAAGCGGATTCTACTGTTTATCTCTCTCATCTTATTTTCGTAATCTCCTCTACCATGATACAATGGGGTCAGCTACAGATTTTAACATAATTACAAGAGAATTGCGTCTAATTTATGAAAGAGATATAATCTATAATTTAACCTACGGTCCGTGAGTTATTCTCAACCTAGTTCTTCTTGTGATCTAGTTACGCTACTATTAAAACATATTTTTATAAATCTAGGTCCTCTTTTCTGTACCCTGCTACTAAAGACTTCCTGATAACGTGATTTCTCTCATTGCATTCTAACAAAAATAAGGTGCCCTTGTCGTGATTCCCCCGAGGATTGGTCCCACGAAACTGATGAACCATTTCGTTCCACTGGGTTGAATTAGATGCCATGGTGTCGATAGCATCCAATTAGGCTTTAAACGAAATATTTTATTGCCTGAATCAAAAAGAAATAACGGAATACTTTCAAGAACCACGGGAATATCGACGTAGTGTGTACGTCGTGCATTTTAAATTACAACGGTAAAACCATTGATTATATCAGGATTTCGACCGAGAGCCTTCGAATAGTTATATCACGGGTTTGATTCCAAAACCAGAGACACCAACCAGAACGATGGTTTGATAAGTGAGGGTGGAGCAAGTAGGGAAATTCACGCATTTGGGGTAGAGGTAGCAGTTTCGAAAATTGCACAGCTTGGGTTAAAGCTGATGGTGTCCAAAGATGACACCCAGATTTCGGGTTTGTGCCCTTCGGTCGGCGGCCAAACTCGCTCTCCAATCAGCCACCCCACCTCCGAAGACTCCATGTATCGCCAATTATGTTACTTGTACCATCTCAGTGTGGTGGCTGAAAACGGAAAAAAGCATCTCAAACAATGCTACCGTGTTTTATTTTATTTATGGTTCATTGGAAGATTTCATGGGTGTGGTCAGTCGGAGAATCTTTTAAGATTTGGCCATTTGACAACCAGGTAAAGATGATTTAAATTAAAGGTGTGGAGGAATATGGAAAAGGTAATGCATAAAAGAGTTGCCTACTTTCTGAGATTATCTTGAAGAAGTAAGAAAGAATTGTGGGGGTTGACAGACTAGCTTTTATGAACGAAAAATGAATTATCCATTTCACTCGACGTTATCACATCAATTTAACATAATCGTCGAGAATATGTTTCCCACTTTGAGCTCAAGTCCTTCAACCCACGACCGCTCTCTTGTCTTCCCTTTTCCTTGAATATTTTTCGGCTGGCCCAATATTATCAAAGGTACCCAAAAAAATACTCCACTAGCGCAATAAGTTGCATTGAGGTTGCAGGTACTTTTTATCACGAACCCGATCAACTATCCTATTCACTATCCGCAAATTTGTCCATCTTATTGGAAATGTACCCATACCGCTGGATACACAAAAATAAGCTCTTCCAACGGACAACCCACATTTGTTATTAAAAATACAGAATTCTACCGAAACTGTTTTAGAATCAGTACAAAATCTTCTGCACGCTCAAAAAAATCCGTTCTTGGACTCACTTGGCCGTTATACGTGAAAATTGGATATGCTCGGCTGAAATAAGTTTCCGTTCATTTCCGCAAAAAAATTATTTGCACCGCAAAACCTGATTTCAACGAAACATCATCATCAGACGTGTGTGCCCGTGACACTTTATATTCGTGGACGAGACTTGATCTAATATTGATATCTGATATTTTTCCATGAACCGAATCCAGAGCAAAACACATTGTAACTTCGACCCTTAACGGACTCCATGAATTCATTCGACTCCTGAATACGGCCCACTCTTCTCGGACAATGAATCTTAGTTCGCGAACTTCTACCACTGCCTGCAAAGGAAAAACCATCGACATACTACGTTACACGTATTTATCTGCCGAAGTCCTTAAGCATTCTGGGACTGTGCTCCCAGATAAAAACGATCAGTAACGTTCATGCTGAGAAATTATTCATGATGAAGAAAAACTTATAAATAAATTTTCCAGTTGTCTGATCATTTTTTCAAGTCTTTATGATATACATTATTATCTTACACTCTTATAATATACATTATTTGTTTTGATGCCGTTTCGAATCGACTTTAAAAAGCCGTAAGTATATCCCTAAACTATGGGTCTAATTAAGTGTATTAGTTATCATTATGTGAAATGTAGGCAACTTATAGAAATTAGAAGCGCGTTTAGTACGTCTAGAGCGCTCCTCCGGTATCATACGCAACCTAAGAACAACGGTTAAATTGATATGAACCGGAAGCAGTACATTTTTTTTCAAAATATAGCGTCCAATCACAAACGAATGACACCATAGTGCTGCGAGTACGATTTCACGAAAAGCGCAGCATTGAAATTTGCATCATCCCAAGAATCGCACTCTTAGAAATGCGA
Source organism: Hetaerina titia (assembly GCA_037158775.1). Taxonomy (NCBI): domain Eukaryota; kingdom Metazoa; phylum Arthropoda; class Insecta; order Odonata; family Calopterygidae; genus Hetaerina; species Hetaerina titia. The sequence goes on along the minus strand of CM073771.1, from coordinate 91,441,425 downwards.
TTGCGGAAGTTCCTATTGTTAGAGACATTTTTATGGCTGTGGTTGGGTTTTCATACGAAATTTTTCACACGGATCCTTGTGATGAATAAATGATAAATGTAACACATATCGTACAATGGGAAACACCGGCAAAATGGAATGCAGCCGAAATATCTTATTCATCTTTTCCTTCCTCGTTCTCCACAAGCCCTTCACACCATGAAATCGAGGAAAACTTGAAATAATGTGGGAGAGAGCATTTTTCCCTTCTTCCTTTCCACATCTAAAAGCAAGCTTTTAATAAATTCACCATTAAAACAATGATCCTGAAACGCCCACTCACGAAACAGTGTTGCTACAGGCCCATAAGTTATTACAAAATTAGAAGGGAACTCCAGAATTGAAGTCAAATTGAGAATTAATTAGAACAAATATTGCCCCAAGGTGTTTACCGCCATGCAAACCAAGAGATGGAGCTCCGGAATGGAAGTAAAATCAAGAATAAAGTAATAAATTCCGCATTATACCTTAAATTTAAGAAAGTTAGGACTTGGAAATTTAGACTTGGAAAGGAAAGCTGCTTTTCCTACTGTTTGAAATGGCATACAAAGATAAATGTACAGAAAACAATTATGCATGCATTTCGTAATGATTTTTACGCTCTGAAATTGTTGCAATGAAATGCATGTTAGCGGATGACTCCGTAAAAAGTTACTGTTGCGGCATCTCCCGCAGTTTCTTGAAATTATGCATGCGTTCACTTCTGGTAAGTGTGAATCATTATGTAACTTATTGTTGCTGTGATCACGCGTGATGCAGCGAGAGAGCCAGGAGTGAAGAAATCACTCTGAAAACCCTTGGTTCATGAAGATTCTCTCTGCAATTCTGGAGAAACGTTAAGCGACAAAATTCATTTTATCTGCACAATAAAAAGGCGAATGCTTCGACACCAACAAAACACGATGAAATCTATGGGTGAAAAATTTGTATCAGATTGTTCTCACCACTCGAAGAACTACCTGACTACAATACGTAACAACCAATCCTGACATAGCTGTCAATTTTTCGACTGCGTGTTTAATTGCTCACGTCAATCTGAGCCACCTATGCAGATAAAAACCTTGTTGATTAATAGCGGACACGCCACCCAAAAAATTTAATCAGCAGATAATTTTGTACAATGCAGTCTTTCCCATATATTACTTTGGAGTTAACATCCATTCCTATTTCCTCACAATAAAATCATCCAATGTAAAACGTTTGTATGGAGATCAAATTAACATTACTCGAAAATGCCAACAAATATATATTTATATATAGATGATTTCTTCGAAGTAACACGTAAGCGTTGAATAAAAAACTTAGACAGCAACACACAGCACGAGAACACATAAAAAGAACACTCACAATAATATCTTGATAATTTCGACGGACTCGAACTCCGTCTTCTTCGGAAGATAAGTCATATCTTATCTTCCGAAGAAGACGGAGTTCGAGTCCGTCGAAATTATCAAGAGATTATTGTGAGTGTTCTTTTTATGTGTTCTTGTGCTGTGTGTTGCTGTCTAAGTTTTATATAATATATATAGCATACTATTCCTCCTAAAACCAACCCATGCCGGTGTCTAAGAGTCGTAGTAGTACTTTTAGGGGAGGCGAAAGATAGCTAAGGTCATTTGCGCCATTAGGGATGGATGGTAAAGGAATTATTCCCAGCATTAGCCTACTCTTGTGGGAAAGCGCCAAGGGGTCCGCCGTTTAACGTCACATCCGACGGCCGTCGTACTCACACAAAAAGCTCTCCACAAAGCACCTCAAGTAGGCTTCGGGATATAACTGAAAAAAAATCTGCCGCCTCCGGGATTCGAACCCGGGCCCTTAAGGTGAGAAGGCTGGACGTTAGTCGCCGCCATCCCGATCCCCACGGTATCAAAGAATACCGAAAATAGGAAAAAGATATTTCGATGTTGTAATGACAATTTTAAAACGGATAAGTAAACTGTAGTTCCAAAGTCTGCGGCAGCCGTATTCGCTCGCCAATGAACTGAAAAAAAACAGAGCAGGCAATCATTAAAGCAAAAAATGGCGCGAATATCCTGTAATTACACGGCAACCACCTGATTCACTCGGTCTCAACACCCCAACGACGACATCACGTCCGCTAAATACGATATGACCCCCTTTTTTTCTCTTTTGGAACCATGGAAACTCGCCTCGCAGGGCCGCCCATGTGCAGCTTCCGGTTTTCCCAGCTCCCTGGGGATGGCAACTTAATATCCATAGTGGCCGAGATGGGGGGGAGAGAGGGTAGAGGAAGGGCAGGGGCGGAATTCTCGTTGGTCGCCCCCGACTCCATCCATACCTGTTCGCCAGGGCGGGACTCGAGGCGTTGCACAGGACGCTCCGCCACTCGGGCCTCAGAAAAAAAAAGAAGTCTGAGCCACGCGGAGGGTGGCATTCGCCTGTTTTCTGCTGGTCAACATTCGCCCAGAGTCGTCAGATGCTATTTGAATTTCAATCTTAATTTTGATACATAAGCATTTCGGCCATACCTATCATTTGGTCGAAAGGTCATCGTACACCAATGCAGGTACAGCATTTCGATCTAAATGTACGACATTGCTAAACATACGTTTTGCCGGGCTATACGATTTCACGAGATCATATCACTGAATAGGTATGAAGCTCCATCCACACACCCGGGATAATATCATTTTAGTGCATAGGATATTTATGACACTTCACGCACAACCTTATACGTTGACGGACTATTCCGGTAATCCCAACATCCCAGTTAAGGAGGGATCGAGATCATGGTGTGGCAGGGAACGTAAATAGCATATCGCGGTCGATACATTGTCATAGGTACTACATGCCTCCGCCTTCAATGAGGGGCGTGGTTTGCGGATAAACACGAATGATTACCATTTCTAAGAGTTATCTACTGGTCAAGGTAGGTTTTTGATGGATCCACAACAATAACTTTTCTTTATTTTTAAGCTTCGCCAAATACAAAAACTAAACAAATATTTTAAAAACTGAATTGCAATAAGCCATTCTTACAATACACACATTTCCTTTATTACGCCCAACACGCGTATTTTTCTCCCACCTCTATCTACCTCGTCCACCCAATATCCTACCCTGTGTCTTGAACATCACAGCAATCATTGCCATTGAATATGCCCTGGATCCATTTTTATTGCCTTCCTTGAATTTCTCTCAACAACCTTCTAACCTCCCCCAAAGTCCCTAGAACTTCGTTTGTTCTTCTTTCCGGCCATTTCACTCTTTTATCCCCTTCCATACATCTCCAAAGCCTCAAGTCTACGTCTATTCTCTTATCTCAACGACCAGGTTTCCGCATAGCACAATACACATATTAAATGTTTCATATATTTTTCTTTCAATATTTACCGATGCTTATTATCAATTCCCTCTCATATGTTAAAGTCTCTTTATCTGATACAATTCTTCTTTTAATGCCCATACTACTTTGCTCTCTTTCTGAAACAGGTGAACTGTTCTGTCTGCCCTAGTTTATACCACCAAACTTGAATGTTTATCCTAGCCTTCCGATTTCACGAGAACCTCGTTACCTTCGTTTAGTTAATTAATTCTCCTCTATAACCTATCCTCTGATTCCCTAATACAGTCATCAATAGGTGCAATCCCTTGACTAATTAACTGAAGTTTGATCCTCGGTAAATCTAATTCTTTTGATGAGTTCCCCGTTGTCCTTTCTTCCTCCAACCCTTGCCATGCCTCTCATACCATTTCCTTCACAATGCGTTGAAAAGGACATGGGGCAATGGACAGTGAATTAAGAGCATAATTCTAATGCCTGCCTTTCGTAATTCCTGAAATGACTACATCGCATATCAGAAACTAAACGCTACTGCCCTAAGATTTCTACGAGGAATAACGATCCCTCAGTACCGGATGAAGTTAGCGGGCATAGCAACTGGCTGGAAATAATGCCAACTATCGTGAAATTTTTTCTAAAATAATTCAATGGTTCTCATACCCAAATCATTGTCATTTCATGCGCAGGCATTCACGAATGCAAAAAGGAAAGAAGAAAAATAATAGGTAGAGGCCTTCAGGGAGCGGGAATTTTAGATCACATGGAATTTACTGTAATTAACATGAGCTAAAGAAAGATATATGGTTGCAGAAAACACGTTTGTACTGCTTAAAACGTAGCGTTGCCTGGCTAGGAGATGTCAGCGCAAAATGAACATATTAAGGGAAGTGTCGACAACAGCTTTCATCAAACTTTCATTCCAGCAAAAGACTGACTTTTCTAAGACCTCTATAATTTTCAAATACGCCACGATTATTAACATAGGTCATGATTTTAATGCAAGAAAACCACTTGGCCTTACTCATTACGAATTATCACCACAAGACCTTGACCATGATTACGGAACCATGTTTGATAACAACCACAAAAACCAACCGTCCAATAACCATAAAGAAATTTTCATAATTATAGATCCTTGCCATACAATAGCGTTTAATAGCAACCATTTCAGGGAAATTTTATCTCCAGACGACAATTCCGTATTTCACTCTTCCAGCAAATATAATCCCGGGATCACGCAACGGAACGCTCCTGCCCACCAATTAGGACTTATCACCCAACCGGCTGTATCTTTTAAGAATAGAGAATTTCGTGCTTCTAGGAAAACAGAAATGAAAGGGATTAAGGGAAAAAAATAAGGTCATTAACTCCCGGCCACGACGACAATTTCAGAACTCGAATCGAATTGCACACAAACAACAGAGGGAAAACTCACATTTTTGACTCTTTCGATTCGAAAATGACAACTAAGGGTGCGATATTCAAAACTCTTACTCTTCCTCAACGTATCCACGACGAATTAAATAGCGAAGATGATACGAAGATACTTTGCAGCACAATGTCAATCCCGCGGCGTGCCACAGTACGCAATATTAAATGCTTGATTGAAGTGAACTTCCCGAATGTCTTTCTACTAAGAGGGCAAGGGTTCGATTATCAAAGAAATGGCTTTTTCATTGATCTTCCTCTTACTGCTTGGGTGCCGTATGGCATATCGTTCGACGCAAGTACGACCACTCGACTTCGTTTTATCCCGGCTTGGTATCGTTCCAGCTCACGTCTGCTGAGATATCTTACTGCTGTTTCAACTAACTACAGACACGTATATACTACGTTTTAAGTTCCAGACGGCAAGAGCCGTAGTCCACTTGATATGGACAGAAAAACAAGGATGAGCGAGCGAGCGGACCCCTCTAGACCTCAGGGGCCTACTGAGGAGAGGTCGGTTTCCCATGGTAAGGGTTTTCTTAAAATAAATCAAAAAAATTAGCTCTAATAGTCTCAGAAGTCTGATGTTTCGCCAAGTCCTAAAAATTAGGGAAACATAAATTCTTGACTACGCCAAGCTCCTAATGCATTTTTCTGTGCGCGTATCGCCGTGTGCAACACAAAAAACATCGCAAATAGACGTGGTTCAAGCCCTTCATCCTTCAATCATCAATGAAGGGCATAAGTGTGCATCATGAATACATGACTCAAAAGTGGTTAAAATTCCCATTGAGTAGAGACAATGTTCATTACTTAAGTTTCCGGATGTAATTTTGGTTTTTTATTAATGAAAATCAATTTGCTCAACGTTTATTCGCGAAGCTATTAACCCTTACGGCATCCACTCCTCAAGTGTCAGTCAGAATGTCCCCATTCTACGTCGATCTGCATGTCTCATGAATATTTCCTGCTAGTGTGACAGCATAGCATATAGTATGACGGAAGTTTCGATGAATCTAGTTTTCATGAGGAATTTGCAATGAGACGTCTGGTTTAGTTGAGGGCATCAGTTCACGAGGCTCGGTTTTCACTCTCCAGACATGACAATGGTCTTTGGGATTTCTTTACGCTGTCATTGGCGTGCTACGAATAGACGACGGATTTCGACTTTTGACTTCGTCTTCGTTTGAGAGTACTGTCAACAGTATATACGTCATTTATTACTAACGAGTCGGATATTAAATTTTTATGCCAGAGATCTGACTCTTTCCCCTCTTTCTTAAAGCATGATTAGTAGAGCCAAACTAATTCACACGAACCTTGATAGAGAAGTCATCTGCGTGTCATTTCGTTATATTTACAAAGTGCCAGAGATAAGAATGGAAAACATATTTCCCATTTTCAGTTAAGAAACAAACTTATTTACACTGGAAGGCGACAGATCGAAAATCAGAAATAAAAATCAATCAAAGCTCTGAGACCGATGGTGTGGCCTATAAATCATTTGGCTTATTCCGATGGATTTAAGTTTATAATTTCATCAATTGACTTAATACAAGTTCAAAATATTCCTGATAAGCTTCCTGTGGGAGGTAAACGGGATGAGCGCAGCATACTACGGCCATCATTTTTATTACGTTATTTTAAGGATGCTCTCTTAAAATAATTTAGGGTAATTTTGAAATGAAGTGTCCCGTGGACATACACTTTCGAATCAAAATTATCCCAGTTGATCACCGAAGTCATACCATCTATTTGGAAAACAGAGCCCTCAATCTGCTCGCTAATAACATAGATTACCTATGACGGCAACGGAAATGAGCGTGACTTCTCCGTAAAATACCCACGACCGCTACGGACGGCGTTACACGAGTATATGTCGATGAACTCATAATAGTATTTGCTACCTATGTTAGGCACGCGACCGCTGATGTAGACTATCCGAAAAAAACAGCGCAGAAGCGTAACCCTCCAGCAGGGAACCGAGCCTCCGTAACCCTGGCCCGCTAGATAAAAAAACGGGGACAAACCTTTCGAAGCAATTTCAACCTGCGGTCTTAAAAATCAACCCTGAATCGGGCGTCGAGAAATAGGCAAGGATTCGCCACCGAGCATGATACTCTCACGGAATACTGAACAAGGTAATACTGGAAAGAATAGGGCCCTTTGGCCCGGAAAGAGACTTCCAAATTCATAGCTATGAACGTGATCACGGAAGGGAAAAGTGATGACCCGGGAGGTGGAAACGAGAGGAAGCACGAACAGAGTAATTTCTCTCCCGGGCCTTGCATGCAGGCGGTGAATTCGGGCCGGGGAAGGACATAACGAAGAAAAAACAACAAACGGCAGCGAGTCATTGAACGCTGTCCCGGAGGGGACGGAAACGAGAGTGGTAAGGTCATCGAGAGGCATTTCCAACATCCGCAATTTTCGCCAACTCCGAAAAACCTCCCCGCTCCCAAACGGCCACTTGTGCAAAGAGGTATCGTGCATTGAAATACGCAGAGCACGGATACTGTGTGGCGGTGTTTTTAACGAAATCGTAGCCGTTTGAAAAAAATCGGTGAGGCGTCGGCTTATTTCAGTAGGGTTAGAGAGATATTTACGTACTGCCGCCCCGTATATTTTATCAATGCTCTAAAAATATTCCCTCTAAAATCTCGTCGCACGTGTTGACGTTGCTGATATTCTCATGAAATACGCATTAATAATATGAATTATTCAGCGATCAGAGAAGGAAACTAGGATACATAACTATGCATAAGCCTCTACTGGACAACCACCTTCTTCTTCTCAGCATTCAGCCACGTTTGATGTTAGGTAAACACGCTTATTACTATTGACTTACTCTTCCCTTTTTCCCTAAAATAGTGCGAATCAAATAAGATGGATATTCTTCATTTATAATTGCCTCCCAAATTACTTAATTATGAAATCTGGGTTCTTCCAAAACGGAAAGCAATACATTTCCCTACCTCCTCGACGAGAAAAAGATAACAAAGCAGTAACGAAGTTAAAGTGAAGTAAAAAAAATCAATACCTGTAATAATCGTCGTAATTGATCTTCAACGATGTGTCTAACTACGCAGTTAATACCGCACCACATTCGGAACCGCAATGTAGGAAAATCAAGTGTACACGTATGACAAGGCAATATGTATTTAGTAATACGAGTTAGAAACCACGATTTGCGGTTTAGTTGACGAGCACGCTACTAACCGGACTGACCAGGTTGGCACTGGTTATGCTACTACCTTTCGGTCTACTGATTTTTTTTAAGAGTCCGTTGATGAAAACCTAGATAAATATATCGCTAAAGACTTAACGAATTATATTTCCAGAAGTGTAGTCCGAAAAATTAACGCATAATTAGTATCAAAATAACATCGCTATGGTAACATCAAATGGGAGGAATAGTTTCCGAGAATCTTAGAATTTCATTACTGGTATCACCCATCGACTGAACTACGAGTAGTTGGGTTCATGTCTCTCTATTTGCAAGTGATTTTTTTCCGAAACGCTGGGAGATTGACGAGTATTCCGTTTTACAGTTTTAAGTGGAAAGCATTTATGTATTTTGATTTTAGCTTCTCTTAACATCTGAATAAAAATGACAAACGTTCACAGACTCAAATTTTTATAAGGGAAATGGGATCATTTACGACATAAAAATAACACAACGTAACCGGCATTGAATTAAAGCTGGAACGATTATTTCTGTTCAACGCCCATACATTAGTGAAAACATACATGTTAGTGGAGAATTGCTGGTGAATTTGGAGAAGTAGGAGAAAGTTAGCATTGATGTTTCAGTTCAGTGGTTACACTCGTTTCTCTTTTACCAAGTAACAATGTCTCGTGTCTTCTGTCACTCCTCACCAGTCTCATGTCACCCTTGGCTGACAAGTCACCTCCGGATGCGAGTCACGACATTACGCGCCAATGGAACAGAACACATACGGCCTCGATAGAAAATTATAACACTCGGGTTGTCATACACACGTTCATTCCATGGTCTCGTAACCCTTAAAATGCCCCATCAACCCTTGATCTCTTTTCCTATCCCTTACCGCACCTCCACTCCCCGTTGGATCCACGCGCCAAGTTATGGTCCGATTCACGCACATGTGAACAACAGAAAAACTCAAGTGCTCGGAAAAGGAATATAATAACATGAAATTTCTATTTAAAAATGTTGCGGTGAAAATGTTAACAGTTCTGTTGCGAATTGGAGATGGGAAAGGAATGGACGGGTATGTAAGTGTGTAAGTATGTATGTGTGCGTGTGTATATTTATATAAATTATGTGAAAGTCTCACGGATGTAAATAATAATGTACATCAAGTTAGCAATGTCAAACAAAAACACAGAAATACACAAAAAAGAAAAGAAACACACGTTTTCGAATTTTCGGTGGTCAAGCCACCTTTCTTAAGGAAGAGAAGGCAGGAACTGACAAGTCAGTCGGGATAGTCACTTCCTTCCTTCTCTTCGTTGAGAAAGGTGGCTTGACCACCGAAAATTCAAAAACATGTGTTTCTTTTCTTTTTTGTGTGTTTCTGTGTTTTTGCTCGCTGGTGCTAACTTGATATTCATAATTATTCATATCAATGAGACTTTTGGTGGGTTAGCGAATATAATGATATATTAAAAGTGGCAACACACCATCGCGAATCCTAGTTACAGACGTTATCGTATCGTATAATATTCGAGAATTTAAGACCTCGAGATTCTCTATTCATCATAGCATTTTAAGCATAGGGGCACATGTCTCGCGTGATTGTCACTCCTACAAATAGCATAGTACCAAGATATGTATATAGATTTCCCTCACATTTTATGTTTTCCGAGACTAATACATCTTTCCCAGAATTTTCCAGATTTTACATACTTGTATACTGAAATCTCAAAACACCCCAATTTCCTTGGGGAGCAACCGTAAGAAAAAATTGAATTTGAATCCGAGGTTCGGTGGTCTTTCCTCTTTTCGTGACTTCGTCCTGGAGGCTTTCCCGCGGAGAATGTTGTAAGCTATGACATGAGGTCTCTCGTAAAAACTCCACGCGACCCGATACATCTTCCGACGAGGCGAGATAATCGCATTGTCCTCTCTCTCTCTTTCTTCCCTTCCGCGAATCGCCCCGGAACGAGATTCTCCTGCTCGAGGGAAAAAAAGCATCATGGGTATTTAGCACGAAGGACCGGCACGAACGAAAAAATGCAGCGACGACGAAAAAGAAGGCACTCGGATTCGCAAAAACACTGCCGGGGATATTGCAGAAACGCGGTCAGACGAAGGTCAGACGAGTCCTATTCGGCGGCTGCGTGATCCCACGGAATCAAAGACGGATGAACATAACTTCGCCGGCCAAAGGCAAAAAACAAGTAATATCTTTCGGATTCGAACGTGTTTTTCGTTGCTTCTCTTCGGCTCGGGCGAAAATGCGAATTTAGGTGGGAAGGCGAATATTTTGCTGCAAAACGAGGAGGATAACACTAGCCGAGAGACTAAAAGAAACACTCTCCCCACGGAGAAGGTTCATCGACGTGGCCTCAGTGGACACAAAAACAAAGGAGTGGGCATCGTGTCGGGTAGGGTATCGTGAGAAAAATTAAAAGTTCCTCCAATCATTACCCAGATTATTTTCAGAAAAACTTGATGGCTGCAAATAATTTGATTTATAGTTTTGCACTTTTTTATGTAATCATTGCACGGTTGAAGTGCGAGTGAATTTTTATCCCTGCGGAACCGCAGATTTCAATCTCTAGTATCTGATTAATATCCGTCACGAATTGAACATTACGTGACGAAGCCCAAAAATAGCACCATGATCACACGAATACAGTCTACTGTTAAGCATAAACGAATTCTCAAACTTGTCCTAACGACGTCTGGTAAATAAACCAATATTTTTTTAAAAAACAAAAATATTTTAGCCTTTCACAAAATAATTTCTTCCGAGAAAAAAACCAAAGTCACATCTACGGTTAAGTATTTGCAAAACATCCGCCCCAGCAATTTTCAAGAAGGTTGTTTTCTTAACAAGAGAAGTCCTTCGTGCACTCGCGGAAGCAATATTTTGCGAATTAGCATTTATATCCGAAATCACCTCGCAATAAAGTTTCGAGAAAGTATCTAAAGAATAATCACCGCTGTCAAATGTAAGCAACGCCAGATTCACGCTAATAAGCAGAGTTATTCTTATTCCCAGCATATTTCAGCCTCATTATGGTTTGGGCATCGCACCTAATCAAAAGGAAAAATAAAACGGGTTATTTCTGATTTTTGCTGAGAAAATATTTTACTTCCCTCGAACTGGCGAAATATAAATTATTATTAAACTTTCGCATCTTCCAATTTTCCACCGATTTATCTGCAGCTAATTCAACCTGTTCACCATAATAATACCAACGGACCCACCAATAAAACCTTATCACTAAGTTTCGCGGACAACCGTACCCGGACCGGATTGAAGGTCTTTCCAAGTCGTATCTGATCCCGGGGCGGGAACAACAGCGGATTCCGGTTCCGAGTTAAAAAAAAAAACTTCGGCCTCATCAAGGACGCGGCTGTTAAAACAATAATCCCTGAGAGAAAGGTACAAATATAGGTATGAAACATAGGCTGACAAGCCCGGGAGATATAGGCTCCATCCAGTGTGCCGATATCCGGTAAAATATGAACCAGCTTCCCGCCAACTCGCCGGTCCTATCGATAGCCTCAACAACGCCATCTACGGCTTAATAAAATAGATGCATTAAGGAATTGTGGTCCTCAACCTTTTTTGCCTATGTACCCTTGCAGCTATCTCCCCAATGACACACTCCCTTCTTCATGACCTTAAGGCTTTAAAAGGAGCATTCCAATATAATTTTCCAAGGAATATTATTATATGGTAGCCTACCATTTAAAGTAGGTTTTTAATGGAGACTAACCACCCTACACCCCTACATTTCTTAATCTCACTCAAAAGACAACCTGACACACACAATAAACACTTTTTCGATTCCGCGTACTTCCTCCTTTCATTCCGTCCAACATCCCAATCCTTTTCCTCCCACTTCTTAACTTGCCGAGCGTTCTCCTCCCGATTGCAGTTTTAAACATCGCCATTAAACATAACCATCGCCAACTTAAAGTACTCTGCCTCCATTGGATTTCTCCCGACAATCCTCTCTCATTCACAATTATGCCTAGTACCGCTTCGTTTGTTCCCCTTTGCGTCCGTATTGACTTCTACATCCTTCTCCACACCCACATTTCAAAAGCCTCCAATCTATGCCCATCATCTTGCTTCAATGATCACGTTTCCACGCCTAACAAAACGACGGCCCATATCAAAGTTCTCGCTTATCTTTTCTTAACATCCTTACTCAATGTCCAACTCAGTCCTCCTTACGAAAGCTTCCTAGCCCTAACGCCTGATGTTCCTACTACTATGGCCTATCTCGGTCCAAAACACTTCCAAGATGGGTTAACATGGGAACTCTAGTTTTTGTCGTCCAAAGGAACATAATACTTATTATTTCGGTGTCAGTATAGGATTTTCAAAGTCCTTCCATCGATAAAAAAAACAACCCCGGAAAAAATCAATAATTTCGAGTTCATCAATCTGTGACTCCGTTCTGGCCCCCAACAAACCTAAATTTTACGCTAGAAGAATATCCCTCCGTTTAGAATTTGGGCTTAATTCAGAGATCAATTAGGATGACAAAAATTCACAGGATAGTTCAGATATAATGAAAATGATAGTTTCTTCCACAATATGCACACGATATTAATACTGAGAAGGAAAACACTTAGTTCTTCCACACACATTTAATTACATACGACCTAGGTTACGACTCACAAAGTCATCTTCACGTGAAATACAGAAGACACAGATTTCTTTATAAAATAATCAGAGAAGGGCAGAAGAAAGGGTGGCTGTGGGCGTGGCGTCAGGTGGGAGAGTGACTGTGAAACAGCGGGAACAGCACATACCCGTACGTTGAACATTCCTGGGAATTTCAAAATATTCCAAAAGAACCACCGTTAATCCCCACCTCTTCAACAGCATAATTTCAGGAATGAATGCATTTTTGATGCTATTATCTAGCAGGAGCATGGCAAAATGGACGGAAGGATTTTTGTTTTTGAAACAGCCGTGATGTTCTGTCACTCGTTCTCGGAATTTCCTCCCTGGTTACCCAATGTAAATACCAGATCATTAGTGTTTGTTATGGGATTACCTAAGTTACCTATATTATATTTTATTCTGTTCTTTGGAAAGGTTTGGCTCACTTTCCAGGACAGTTCACCAAGATAGAGAATTCTTTCAAGTGTGATACTGTCATTCTTGAGAATGGAGATAAATGTGGACTCCACTGCTTTTCTAATTTATTCTGGTACAATTTTTGAACAAACTGTAATTGGACAGCTATGATTTTTACTCCTCGAAGTTCGTTTTTAGTTTTCTGCTGACATAGGGATATTGTCAAACTGTGGATTATTAATAAAAAAGACACGTTTCAGGCGTGATATGGTGGAATAACATGATTAATTAAAATTAGCAATTTTCCACAAAAAATATTTTTGTGGAAAATTCCTAATTTTAATTAAAATGTGGATTATTAAGTTGAACGCCGCTAATTTTTGGGGAAAATAATGTCTGGACGTGAAATGAATGATGTGATCTGTGCAGGTGTCTTTTCTTAAAATGGAGAGGTCCAGTTTCAACTTTTTTTGTAATATTGATATCTAAAGAATTTAAGGATTCGTTAAGCTCTTCCTTCCTTCCTTCATGGTGAAGCTGATGTCTTTGTTCAAGGGATTTAAAAAAAAACAAGAAATGGTGAAGATGTATTTGTGAATCCACCTATACAAAACATTTTCTTCTCAGTATGAACCGCTTCCAAAAAGCGACCCCTCAACCCAACTAATTCACTATATTGATGTTATCTTTATTACCCATGTTCTTTTTTATAGCAAAGCACCCCAAAACCCATCACCAGGGTGTGCGGCTAGGTTGTGTGCTATTACACCTTCATAGGGCCCGCAAAATTTGCTCCGGAATCGACTTTGGCATTAAATCGCCTCAACAACATTAAGGATTCATAAATTAATTCCAGTAGAGTGTTTTAGAAATGTGCGCCAAATAGTTAGGGCAAAATATATTCACTGAAAAACGCAATTTTCGTTAAACCAGGGGGAGAAATCGAATCAGCATCCAATTATCAATTGATGGATTTGTTCGTAGCAGCTCTCCGGGGCATACCTGCTGTTACCTGCCAATTTTTTCCGTTCCTTCTCAATTCCTTGCTCTAACGTCTTCCATCAATTGCTTTTCGTTAGTCATTCCTGGTCTTCATTCTCCCCTTGTGCTTCCTTCAATCAGTATTAAAGTAAACTAATGTGACTCGTGAGATTAGGAGATCGAAAAAATGTCCAAAATAAATAGAACCTTTGCCTACCCACGGGTGCACCATAAAACTTCACCCGGATCAGAAAGTTTGGGGTTTCAACGAGAATTTTACAAAGGAAAGCCAAAATTCGAGGAGGGTTCTGCTTTCACTAGACTCAAGAAACAACAGCGGACTGTTTAGACAATTAAAGAGGATGCCCGTAATCCCGAATTGAAAAAGGGAAAATGCATTCAGGGATGCCACTGTCAGACACACCACATTGGGGGTTTCCGCACTCAACAATTTACTTCTACGCTATATTATTTTAAGCCCCCTACACCGAGGTGGTACCACCACGATTCCCTTTACCGACATACAATCCAATGCTCCGCCTCTCTCGGGAAATGTTCGGTTCCTACGTGAAAAGTGAACCTCGTCACGGTACTGTGGTTTCCAAAAAATTTCCCTCGCACCTGGTACGCATTGTGAATTGTGTAGCCATAGGAACCATTGATCGGCTTGAAGATATACAGCACAAATCATTGGACTGGCCCCCCATTTAGACTAAGCGAGGGCATACCTTCTATGTCTAAACGCTCCGGCGATCTCACTAGAACCGAGGGCACTGTAGGCTTGTGATTAGATGTAAGTTTCCAAATAAAAGTATGAAAGATTTCGCGGTGTACGACAGTATTAACTGTTCATCATAAAACGAATTTTCGCCGTTCTCGTTGTACTTTGTTGGATCAAAGGAAATACATTTGTGATATACAACAGAATTTTCCATTTAATGGTCCATTTTTCGAGAGTTTCTGTGGTAATATCCAAGTATTTTGTCCAGTACTTTGTACCAGTACTTTGATGTCGACACTTTGGCCACTGAAACCTGAGCCAGGTTATCGTAATAATTATTCGATTATAACAAAACTGTTTATCATATAAGATTAGGCTCAAAAATGCACTTGAACTATTTCCATACAACATACCGCCACCGACTTAATGGAAAGTGAAAAAAATATCAGACTGGATCATCAGTACCAACTATTCTTCATTTCGATTCGCAAATGGAAAAATTCCTTAAGGATACCGCAGTTTATCTTCAATTTAAGTACCGATTCCTCTCACTTAAAAAAATAACTATATGATCTCCATCCATCCAGGACACTTCTGGTGCGATTGAAGAACGTGGCCAACAGCATCCTATCTTGACGAAATTACCCAGTAAATCTTTCCTTCATTGTAAATACCGAAATACTGCAAAAAAAGGGGAAAGTCGACAGTGAGTTCATGAATATATCGGCACATTGCAAATTTTACAGAAATTCTATGATTGGATTCATCGTCAGCGAATGAAAATAATGTAATCGGGTATGATATTCATTTCATGAAAGACAATTTATAATTTTCGCTTCCCCGTGATAATGCTTTCTTCTCATCAAAGTCTAAATATTAGCCCATATTTATCATAAACTCATGGAAGTTACGCACACAGGAATGCAGTCTAAAAGTCACTCGCTTGCAGAATAAAATCATTTATAGCAAAGAGAGACCAGGGAGCAAAGCTCCAACCTCCTATATGGCGATAAATGAGACACCATCAGCAAATTGATTATAATGAAACTCTTAGAAAGTAAAATAAAAGAATAATATCACTGTCATGATGACCCTGCCTCCTCAGCTGAGAATGTTAGCAAATAATTAAATATATAATACTGAAATTACAGCCAGGTCCCCCTTGATACAAGTCTAAAAACACATTACTAACCTCATAGCAAAAGAGCTAAACTGTATAAAGTATAAGCAATCATTTTTTCCGAGAAAGATAGCCGAGTAATGTTCATCGAATTCGCACAGAAAATAATTTAAATATGCATGCAAAATAGTTGATCTTTTTGGCGAAAAGTGAATAATGATACCTTTGTAAGTACCACTGATTTTTATTTTTAAAAAGACCGGTTTTAAAATAAAAATCAGTGGAACTTACTAAGTTATTATTATTCACTTTTCATCATGAAGTTCCATTAAGATGAGCCGAAAATCATGAAATTTATCTTTTTGGCTATTACCCTATTCATATAAGTACTGCCTTGTAATTTCTGGTAGCAGTAACTCATATGTGGAGTGATCATTTAAACTTCGGATACTGCAGTGCATTTAAAGCTGTTTTTAAGATGAAATTTCATCGTTTATTTTAGAAACTTCTTGGACAGTCGCTAACTTTGTGGTAATAGTGGAGGCGAATAGTGCCTCCCATGTACGGAATCGCATCCTGCTTTACTCACCGTGTGGTGGCTTTCAGGGTACCACGTAATTGTACAAAAAATTCAGTATCCATCGCGAAGGTTGGGTTGGTTTGATGGTTGAGAGCAGAGCTCAGCCAATAACAAGCCCAAAGTTTTCATCAGGACAGGAGGGGATTAGTCTCTTTCCCTTGGGTACCCACAGAGATATGGAGAAGAACACACAGTTGGGTGAAGCTGAAGGTTCACGGAAGCATCAAAATGAATTCAAACCAAGCCCTCCGGTCCATATGCTAACGCTGTAGGAATTGGCCCACCACATCCTTCACGTAAGCCTAAGACTGTAAAAATTACAGAGAAGGAACGCTTTTGCATAAAATGCTCACCAGATCCGCTTCTCGACTTTTCTTAAAGAGTGATGTTCTTTGATTTTCCCGGTTAGCGAACACCCTGAAATTTGTTTCCAAAGTTTCCAAAAATTTGAGGTGACCTTACGACAGCGTGAAAACGACTCGCGGTGCATGGCGTCCGCTTTGTGCGCTACAATAGTCATCAATGGTCGTTACAAGTACTGCTTACGGTGTCGAGGTCAATGGATTTCAGGAAATAAAATTTCACACAAAATCCATAATACAAACGAAGAGTTGACCATGGCAGTGGGAAGAAAGAACGCCGTTGGGACAAAATAAAAGGTGGGAGAAGTGGTTGATGGAGACACCAAAAAGCAATGGACTACTGAAGATTGTAATGGAGGGGGCATATTCGGGAAGCGAGGTAATGAGAGAGAGACAAGTTAAGTCATGTTGTACAGAAAAACAGAAAATATGTGGAGAATAAAAATGGTTTATTGTTTCGAAGGATTTCGGTTGAGAGAAAAAAAGGTTTAGAAGCGTAGCAGAGACTGGTCTCCTAAAAAATCCAACTTTGATCGGTAGGCTACCGCCAATATAGAATATAGAAATGTCACTTAAAATGCATTCTGAAACACTTCGGGAGAAATTTAAGACAACAAATTTCCAATGATATTTTTCTGACGCCAGTGAAAACCGGATGAGAAATGCAGCAACGACATTACTGCCAGCCAATTTATAGCAGGAACGAAAAAAATCAAATACCTGTGGCTCCACTTTGTGAAATTTTTCCATCTTTAAAAATATAATAAATAGCACTGCTTTCCCCAGACATACGAAAAAGAAATTTTATTGATTCCAGTCACAATCGTGAAAACACTGTTTTTGATTCGGAAAACTTTTAGCACAAGAACGCGCTATTTTGGACTAAGAACTGCCGAGCGAAAAACTCAAACCTATCCGCTACTCCTTTCTCGATCTTTCTTCCACCTGTAGTTACTGAGGGACATATAAATGTACCCACCCCGGATTTCTATTTACTTTGATCGCAAACCATACGAAGGACCTCTCATTTTTTTCTCCGGGGAGCATCCCGACGAAGGCTGCAGGAATTCCTCGCATGATATGAAATCATCGCAGATACAGGGAAATGTCTCCATTTTTTCCGGTCCCCCATTAGAAGAGCTACCGAGCATCCCCATCCTGAAAGGTGTCATTTTCCCCCGATCTACTAGATCCACGGAAGTGATGACCTCTCCTTTCCCTCTGCCATCGGCCGACACAAACAAAGGTCTCCATGGCGACGAATAGCTCACAGCGAGCTAAGGGGGTGGGGGGGAAAGGAATCGCGGAGGGGATGGTGGGATGGGGGATTTAAGAGGGAAATAAAGGGTTGGGGGACGAGGAACTTCTCGATTGTTGTGCTCGAGACAAAGGGCGGGGGTGAAAACAATGGAAACGAGTCATCCAGAAATTGCGTGGCTGGGCTCGTTCCCCAGCGAAAATCCCTAAAGTTGGCAGCGCCGCCGTCGTCGGCAGTGTTCCACTCATCTCGCCTCTTCCGGTCTCGACTCTTTCCTCCCCACCCACACTCCCCGGCACACCGCCCGCACCCAACCGGAAAGTTCAATTCCGGTGAACGCGCCGTGTTCGGCCCTTCATGGCGGTGCTGGATACTCAACTCTCCGATGTAGGTACGAGTGGAGGGTCAGGCGGTGGCGCATTTGAAAATGGGGGAGGGAAGTCAATTATCAAGACCCCTTTTCACCCCCACTCCCCACTACCCGTGCCCTCCTGGCAGACTACGTTCTTACCCCGCGGCCGGGTGGGTCGCTTGATCCATGAATATGACGCAAAGTAATATATAAATAACCATCGAACTATTTCCATGACACTGCAAAAAATACTAAGCATCGAAATGTTGATTAAAGTGGACGATATCGAATTTCACAACGATATCGAGTAATCGCAACACCCCAATACCCTTAGCAAATGAAATAAGGTTATTTAGGGAAACCAGGAAGGGAGAATCTCCGGCCACGAAGACATCAATTCGAAATATTAATTATTGAGTAGTACTCGTGTTTAGTCTTGGAAACAAAGATTTAATTAACACGCCACACTAAATATATTGGCAGGTTAGATCACTTGGAAACGAGATGAATTGCATACTCCAGGATTAATTAATTTGAATACTCGCTCTTCCCTCGCACAGTTTGTGACTAAAACAACACAAGTGCCCCAAACAACGATATTGCTTTCGCTCTTCTTCATGTTTACGAATATTTCAATATACATTGTTTTAACTCTCTACAATGAAAAAACTGGACGCTGGCGTCTCAATAACTCAATAGGCAGCGTTTGAGTATTGATGCAGTTCTCATACGCCACTATAACACAGGTGAACTACAGGAACCTGTATACGCAAAGAGTTGCTCGCAGAATTTAGCAGTAGTTCTTTGAAGGAGCTCTTCGGGTTTCAAGCAATAGAAGTTTCACAAACAGCGAAACTCAAACGCCATCTTAGTGTATTAAAAGATTAAGAAGAGCGGAAGTTAAATTGTAAACAATAATAAAATGGTTAATATAAAATTATTTTTGATTCGATTAAAATTCCATTTTTATAAAACGAAGGAATGCAATCAAACTTTGAAGACCTAACAACAGTCATACTCGAAGAATCATTCCCTCACCAGAAAAACACCCATGTATTTACTTCTAAGTGCAGCACGTGACTCAAGTTTTTGTGTAAATACCTACATCAGGTCACAATCTAAGGATGGTGATTTCCTTACCGCCTTATAACTCCTCTTTCCCAATCTTTCTCAACTTCCCCGAAGTATTTACGTCTCAACCTTCCACCCGCGCTCTTCCCTTCTATTACGCTCCTCTCGAATTCATTGTGCCTCTCGCTGAGTCCAATCGGCCCGTTTCCTCTCTTTTCCGTGTTTTGTGTTTCACAATGCATCCCCCTCTCCTTCACACCTTCTCACTTTTGTCCGCCCACTTCATCTCCAGCAATTGTCTCTAAAGTCATGCTTCGAAAGCGACTAGCCTCTCGTGGTCCGGCTTTACGAACCATGGTTCTGACCCAAGTGCGCCGACTCGGCTCCAGAATATTTGCCAAATTTTCTGGGGTAACTAAGGCGTACTACATACCACATGAGTTTGTCCGTCACGCCCAGGGTGGGGAACCGACAAAGCATGACATGAGGGAGGAAGTGGTCTCAGGAAAGGTGACTCACACGGAAATCATCCGAAATGTACACATTAAATTTGACAGAAGCCTTTAAAGTAAGTTACGTACATACTCCAACACGTGAAAAATCCAAAATTATACCGTTATGCTGATAATGCCGTTTCAAATTTAAAAAAAAATTCACGGGGATTCTGGCTGGGCGCTAAGTATTGCTGGGCCAGGGTTTACCTACAATTGCACATCTAAACAATATCACACAAGCCGCCAGAAGGGCGTGGTGAGGGGGCAATGAAAACGCAATGCAGAAGTTTGATGATGGGATTGAATTGAATGGGAAGTCATGAGCAAATAAGGCCTAAGATAATGCCAAAAAAACACATTTACGTAATGGATGAGCAGTTCACGATAGAAAAATTCCTCGACCAGCCTCGAAGAAATTGAAAAAATCCCAAGGCCCTATCGATAGTCGTCAGGAGCTTCTCGAGAAATCATCCCACGGGCTGGATTGCTATTTAACCCCTAGCCCAGCCCTTTTTTCCACTCCTCCCACATCTCATTTCCCCCCTCGAGAGGGCGATTAGTGACGCCAGGTCGGAGTTTTCATTACGGCCGACGCTCTGCGAAGCATCGGGCATTGAAAAAAACCCACCGACGTACACACACAACCTCAATACGGAGCAAGGAGTCGCTCCACGGTCCGTGGCGATTACTTGGGAGGAACGGCGACGAGCCGAACGAATACCGCAGTACAGATGAGAGAGCACCACTCACTCCTTCCCCACCGACCACACTCTGCCCAGACTGACGCACCACGGCGGGCAACAATACACAAGTTTCCTCACTGGGTTGGCGGAGATGAGCCAGTGACATTATTCGGCCGTATTCAAGTTTTCGTGGAACCCCATTTCTGTCTGACGACGTTCACTCGGGCTCGCTTGGATGACCGGCTCCCAATAATTACGAAGCCAAGGGGTCCGGACATGACTCGGGATGAGGATAAACTCCGGCACAAATGCATAGCATGAATAATGCACAAATTCTACCTGGCATGACTGGAGCCTGACCAGGGTCAAGAAGGCTCCAGACTCCGGGAGTTCTATGCCTGAAAGTCACCCCCCCACCAATAATTAACACGGGGGCATTTCCGAAGGGGCTATGGGAACAGGTTTTGCAATTCTAACTTCGCTAAGCACGATAAATGAAATAAACTGAGATGAGCGGGAACACGTGGAGAGCGGTAGCCACGCCGAATCATTACGCATTATTTGGCGCTTTACTTCTCTAGTTAAATATAAGTGAGCCACAAGGATTTCTGCTACGCTAACAAAATTCAAAAATATTTGCTGAGGAAAGTAATCTTCCCTCGGAGCATCACCGACAAATTGGCTTGTATTATATACCTCACCTTATCGGTATGCTTAAGAAGTTGTAATTTGACTTTAAGTGGTATTAGTAGCAGTAATCACATTCCCTACCCAGGTTAGTTAGGTGGATGACGCACCCGCCCGCTAGCCCAAAGGTCGCGATTATTAGTGCCGCTATGGGCATCAGTGTTATGTATATTGGTGGGTTCACCCTTGGGAAACCATACCTTCATGTTGAATTTTTAATTTGGCACATCAAAATACATTTCAACCTAAGTCAATAACTATACCTAGCAAGGGATTCGAACTGGCGAGCCTATAATCCAAAACACTCACCAGGTCTACTTTCGCACGCGAAAGTAGACCTGGAGTAGACTTACGAACGCACTGGGCTACTTTCAGAGTCAAAAAGATAGAATAATCACTAAATGTTTTTATTTTTTCATTAATATACGAACTTCCCTATTTTTTAACCCTTCACAAGTTTAACCTGCTGTTCCCGTTGAATATCTCCTTCATCCTCTTTTCCTGCCTTCTTTCAATTTCCTCCAACACCACCCTCTCCACTGCAACCATATCCAACACTCCTCCGAACGTCCTCTGTATCCAATTAATTTTTTTCATACTCTCATCTAAATTCCCGTCGATAAATGCACATTCTTATCCCTTAAAGATCAAGTTTTTGTATTATTCGAAGCAACGCCGTAAATTTAAATTTTGACGTCTTTTCCTCCTCATGTCTTCACTTTTTGTCTCGGTCGTCAAATCTTTCTTTTGCCAACGCGTTATATTCCTAATGCCTTATATTACATTCCCCATTTCCATCTAGAATATCAACGCATCGAATGACTTTATAAGATAACACAACCTCTTCTTAAAAGAGTTCATGAACTTTAAATTCTATGACTTATATGCGATAGAACACCTCGCTTGGGAAACGTCGCGAAAAATTCTGGCCGAAAATTCCTTGAAAACTCCTTGACACACAAAGGCAACTAACTAACGACATTTGCTTAGCGACCAAGTACTTCTGTCACTTCTGCTTCGTTGAGTTACTTTATCTTCAGTAGAAAACAAACGAGGTTTTCACTGACGGCGAATGGATCCGTCCGCAATCAGGACTTCATTAGTCCGACGTTGTACACCCTTAACTACGGCTGAGGGGAAGAACTACTCGAACGTTAACGACGCCGCCCGAAAAGTTACGGCATCGGAAACAAAACGATGATCGAGCTGTTGGCTGTCTAAATTTTTGGAATTTGCAAACGTGCAATTCTCAAGAAAATTACCGCAAAACGAACTTAACATACAATTCACGTCCGCATACTGCAGCATTGAATATGCTTCAAGGTAATTCTAAAGGAAGTGTAAATTTCTTGTTGATGATTTCCAAATTCCCGTAATTAATGCGCTTTTCTGAAAAAAAAAACAATTTAATTGAACGAAAAATAACAGCTGACTTTTGACTTTACAAAAATAAATTTTTATTATAATAGGATTAAAATTTTGCATTAATTTCATTTTTAATGCAAAGAGCCACTGGGGTGGAGCATGAAGGTTTTGTCATCCGTCAAAAGCCTTATCTAATGCGGAAGATGTCAAGGTCATTTGTCACTTTCGCGAGAAGAGAATAAATAAGGTAAATTATGACTTGAGAAGTGGACAGGAGAATGAAACATTCTGATTCGGGAATCGAACTCTCTACGCGCGACGTAAGTCTCATCCTCTACTGCATTCCGTTGACAAGTTCCGAAACCAAATATTCACTGGACTAATACCTACACACTTCCCAAAGTGATAATGGAAAGCTAAGCATTGTTCGAAATATGCTTTTCAATACATCAGAAGGTCCCTAAGACTTCATTCATGAACGAAGTTCCTACACACTTATCTCTGTCTCTATCAACAAATTCCTTGAAACATTGCCCATTCAAAAGAAGTATTCACCATAGAAGTATTCGGAGGCACCGACCGCAGAGGTAATTTGCGCTATTTGGGATACAATGAAATATAATCCTTATTATTCCTCTAGAGCCTAGTCCTCTAGGGCAAACGAAAAATTAACAATTTATGAATGGCGATTTAAGAGAGACTTAACGAAAGGACGAAAAATGGTATTACAAATAAAATTTAGTAAATAGCACAGTGACATTTATACATGCTTCCAAATTAAGGAAAACATTATTTAACTCCAATCGCCAGTATTCGAACCCGGGCCCTCGGGGTTATAAGAGAGTACACAAGCTCCCGCACCTGTACGATCTCCAAATCCCTTGGTAAAATGCTCCATTTGTTCATATGAATGGCATCATTATCCCATTTCCTTATTCTTAGATGATATGGAAGGCATGGTATCACGACGTAGAACTACCATGATGAATGTAAAAAAAAATTAAGCGCACAAATATGATTCCTCATCAATTATTAAATTAATAATTAATCCCACATACGTTTAATGAGAAGCGAGTGAGGGTTGTTAATGAAAGGAAAAAAAAGGGATCCAAGAAAAACACGACTTTGGCGTCTACCAAAACTGATTCATCATGTTTAGAACTCGCTTATACCGAACGAACAGGATTCGTCAAAAAGGATCACGAAAACTTCATCAAAATGTAATGGGTGGGGTGGCTGAGTTTATGTAACACCACGCTCAACGCTCGCGAAATTCAATGTGGAAGCAGTCATGGAACGGAAAATGGCAATATAAATTAGCAAACATGCTGTTGCATCTGCATCCATTAAGTCGGCCGCGGCGGGATATGATACAGTTCAGCGAATGAAAGAAAAATTAACCCAAATTCATGTAATATCGTCACGCAGCTGAACGCCCGCAAATTATGTGTCTTAATGCGAGCAGTGGGCGGTTTTAGAACTGACTTGGATGAAATAATTAACTGGAGACGTAAGGTGTGGGCACATTTCTTTAACCCGACGTTGCTCTTCAACATTTCTTTTCGGGATCATTATTAATATTTCTGGTCACGCTAGTTGACCATTTGTTTTAGATATTTCCTTTTTTGTAAATTGATATTTTGATGAACTGATGAATCCATGACTTTTTTCCGTTTCATAGCCTCCCATCTCACCTCGTCCTCTCGGTTTTTTTGCACACGAATGGCTATTATGCAGGATATAAGTAATTAACCACATTAAAACTTTTATTCTCTTTAGAAGAAAAGTATGGGCTACACAAGATTGATCCGCGAAAAGATCGTATGATAAAATTTAGATAATGTTAACTTCAAAATAATATTAAGGCTAGAGGAGACCAGGTATTCAACGTGTATGTACATGGTAGAATGGAATTGAATTGAGGAATGAACGAAAAAACTATACAGGTGCATGAGCAAATATTTAATTTTTTTGTGCCTTGTAAATGTTTAGATCAAAAGAGTTATCTGCATACCCTTTTATTGGATTTGTGCCATGCAAATTAAAACTCTGTTACTAAATTCAATGAACCGCAGAAGAAGCCCCCCAGCAATGACTTTAACGGAGTCATCCGCTAATGTGAATTAAAATGCAACAATTTTAAAGTGTAAAAATTATTTCCTTGGGCGGGAATAGAATTTCTGAGTGTGAGAGGACGACTGGGTAGCTTAACTGGCTAAAGAATTTGGCTGGATATAGAGGGATACGACTTCAAATCCCGGTCAATGGGAATAAATTTCCCACACCGAAATTGTTATACTTTACCTACTAAAATATTCAATAGCTTCTTTAAATAATACTCATTGTAGATATTATTTAACTGGTGAAATATATGCAAAAATCATTATTGATGACGTGATGTGAAACTGACTCCCCTTTGCTAGAAAATTTTTCTCTGAAAGAAGTATTCACTACCAAAATCAATTACCTAATTATATTATATCTATAGATGTCGGAATTGAGCAAATAAAATGAACACCTGCTCTCACACTGCTAATAATAAACAAATCTCTTTCACTTTAAACTGAGAAGCTACCAACAAATGTAAATGTTTTAAATCTAAGGTATCATTTACCTATCAAAGACCAAAAATGCAAAAATATTGAGGATTAAAGCCGTAAGATCTCACCAAGCAACACGGGAAGGCACACACCCATATTTAAACATAGGAACCAAAATGATGCATCAATATGTTATATATTAGTTACTGTTTAATTTTTTAAACATCTATTTTCCATTTATGATATCGTCGTCGTACATAGGAGTCCCAAGTTATACATACCTTCTCTTTTAGAGGTAACTAGCAGAGAACTAGGAGAACTAGCGAGAAATAGCAGTTATTAAAATGTGTAATTCGTAACACTATCTTGTGAAATATTTTCGAGAATTTTTAATTAAATGGCTTATTCCACTTGAAAACAGATCTAATTTAAATTCATGCTTACGTTGAAATTCGGCATCCAGGGTGACCACCAAAATCTCCAGATCAAATTCAATGACCGCTCTCTGTCTTCCTGACCAATTCATTCATTGCTCAAGGTTTTTTTTTTAGATTTGTACTGTTGACGCTACCTGCCAATTACATTTCCACAGTTACCCTCAATCTCATCCAATACACGACACTATGAACAATGTTTTCGCACATTCATTAAATCCTGCACACAATGCTCATTTATGAGCAACCCGAAGGTTGAGTAACCGAGGGGTGAGTCGTTCCTCACAGTAGGCCCTGCTGCGGGTGACAACGCACATATTGTGGGGTAGTTACTGGAGCCAGGCAGATCTTTCCCTTCAGCCGCTCATTGTTAGGCGGATGGATCTGATTATCACAGAGGACAAAGCCAGGGTCGTGGTAGAAATACGCCTGACTCAAGGGCACCGAAAACATTTAAATTTTCATTCCGATTTGTAGTGATTCTAAAACCCCCCCTTGCAATACATATCTTCAAAGTCCCAAAATTTAGGGTAAACTGAAGTGATTTCAACCACTTCCCAGATTACTCTATCCATGATTATTAACTACAGAGATTTTGGAACGAATTTACAAAATATTCAATACAATGAGAACAATTCTAGGAAACTCTTCTTAAGACATACACAACGAAATTTTCTCTCTCCAATAATTGATGACGCGAAAGAGAATTATATAACTATTCAATGATACGGATGTATTATGAACGCGACGGTACTCTTTTAACTAAGATGCTACTGAATCCTTACCTAAGCCTTGACATAATGAATCTTGGCACTGGAGTTCTTCCTACTTTTCTTGTCTTATAATCGAGTCTACAACACCCTTATCGACTGATCTCACATCAAAGAGATAGACATCACATAATAAAGACTTAGATATAATTTTAACACTATCCGTGCCCCGTCTGGCAGACGGAGAATTTCCGGAAATGTGCAACTCACTCAGCCGGATTTATCAAAATAACGGTGCTGTGATTTTGTCTGCAGCTTCATTGATAAAATATCAAGCTGCCATTCGTAAGATCACTCGCCGTGCGAATCCCTGAAGAGAGAAGCCAAAGATCTCCCCTTCATTTTATACTACAAGGACATGTATAAGAGACCAAGCAGAAAAACTTGTGCAAAAACAAAAAAAGGTGTATAATGACAACGATCATCGTATAAATGGGAAACGATTTTTCCATGGCTATTTTTTGTCTCATTTTTTATATTCCGAATAAATCACATTTCCTATTTCATGTACATTATGAGTACGGTACATTCCGAGGCATATACAGCATGACGAGTATGCAATTGCGATAAATTGCTAATTTGTTTTGAACTTTCGTTTAAGGAAGTCATATTACTAAAATACTTTCATCAACATTGATGTATTGCTAATCCTTAGTTTTAATGCGAACGCGGATTGCATAAAGGAAAAACGAACACTAAATCTGTCAAGCCGCAGTCTGCTTCTAATACCTTTTTGGGGCGATTTAATTTCAAACACTACAAGTAACTGTATTTCAGGTTCTGAGAATTACTTCGAATGTGAAAGTATTCTCGAGAGGAATGGACCTCGAAAAAATCTTAGTCCGGCTTTGTAACTAAAAGGGTTCCATTAAAAGTAACTGCTATAACCTAATCAGTCCCTTTTCTGACATTTCTCTCAACTCATGACATCTTCTCAACTTTGGCGTAGCTTTTTTTTTAAATATTTACCCTAATTCCTTAACTAAATGGCAATTGTTTAGATAGACCTCAGATTTCTGGCATGTTCCCTAAATGCAGTTCAAATACTGAATTAATACATGCCATTAATTTCTGAATTACGTTTATCTAACATTCGTGAAATAAGGCTATGTTTTCAGCTTTTCGGAATTTTTCTACAACGTTTCCTAACAATTCATGGAGGAGAGATATATTTCGTTATATCTGACGTGTACCGAATTACCTCTTTGAATGTCAACTATTTAGTGCGAAATTTATGGTTCCCCACCTTTTGCCTCCAAATTTAGCTGACATACCTTTTATAAAATGTCAAACCAGACCTCAAACAATTTCATGCCCACAGCATGTTTTGATGTTATAACTAGATACAAAAATGAAGCGCCTAATTCTATAAATGACGTATATTTTGTAAGAATACAAATAAAATCAATCATAAGGAATTTTGGTACTCAAAACATTTTAAACAAAAATTGTGTCATTTTTATTAAAGTAGATAAATGCGAGGGAAGATAACGTAACGAAGAAGTTCAGGTCCCAAAAAATTTCTCCTCAAGTCGTTCTTGTCGGTCAATATGAGACAGTTTACAGCAAAAAAAAACCTTCCTATTAATTGGAAGGCTAACCATAATTATAATCATGCCATGAAAATATTATAGTGGCGTAGGCGTTCCGAATATTCGCACGTCCATAGAAGATATTGTGAAGGGGCATATTTTTATTGAACAACAGATTCGTTGCCATTCCACTAACTCCTGAAAGTAAGAAAGAAATTGCCGATTATGGCAGCCCAGATTCACAGATAATCACTTTTTCCACTTCCGGTAAGGAAAAAAAACAGGATTAATAGAAAGCGCTTCATACACAGCTCAGATCTCCTTAGGTAACGCTCTGTGGTCTAATTTACACCCCCCACTTTCTTTTGCAGTAGTTTTCCTCTGTGGATGCATTATATTTGCACTAGAAATCTTTAGCACAAATTGCTCTTAAGCGATTGTTCTAAGTCCCCAAGAGTGTAGAGACAACTGCCTGCAATTGCCAACCAAATGGGTGAAGAGGCAGGTATGATTTAGAAATGTAGTATCCTAGCTAAAGATTAACCTATTAAAGAACTGTCGAACAATTACGAAAATAATAATGAGCGAAGAAAGAAAAATTGGAAAAGCCATATTTTAGAAATTTATTTAACTCATTTTGGTGTACGTAAAATTAACAAAAACTTTTCTTCGAATATTAAAAAAAAACGTTGCAGAACACTCCTGACTCCAAAGTGGTGCATGGTCAATAGAAGCGAAACTATATCGGGAGGAAATACATAATTAATTATAAAAACATGGAAATTACTAATAAAACATTAACGGGTTTATAGCAGCACCACTCGAAGCAGTTGCTTTTAACCATTACACACCTACTGTCACAACTACTTTACTTTTCATGGTTCTGTATTGACCTACAGTAAATTATAATGACTTCTCATGCCACCAAATAGTTCTCTCAGTGAAGAAAAACAGAGGCGAAAAGTTTGAATATGGCTGCTTTTTTGTATCTACATCTACACAATACCACGCAAACAGCCGCAAGGACGAGTGGTGTCAGGTCACCAGCCACGCATACACAATCCCAATCATGTCACCTCTACACTAATATTAGACCGATCACGCACTCGGAAAATGGTAATAACACGAAAAAACGTACTTACATGCAACAATATTCAGGACAAGTATTCAAATCATGCCGCAGATCTGCTAAAAATATGGTCTATTAAATAAAAAACAACATGGAGGATACCGACAAAATGTACACACTACCAATTCTAATTTTCTCCTTCACGCCTGCGGTCGCATCTATTTTGATCTCTTAGTGTACGGACATTTTAAATCTATCCGTTCTACTGTTAACCTCCCTGATTTTACGTTGGTGGTTTGATCTATCATAGTAAGTGGAGGCCTTAATATGTCTTAAACATCCTCGGATATGTAACATGCCTCAAATTTACGCAGTAAATTGAACCTGTATTTGAGCCTTTGGTCAACTAGTGACTCCCTTTCTAATTCTTCCAATAGTATCGTGAAACTGCTACCTTGTTCACAACTAATTTTCACAAACCTAGCTGCTCTGCGTTGCACACGATCTAGATTAAAAACTGAGCCCACCTCATGAGTATCACATTACCCGCAGCATACTCAAGGGCCTAACTAACGTGAAATAACAAAGCTCTTTGACCTTCTCATTACCATTCTCAAATATCCTTTTAATGAATCCTAATTTTTATTTGCCTGTATACCACCGGTATACCTACGGGGTTTTGCTTATTCGGGATACGTAACGATATCATTGTAGAAAATTAAAAAAAACATCCTACGTACGTATTCAGTTTTCAGGATCATTGATTACTGCGCGTCAATGGAGCCCAAAGATTGGTAATCACGGAATGTGGAAAATATACCAGCAGCACACTGACTCAAGTCGCATGTTAATACCCGTCCATTCTCCTCAAATATGCAGAAGTCTGTGACTCACCGCCGCTCCCACGCCACGCTTCGGAGCTAATTGCCGGATATTATTATTGTTTAGATTAACTTTAGTAAATATCTTCGAGATCAACGGTCGTCGCCTCCCTATTCAAGGGCTATGTCCTGTCTTAATTTTCTTCGGCCTTTCTCCTCTGCGGTCAGTCAACTCCCTTTATCTCTTTACGCAGGTACGTTACCCGGTCATCCATGCATGGATGAATGGGTAACAACGTGTGAATAGTGTGGGGAGATATATTATGCATAAATAAAATAAAAGTATTCTGAAACGAAATATTATTTCCTACATTAGATAGATTCGACATAAACCTAACTTTCCACTTAACTATACACAGAGAACCTGACGCAAAGCATATATGGACACCTATTCGGTGGAGGATTTGTCGAGGTGGGTTAGTGACGATTTTCCTGTGTTTTCATCTTTTCTTCAGTTTTACTTTTGAGTTATGTAAAGATTATATGCTTGTTGCTGGTGAAATAACTCGATGACGATACAATGACACAATTAACGTACATAAATTATGAAAGAAAAATTACTACTACGACACGTAATTGCACGATGCCGAGAAAAAGCCAACGGAGTTACAAGGCTACACGATAGAAATTTATCAGTAAAAAGAAGAGGTCTAAAATCTAAAAAAAATCACTGAAATTCATCGAAAGCATTTAGATTCATTCCATCGGTTTTATGAAATCGGGATATTTGCAATTGTTTACATCCATGAAAGACATACTCCCAAGCTGCGCAGGAAGCGTGCATTTAACGTAATTGCTTCCATGCAAGACAAACAAAAATTAAGTGAAATCAAACAATCAATCGATAGATTTTCCTCGATTATCCATGAATACTTAATGACACCAGAGGTGAAAAGAAAGTGATGTAAATAGTTGGAGAAAACATCAGTGAAATCGAATGAGAAATAAGAAATGCAATCTGCAAATTAAATCTTAGCTAAGACTCTGTAATGGCGAGGTAATACAAACAGAAAATACCGAAAACTACGATTTAGTAAACTGTAAGGCAGAGAAAACTGTAGTTAAATTGGAGTGGACAGGCAACAAAATAAACAGCAGGGGGAATGCCATTTTTTCGCTAAGTGCACGTAGTTTGGGGGACTATGAATTGGTCTGAGTTTCGGTTCATGGAAGTTTTCCACCTTTTGCCTCGTTTATTTCCATAACTTACTAGTGTCCCGAATCAAATTTAAATTGCAAATTGCAATTTAATGAGACGTAGATTTAAAAAAAAAGAGGAAACTTGCTATAAAAGGTTCCACAAACTTACTAGTCATTACTCCACCTTAAATAGATTTCGCGTACTGAAGAATTGTAGGTAGTTCACTGCAAATTTGTTACACAAAAAATATTACTTTGTTAATGAATTGGTGGCATGGTAATCAGGTGGGTAGACAGCTGGGCTACTGATCGGATGGCCAGGGTTCAATTCCGGGTGACTCCTCCGGGCATCCTGAGCTTCATCCATGTGTAATTTAGCTGAGAAAGCACAGACAACGCAGGGAAAAGAACTGGCCCTTCTATCCTGTTGTGTGAATTTCACACGCCATAAAGGGCCAGGTCAGTATTAAGTTAGCTATACCTTCACCTGTCTAAGCAACTTTCGGGTTAGTTACTGTAGTTGGTTTACGTGAATTAACTAAAGCGGTTCGCATCGGCTGTACTGCACCTTAACACCTCCCAGATCCCGTGAAAGGGAAACGCCCAACTTCTGAATAAAGCTCACCGTCAAACGCGACCAAGTGGTAGACCTAGCTTTGCATTCACAGACTATTTTCCCCTTCACTTCTACTCCGTTGGTCGTCAAAGGGCACGCTTGCTCTCACTTCAACCCTCTACCGAAATGACGCCAGAAGAGAGTGACTTCGGGCGGGGGGGGGGGGTTTGAGACCTGAAATGACGTCCGAATTGGACATTCCCACCACAACTGATCATTAGCCGTCCGGCGTGATTCATCCGCAGGATTCGTCCTTGAAAGGTCTTCTTCTCCCCAACGGCAAGTATTCCCGGCCATCACGTCGCCCAGGTTGCCATCCGGTTTGTTTCCACGGAAAAAAAGCAAACTCCAATCTTCTGCTCCCTTTCCCCCCACCCTTTAATCCACGCTCATGTATTTGACTCACCATCCTCCCCATTCTCATTCTTCTTCCCCTACCAACCCGCTTCGCCAAGGCGCGTTCACGCCACCACCATCGTGAGCTCGAGGTGGGCTTCGGCCGGCCGGCAGGTCGCAGCCTACAACGGCGGCAGTAAACGAGCGATATTCCAACTGCTGGAGAAGTTGGCCATCCTCGGAATTCATTCCTTGAGCGAGCCCTCGACCGCTCAATCGACACTAACGTTGTTCCCATGATATCCCAAGATATCTCGTCGATAAAATTGGTGAAAATATTGCCAAATTTGAATATTCACCCTTCTTAAAAAAATGTAACCAAAAGAAAAAATATCAGCTGTGCAAAATGAGTAATGACGACGTGTAGGCGTCTGTCAATGTGGTTTCCATTCAGCCCTTCCTCATGTCATTACAGTAATTAACCAGAATGTTGAGGTGAGAGAGATCACGTCCGGTACTGAGAAATAAGGTGCGTGAAATTCATTAATTTAGAATGGTTGGGTAGTTTATTCCTCCTTTCATATGCATTTGAAGTACTAGGGAACAAGTCTACATCTACATAATATCCAGCAAGTGGCCGTAAGGGCAAATGGCAAGGAGTGTCAGGTCATCACCCGTAAAAGAGAATAAAACTCCATGCAAAACCAACAAATTCATTCAAACCTAAGCCCACCGAGGCGTATATACAAGTATTCACACTGCGTATCCCCCTGCCACACACCTTTTTGGTGGCTCGCAGGGTACTTATGTAGATGTAGATGTAGATTCATGCAAAACACCCAGAGTACATCAAGTAGCCAGTAACCGGACCAACATTTTGGATGGGATTATCTTAGGAATCACCCAAGAATTGACCCCGGTACCCTCAGTCTAGTATCCAAATCCTCTACCCTACCTTCTACAAGGATCATTTATTTTTATAAGGTAATCTACCGGTTAAGGTAGGTTTTTGCATGGACACATGCATCATATGTTTGTAAAAAAATAAGAAAAGATTTTTATGCTGCATACCTGATGTTCAATAACCCCCTGCCACACACCCAAGCGGTGGCTTGTAGGGTACCATGTAGAAGTAGGCTACCAAACTGCAACCTTCTCACCTACTGTTTCTCCTGAAGCTCGCAAATAATGCCGTTTCGTAAGGGCAATAGCCTCGCGAGTTCGTTTCCCCCAGATCTACACTTACGTACGTCCTACCCGACCAACCAGTCGCTACGTGAGCTTGAGACGGAGAGTGAACATCATTCCATTGTACTAGAGGGGATTATGAATATGCTTAATCTACAGGTAGGATGAAGGGTAGACTCCATCGAAATAAATGGCAATCCTTACGGACTTGTTGGGATCGCGATTAGTGTTAGGGACGAAAGAGTCTTTAATTCTATATGATGGGAAGAGTTAATCATAGTTTGGCCGTATGGCCTAATCTGCCGATAAAACGCTTGGTTAGGTCTGGTAATTTTATCACGATGACGAAAAGAAATCTCAACCGCCCTCTAGTATTCCAAGGGTCATAGTTCAGTTTGCTTCCTGCGCGATTGGAGGGGCTCTCGTGTACCTAATACCAGATTCTCCGTGGCACCTTTTTTAACTTAATCCAGCAACTAATCTTAATTCTTTGAGATTTCTATACTTTTTTAAAAATTAGTTCTTTCTCAAATGGATTCGAAATACTTTCCAAGTACTACCCACGTGACTAAACTGGAAAAGTATTTTGATTTTAACAATAATTTACATGCCAGGCTGAAATTAACTGCGATCACAAAAGGTTAACATTACCATCGTAACTTTCACCTTTTACCCCCTCTGTATAAAACAGTAATGTTTGTCATTTTCCGAATATTTTATCTATGTATCACATAAGGTCCATTCTTGTGTTTGTGAGTTAGGCTTCCAGCCTAACTCACAAAACTAATATATGATTAAAATTAATTGTAGTAAAATTATTATAATTATACAGGATAGGGATGTTGGACGGGATGAAGGGAGGAAGAAAGTGTACAGAGATGAAGAGGGACTTGATGTAGAGTAGGTTGCTGGGTTGTGTTCTGTTAGGAGCAACAAAATATTTATTGGTAGTGGTGTCCATCCAAAAACTACCTTACCTGTAGATCACCTTAAAAAATAATACCTACCCGGCAAAAATAATACGATAATTACACCAACAACTGCCTGGGTACTGAAGGGCAAACGTGGATAACCGAGAAGTACATTTAACTGAAAAACCTTTAATTCTTTAAAATGAATTATTTGAATAATGTACAGTATAAAAACTTACTTCGGTTAACTATAGCTATAGATTACTGTAAAACCGCTTTTCGTTCTACTCTGCATTATCATTTGGTTCAAAGTTCCTAAAGCTAACTAGCTTTGACAAAAAGGCTGATTTTTTTTAGTTGCCTTGCTTGATTAAAAAATAGATTTCTGCAGAGTTTTTAAAAAGTTAAATGCCATTTATTATCCCATGTCACTGGATTTCTTATGTCCCCTAATTGAAGGATTAAACTCATACTTTGAAAATCACTGGAAACTGTCCGTTTTTACGAAATATTCCTTTTAATTTAACCTTCTAAAATATTCCCAAATATACATCTCACGGGAAATAACTCTCTTTGGTTTAAAACCAAATACCCAGATAGGCGTATATATTCATGCGAAAACCTTTTTAACTTACATGCACGCAAATACATATACTATCACCTAACATACGCATACACATAAACCTACGAATAGAGTAAAAGTCTATCAAATAATTTGCAAATTTGTATGCACGCTGGATGAAGGCTTCATTCAAAACGAGGATTATTGCACCTGATAAATCAGTTATTTGCTATACGAAAAAAGGGAATAAAAATGAACCACAACTATTAATACGACAGGCCTCCACCATAACAAGACAGGTCATGAAGAATTGAAAAAGCAATAAGGGGTAGTAATTCTACTATCATATGAACATGCAAACTCAGTCTCCGCCCCGAAAGCCACATGTAGGCAATTGGACACACCACTGTAGTCTGCGAGGGGCGTGAGGCGTCTCCCATGATGACAATTCTACGAAGTTACGCCAAGCACAGTTTTATAACCGTTTACCGTGAGCTTGATAAACAATTAGGATTGATCAGTAATGTTATGGATTGCAATGCTAAGTCTCATATTACTGTCACAACTCTTTCTATAGGAGACAACCTAACTATCCATCTCTCCTAAAGTCGGAGGTTATGAATTAAATAAGCGGCGAATAAATGTGATTGCGACAGTTCGGATGGCCAAAAAGGGTTGGTACTTGTTGCATTTGAATCATTTCTTTAAACTTGTGGCGAGACCACAATTTGTACGGAAATAAGTGAGTTTACAGGACGGAAGAATGGAGTGAATCACTCCTAGACGCCAACAACTGAAACCACTTGGAGGGACTTATGTGAAAGGAAACGCAAACAGGAGGACGAGATGAAATACACCACCCTCCCCGCCTCTCACATTGTACACATGAGGATGAAACATTCTTTCCAGCTGCACGGCTTGCGGGCGCTTTTAAGTACGAAACAATGCAATTAACGTTGAGTGCCTTATCGAGCCTCGCTTAGCCTTGAAAAAATATTAGTCATCAAAACACTTTTGTTTAAGGGGCTATCTTGTAGGTGATACGAAAGCTCCTATGGAATTCATTCAGCGAACAAGGCTTCCTAATGCGCCCTAATGAATTCCTGCAAACAGTCTGTGTAGACACAATTTTACTTTCTTTCGCTTGTATCCATTATCTGAACGAGGTATGATAGTGTTCTTACTGGTGGTTGAGAATTTCAATGAGAAATAACGACGAATACGAAGTAACAACGGGCTGAGAATGCTTACATCATTTTCCATCAACTTCATGTGACGCCTAGCACGCATTCCAACAAATAACTTTTGTGAGAACTTTGCGCAAAAAAATGAGTCATAGCATACAGTAAAATCCTCTACAGTCAATGAACAAATGAATGAAAATCGTGATTCAAACACTTTTCCATTCGCGGCGTCTGGTCGCAGAAACAAAAGACTAAATTAAGATGCGAAATTTACGAACTACCACAACTTTTCAGCAAATAACGAGTTCGAGAAGGAAGGCCCATAGGAACATTCGAGAGATTTTATCAGGTTCTTCGCTCATAAAACATTGTTGGCCCGCATTGAATCTTTTCCTGGCATCTGCCAACTTAAAAGTCGACAGCAAGACGCTGTTTCAATTAATGAGGTAATTAATAATGGTCACTGAGGGAAGGACACGGCCCCTGGAGACTTGGGAATTCAAGATAGGTTATTATTAGGAAAGTGCTAGAAGAGGAAAGCGGAAAAGTAGCGATCATAAGCTTGACGAAAGACGCCAGGTAGAACAGGGTTTGACGTCCTGTCAGATGAACAGAATACTTAGGAGAGTGGAAAACGGAGGAAGTCGTCTACCGTAGAGGGCAATCGAACTCTAAAATCTTGGCAATTTGGTTCCAATCTAGTCCCGAGTGCTGCAGGATATTTTTCCGAGTCTCAAAAATCTACCTCCCGAAGGTTTACTTTGGAACAAAATATTTGGAAGTGTAGTTAATTTTGTTTACGCATCGTTATTTTTGTGTTACTATGCGGATTCTCAGTTAAACAGAACTCTCCCAACACTTCGCCACGAACGGAATGGAATTGCTGCCCCGAGTTACCCTCCTTTCAAATTTCAGATGAATTGAAATAACGCATTACGATTAAGAATACCACATAGCCAAGTAAAATTAGTGCGCCTCACTGTTTACTTGATAATAAAGGAATACTTTCAAAATTTGAAAGATAATTTCTATCTCTCTAAGGAGCATACATTCCGAACGGTGCGGTCATTCGGCATCGTCGTGTCAACAACCGGATAAGGGTACGTTGCATAAGATACGTTGACTTCTTGTCGCAGACTGAAACATTTTTGACAGCAAAGCCAATGAATCCATAGTACCTAAAGGGCACAGCAACATTACGTTTCATCATTCATCGATGATGCGGAAGTACTCACGAGAGCAATATAACTTTTGGACGGCAATAGAACACAGAATAAAACAGATAACACGTAAAAGGACACTCACACTGTAGATGATTTGACCTTTCGGCCTACTCCGAGGCCTTCGTCAGGTCTGACCTGAA
Source organism: Hetaerina titia (assembly GCA_037158775.1). Lineage (NCBI taxonomy): Eukaryota > Metazoa > Arthropoda > Insecta > Odonata > Calopterygidae > Hetaerina > Hetaerina titia. The sequence goes on along the minus strand of CM073771.1, from coordinate 91,404,196 downwards.
GAAGGCCTCGGGGTAGGCCGAAAGCTCAAATCATCTACAGTGTGAGTGTCCTTTTACGTGTTATCTGTTTTATTCTGTGTTCTATTGTGCCGTCCAAAAGTTATATATATATATATATATATATATATATATATATATATATATATATATATATAGGATACTAAAATATCAAGATAAATAAATACCAGTTAACTACTCCTCCCCCGATATTCAGATTTGAAATTATGACTGTGATTGCAGACCCTTGCCAGGAGTGCCTAAGGGTATTCATCGAGGTCAGTGTGTTATCCACTCACCAAACGGAATCGGATGTCGAGAGCTTGCACCCCATACTGAACAACGAGGGCTGTGTTACTAAGTTGTAGCTTCGTGCAATGTGCATTCATTGTAATGCGTAACCAGAGCTACCGGAGGATATTATGCACACAACAATTTTGTTAAGTCTTTCGGTTTTACTACCCTGGCAGGATTTTAATTTTTTTTCTCCAATTCCTCATCACTCATTCATATGATGGCCGAAATGCATACTCTCTTTTGTATTGCAGGATACGAAATTAAATTGGAGGAGAATGCGGTTGCATCCTTAAAATTGGGTAAGTTCACCGTCTTACTGCCCCTTGTTTAATATATGTCACAAGCGCTACTAAAACCCTTGTTCAAAGCATTGAATTACATTTTATGCACATGTATTTTATTTCTTTTTATGTGTACACATAGAAACTAAAATTCATTGCTTTAGCATTTTTATTTTCAGATTCAACATAACTTTTCGAAAAATACGATTCTATTTACGAGTGTGCCACGCCCAAAACTAGCTTAACTATATGATATGGGAATCTCATTGAATATAATCATAAATTTTCTTGTTTTATATTGTTTATCCACGTTTTAAATTAACTTTTTTCGTGTTATCCATGATTTAAGTAGCTCAGCAACAGCATGGATCCGATTAAATTGAACTTTGAAGCAAAATAAAGGTATTTTGGATAAATGCACTTCTTTAGCAACATAAAATATATTGCAATGACTCGAAGAAGCAGCACTAAACAAAGGGTAATAAAGAAAAGATAGTAACAATTTTCTACGAGATAAATTTAATCATTCGACTGGATTTCGATGTATTAAATCATCTTCGGGTGACAACATGAATTCAAGTCACTTTAAGTCAAGTCACATGATGTAATACATCGAAACCAGGTCGTACTATTACAGTTACGTAGTGGAAAATTGTTGCTATCTTTTCTTTATTATGTTCGACTTCCACCACATCACGCCTGAAACTACTCAAACAAAGGGTAATTTGAAAAATATTTAATAGTCGGCCAGATCACGGTATATTTGGAGAGATTAGACTAACAGCTAGTTAATCTAAATATTTCTGATTCGAATTATTTTTTAGGCTACTGCGCATTAATACTACTTATAGTAATGACGTGAGAGTTTCAGAGAATTTTCAAAATGCAATTTTATCTAACCGACTAAAGTTAATGCCACTGCAAAAGATGCGGGCATTGCATCGGAAGTCAGCTACTTTATTTCTAAAACCATGATTGCTCCTAGCTTTTCAAGCCATCGGAGACACCATTACGAATTTATTTTTTGTTTAATACATCGTGGTGCGTAACTTGTAAGCCTTTGGCGGACCGTATCACGTCTTCACGCGCACCATGGAAATATTTACCTCAAAAACCGTTCACATGGTTAGATAAATCATTATCGGCATAAAATGAGCACTGCGGAAGAGATTAAGTGAAGCTTTGTGCTAAGGCTACCACGCAGAGGACCATGTTCATAAGTTTTATTCTCGGAATGACTACAAAATGGAACGCGCGACTGAGTAAATCACACTTTTACTACGTGTGCAATAGGCTTTCTCGTATCTAGACGCTCTGCTCATCATTCTAACCCGAAAGCTCAAGGTTTTCCTCAAAAAACAAAGGTAACTGCTGCAATCTACACCAGACTATCGCGCTCATCCTTAAGGGTTGACGACGCTGGCGAGCAGGAAGAAGAAGATAGCGTGGCTTTTCCTTCACCTGAAACTGCTCCTGATAAACAGCCACCATAAAATCCACGTGTACCTTATCTGCGAGACGCTTGGTAAGTAAAAAAAAAGGCATTCCGGCGCTACCGGAAACAAGGTGACAGGAAACTGTCCGCGTTAGCATTGCAACGTACTCTAAAGAGATTTTAAATCGCGACTCTGCTGTATTTAACGAAATAAAAAAACGTACACGCATCGTACAATGCCTTCCACACGAATGTGCCACTGACTGATCACTGAATTTTGGAATATTACCGGCAAGTGCATGCTAAAAAAAATTTCAACTTCTCAAGGGAAAGTTGAGATTGTAGAAATGAAGCAATTACGCTGCCGATCAAATGAAAAATGCCGCTTTCCCAATCCAATGGAATCACAGCCAGATATACTGATTCGATTGAATTGAAAATCGATTATTTTAACAAGAACCCCATATTTTGTAATGTAATCCTAATCCACTTTTATTATGATTCGATTCGGCTTCGTATCAAATCACCGAATCGAGGTTATAATAGATGTTTGCAACCCCAACCATTTTGACCGTATGATTCGATTTGAACTCAGTTTCCTCAAGAATGACTTCGATTTTAATTATCCGAAAACGCAATTCGAAACGAATCACATGCAATAAGCTTTTTTGTTATTCGACTGTAATAATGTTCCGAACCGATTCATTTCTCTGCTCATTTTTACATATACATAAAAACCCCACGATCCACCAAAAGGTAAGGAATAAGGGATATGAATAGAAAAGGGAAAAACATTCACTAAAAAAACCTCGGACAGCTGTTATTTGTTCTCTATATTTTATTGAGCCATAATAGATAAGATACAAAATCTACGTATAAAACTCACTACACACGAACTGGAGAAGTAATTCAATTTTTACTAAGCATTTGTTCCAAGTATTCTTTGACCAATTATTAGTTTACGAAAATTTATTGGGTTCTCAGGGGTATTTTATCTGGGAAAAGGTAATAAATCGTGCTACTTTAACAGTCACTATTTGTATTTGATGGTTTAGTTTGTTATTCGAAACATAGGAAAAATATAAAATGTCCTAGTCAACGTTATATGCTAGGTATGGCAGCATATTCACCCAATACTAGCGCTCTGGAAAATACCAGATCTGCTCAATGGACAAATTTTACAAACACAAAGAAAGAGACGTTATCGTTCTACATATCGGTCGTCATTGTGTGGTATGAGGCTGTGACAGTGAAGTACCTACCACACCTGCTCTGGCAATACTAGGGGCGAATGAAGCACAGAGAAGATCGACGTTGCTTGTCTTCTGCCGTCCCACAACGAGGAACCACTTTACACTGCCCAGCATGGCAACCTCTTCCGTTATTCTCAGCTTTTTTCCGACACATCAATGCCCCACCTCTATTGAATGTAATATGATGCAGAGGAAGAATTTTCCTACTAATTTCTTTTCTATATTTCTTTAACCCACAACTCAAACCTTGCCCCCAATGCTCACCTATCTTAACTGACCTTATCCATCGCCCCATCACTGCTACGAAGTAATAGGTAAGTTCTTTTATGCACGCACTACCACAAAGCGAGGCTGTATTGAGGTAAAGATTTAAAGAGGTAGGAGCAAGATAGTTTTGAGAAAAAAATTTAGTCTAAAAATTGGAAAATAATAAGTCAATTTGGAGCAGGAAGTCTATCTTCATTTAATTTATGGTAAAATGAAAAATAGTATTGTTGTTGTTGTTAACGTTTTGGGTGACGCGAAAATGACGTGGTATTGCACATGAGCAAAATTAAAATGCTAATTTTCAGCAACGGGTCTTTGCTCCCAGCGGAAGTGTAACTCAACCTCAAGGACAAGATAACTAGTGCGATCCCTATGGAGGGAAATATCAGTGACTGAATGTTCGTTATCCCTATGTCAATTAATGTACATTTCGCATATAATTAGCACAAGCGGCATCGTGGCGTTTTTAAAAGCACTTCAATTAGACTTTGCTCACATGCAAAAACATGTCACCATCGCGACACCGAAAACGTTAAGAATATTACATTTTTTTAATAAAAATAAAATCCTTTCATGAATTTGTGGCAGATTTACTTCCACGAGAAAAACTGAAAATTTTCTCTCACAAAAACTCAACACGCAGGCTGACCACGATATATACGCGTATATAGATGTAGTGTAGATAGTGTGTAGATATATATGTATATATAAAAAAATAAATATATATACATAGATCAGCGAGTTGTGAATACATGCATGGTAAGTCAAAGGCGCGCTCAATTACGCCTTTGATCCTCCGCGAACACTAAGCCGAAGTCGTCCCTAACCCGACTATCGCTACCCTTCTTCGTTTGCAGAAATCAAAAGTCATTCCCACCACTTCACACGAGAAGTGTGTCCTCCTCAAAGACCGCTCGCGGACGATTTCCCCAGGCGGCCAAGGTAGAAGGTTCCTACTCCATCTACACATTTCAAACCTACGAGCCTCATGAGCGCTCCAAAAAAGTGCCAGGCGAAGCGCCGGAGGCGATCCGGGAATAAGAAGCCTACGATGGCTCGGAGGGACAGAGTTAACTGATATTTCGAGAAGCATTTTCACTTCCGTTATGTAGCCCAGCTGCTTAAAATTGCATGCGCGGGTGAATGGGATCCACGCGGGTTGTTTTTTCCTCCATCCTGTGCTAGTCGGAGGGAAGGGAAAAAATGATGGAGAAACACAGCCACAACTAATGGAATTTACCGGTTTAGGGTGTGAAGCGTGAAAAGAATATGGCCCAATCGATAACCATCAAAAGAGAGCCGCAGATATCTCTTTTGATCAACCTTTGAGATGAGCAAAATAACACCAAACATTCAAGTAGGGGGGGCGAGGAACCGCAAATAATCCTGCTCACCATCTGCGTCTACATATTTATCATGTGATTGACCGCAAACGTGCGTAGATTTGTCAGGAAGAAAAGCATTATTCATCATAATTTGGGCGAAATAAGAGAAAGCATTCGCAAAATACGCGAAGAACTGATTAGTGCAAATACTGAGTTGAAAGATTTTGGTGACAGATATTGTTATTTCCTGAAAAATTATTTTGATCTATCGTATAAAGCTGAGAGTAGTGAGGCCATATACATTATAAGTTGAGAAAAAGCCTTTTTGAAAACGCCTTGCCACTTTACCTTGAAGTGATGAACAGCAAATAATGGTTATGTCGGACCTTGACGTAGCAGTGACAAATCCCGATGAATGAAATGTCGTTATACTGTTATCTCTTTCTCCCTCCATCCAAGTTGTCGAACAATATCCCTTTCTACAGCGGCTTTCAACATCTCACTTCCTACAAAATTGGTTACATGATTAACAAAGGGATATATGTCAAATTCGCAAAAATACGACGAATGAGTTGACAATATGAGGCTCGTCAACGTGGACCTTTCCTTTTCTGGTGAAATCCAAAAGCGTTGGAAAATTTGGAAATGGGTTTGGCATGGCATTAGGAATTTGATGCGTTCTATATCCTTTTAGATATACATTATTTTATCCATAACGTCTACGTCATCACTTCCGTTCCCGGCGCGAATCCTGAGCATTAAGGTCGCTTTCGAAGGTCTCCGAAGGAAAAGACTTGAAGCGGCACTGACTTCTAATACGCGAGAATTCTTTCCGTGGAGATTTTTGTGTATTTGAACTGACTTTGGCTGACCATGCTTACACTTCATCTTTTCGATAATTCTACTTAAAATAAAAAATTCTTGCGTCAAAATTAATTTTCAACCATCATAAAGGACATCAAAATGAATTTTATACATTTTTTTCTGGTCCACCTGAACCCTGGGGGAGTCACGGGAGCAATACACACATGTTGGTTTTAACGTCTACAAAACCTCTCGAAATTGAACCTAGCAAAATTTCTTATGAGCCTACATATATAGTTACGGTATCACTGAAAAGCTGATAAAGAAAAGAATATTAGAATCTCACTTATAAAAATTTCAAAATAGCGGCCACCTATACTAAACCAAATTAGGCGTTTTTCGAAATTCATACTTTATTAGGTACTTACTTAAAACATATTAGGCTGATTTTTGCAACACTTTCAGTGATCATTTCGTCATTATCTCTCCTTAGCCAAAAGTATTTTATTTCTTAGTTAAAAACTCACCGTCAAAGGGAGTTTCTTTTTATTTTTTCCTGCATGTCAGTTACCACTAAAATACTATTTTCTTACGTGAAAATATCAAACATAGACTTAATTGATAAACACTTATATTGTTTATACACACATGCTCAATTAATTTCGAAAGGAAAATTCCCACACTGGAAATAGTTTTCAGTGTCGTCCGCAGTAATAAGAAAAAATATTCCAAAAGCCTAAGAATGGATTATCTCAACTCTTCTTTCATATGACAGATTTCATAATGAGCCACGTCAATCACTTAACTGATTTTTACCCTATTTCTACTCGTTGGACAACTTCTCAATGTCTTAAACCCTTACCAGACCAGGTGTAGCCCAACAAATAAACATCAATTTCCTTTTCTTTTCAACCTTCTCCGAGTTTGCGAAGTGGCTTCACTGCCTGCAGACAATTGAAAAGAATAATAGCTTTATAAAAACGGAAGACGGAAATAATTGTTGGCCGGCATATCTATTGTGTTTACTCTCACAGCGTGTGGGTTTTCAGGGTAGTGGACTCGGCATGTAGCCAAATGAATCGAATTTATATCCAGGTGGTGACCAAATTACCGTATAAGTTACCAGCAAAAGCGTGTATTCTTAGTTTTTTTCTAAGTCTACATTTAACTTGGATGCAACACAAGTGGGAAAAACTATTCCCTTAACTCATCCAATTCCACGACTCGTAAGGAAATACATATTTCGTAAACGAACAACCGATTCCTGGGGTACTAACCACTTTATCACTATTAGGGGCTGTCAAATTACCACCTCTAAAAATTTCGGAATGGTAAGCATAAATGACCATCTCGTAACAAAAAATGAATCGCGGAAGCTCAACTTCGGAAGAAGTAAAAATTCAGTCAAAACAGCAGTTCATTTTAACAGAAATGTGTCTAGTAATAGCCATTCAAACTCAGGAAATAAATCTGCTAAACCAAGGGCCCACTCTCTTGGAAACACTTCTTGCAAGCGAAGTTAATTTGTTATACAATAATCTAGATTGTGTAGATGCAAGGATAAGACTGATTTGGAATTGAATCGTGAACACTGGGAGAAAGGAATTAAAATGAAATTGGAAAAATTTAATTTTAATGGAGAAATAGGAAAGCGGGAACAGTAAAGAAAAAGTTGAAAGATATTGAAAAAAGAATTAGACGATTTCATTTCAACAATTTCAGAGCGTAAAAATCATTCGCCTTGACCGGTATACGAACCCGGATCCCTCGATGTCCGGACGAGTGCTTTAGCCAGTTGAACTATTTTGTAATTATTTTTTTTGCTGGCTTTCGTAAGGGACCTAACCATCTTGTCCTATCGGAGTCTTCCGCGGCTTCCTCTTAAACTCTGAAATTTTTGGACTTTTAAAGGAACAAGATGTCGTGACGAAATATCGTAAATATAATGTCACAGGCATTCGTAATAGTGCGCGACGCGCCACAGTCCACGAGTTTTAAAGCCAATTTGAAACACTTAGGCTGTTTATACCTTCGACAAACTTCAAGAAACTGCGGGAGATGCCGCAACAGTAACTTTTAACTGAGTCATCCGCTGACATGCATTTCATTGCGACAATTTCAGAGCGTAAATATCGGGATTCAATGATGGGATGACCGGGATTCAATTTTTATTTAACAATAACCATTGGAAATATACAAAAAGGAAGGAATATGGAAACAAGTAAAAATTAATACACGATGAATTTCAAAGACTTTGAAAATAATAGAGCAGGCTACTCAAGGAAATGAAAGAAATGTCAGGAGGTGAAATGGGAATATCAGTGGTGGCTATCCTTAAACAAGACAGTGTTTGTATGTTTATTATTATTCAAAAAGGCTTAGCACACTTACAGATGGCACTTGATGAAATTTGGCACACTCATATCCGAAAAACGACCAACATCACATGTGGTTTCTTAAACCCCCTGGGTTGAGTAAAACAGTATATACGAGTACATTTGAATGAATGGGAAATACCCGAACTCCGTGCAAACGCTCACTGATTTGAATACTGAAACATCCGTACATTCACTTAAGACCATGGAAAATGTCTTCTTCAAAGCATATCATGGTAAACATTTTAATTCTGCAAATGATTTTCTCTATTCGTACAATGCGTGTAACGCCATGTTCACGCCAAACGGAATATTTCATGGTGTTTCCCAAACCACGCGCAATATCCCATTGCTGATATCTTACGAGAGACGCATTGAAGTTAATTCAAGGCATAAGATTAAATGACAATAAACAAATAGGTTTTCGTTGATAAATTAGTATGTATGTACAAGCGAAATTATCAAATTCTTGTCAGTTTCAAAACTACAAATCAATTATAATGCGAAGTAAAGAATGAATAATATAAATAGATATGTTTCGGCAACACATGAGATTAAAAAAATTATACATATAAATAACCAAAGGGCATGCCAGCTAGTAAAATATTCAAAAGGAAAGTTAATAATGGAACCGATAAAGTTTCTAGGAAGGTCGAAAGATTATGTCGAAGAACATATCATGAAAGACAAAATAAGGGATCACAATTTGCGACCAAGAAAATAATCTTATAACATTTGGCTTCATAGGAAAGACAAGCATTAGTATCTGCGCACTCGCCAGGGGCCACTTTCAAAGGTAAGCATTGAAAATATTGGCCAACTCAATTGTAATAAACCACTACAATTCGAAATTAAAGAGCCAAAAGCGTTTATATATAAGCTTGTAAAGTTGCAATTTCTTTGTCAAATCCATCAACCATGGGTCAACATTTGTGAATATAGGCACAGCAACACAATGTGGCACTCAAGAAACCAGACGGAGGAGATCGCAACATGGCATCGGCTGGAAGGGAAACATTTCGTATTATCTTTCAAATTATTTATTTAATGATCGTCATCAATTTATTCTGATGACCAAAAACATCTATGATAGTCGAGAGACGTAGGAAAGCATCCGAACAAATCGCGGTCCGTCGGTTGGGTATATTTGGTCTGCGTGAAGGTAAGGGGCGAAATATTCTTTCTTTAAATTAATGGTCTTCCTTTCTTCAAACTTGGAAAAAACTGTAGATGCACACCCACACAACATAAAGAAACTCCCAAGATAATATATAAGAAAATAAGGACAATCATGCTTTCACTCTTATATTTCTCAGGAAGCCCTCACAGGCCGTGCCTCCCTTTATTCCGGAGAGAACTCCAAACATGTATGTATATTCACTCTCACGCGTTGATTTCCTTGAGCGATTCTATCGCCATTTAGTTGTGTGTTAACGATCTTGACTAAGAATAAGGTCCAAATTCATGAGAAATACTTCTATGTAAAATTGTCTTCAGCAAATTTTGAAGAGAAAGTGGGATTCGAGCGATGGTCAATTTGCTAACAAGATTTCAATGGAAGAAATTCATTACCCTGGTAACATAAAATCTCTTATTCCTTCGGTGGTTTCCGCTCTTGGAAATCCTTGAGGCCTACCGCAACCCACAACTATGTAGCCATGGTGCTGGCCTCACCCAAATGTTTCCGTCAACTTGGGAAGGAAGTTTCATCATAAGGAGATGGCGAGGAAATAGCACGAATGGCAATGCGGGGGACGAGGAGTTAGCCAAGGTAGGGTACTAATCACTTCAGTGGGTTTTAAATTATCTCGTGCCCCCATTACGGTGCATTTCGGCTGATATTGACACTGCAGGGCGTAATATCAGATGAGTCTGGCGGAAAATCTAATCGAAAACTTAAAACAAATATTTTAATAGAATTTTTATATTTTTCATGTAACTCCGGTTTTCCTCTGAATTGATAGTTTGAATTTACAATTTATTTACCAGTACTTAATCAGAAAACTGGTTGGCAGCATGAATCCATTCTTTCTTCCCATGCCAATGCTAATTCCTTTACGCCCTAATAGTTCTCATATCCCTATGTATTCGGCCTATGCATTTTACCCTGAGTTTTCCTCGTGGGACTTCCATTATATTTTCCCCTCCATTATCTTCCTAACGAACCCATTGTCTCACAAGATTGTGATCAATCCATCTGGTTCTTCTTCTCCATAAGGGGGCTCAGATTTGAATAACAAGGATTTTGAAGGTTTAATAGATAACCGAATCTGAGATACAAGCCTCTTCCTCTCTCTCTCACACACACACAAACTTCGACGGGTAGGTGATGCACAAAGTGCATTAAGGTACGCTAGCCTCGGAAACTGTAAAATTAAGATCAAGTACTATTCTCGACAATAAAATGAATATTCCGCTCTCATAAGATACAGAGTGGATGAAAAATCACAGACTGCCGATATTTTGCGGTGGCGTGGTGGTCTAACATTTGGCTTTGGAGGGGGTGTTCCGGGTTCAAATCCTGGTGATTCTTCTCGAAGCCCCAGGTTTAACGCAAGCGTTATGATTTTCTGAGGACCAGAACTTTGCGGCAAACCGCAGGAGGAGGTAGAGGGAAAGGAACTGGCCCCCTTATTCCGAATGAGTGGATTTTACTCACCGGGTTTTGTACGAGGTGAAATCTCAGCCTATTAAACAGACCTCCAGGTCAAAAGACTGTGGTTTCTGCCAATCGCTTCACTGAATATTGCCGGTTCCTTGATTCAAATAAAACAGTTATTAAAACATTTGTGAGGTTCGCTTCCACTGACACATTTCTGCATTTGATCTGCAATCATCTCCTCATTCAATAAATACGATCGCTCCACCATAGGAAATAATCTCCAAAATCAAATTGCTTCGATAGCGGCCAACAAAATGTACACAAAACCAATAATCAGCGAATTTGAACCTCAGCGATACCGATTGAACATGGATAATTAATGACACATGGAATTATTATTGCGATTAAAAACAATTTAACGTGGAGGAATGGGATCAAAGAAGTGCTGGTGGATTGGAGCATAAGTTCAGTAAATGAATTCAGTAATTAAAAACAGACCAAAGGGACCACCCCGCAAGCCACCAACAGGGATCATTTGTCTTTTATTCCAGTCGCGAACACAACTTCTGAAGAGAGGATGACCATCCCCCTTTAACCGTCAATTTTCTGAGTTGAGATCACGAATTTTTACAAGGAATTCTAAACATTATTTAACTTTATTATTATACATTAATCTATCTTTTTGGCAAGATGTCTAAATTTGATTATTGTTTCCTGACCGGCCGATGCACTATGGCACTTAAATTGCCACATCGCATACGCGATTAATATCTTTAGATGGGTCCAATCCAGGATTGATAAAACGCGTTGTCTCTAGTTCCATCAAGTCCCATCCCATCTTTGCAGCACTACGTGATACAGTATTCAGTAAATCAGTATTTCCTGGAATAGGTCCGCGGAAACTCGCAGCAACTATTTTTTACATTTTTGTCTCCCGATCTAATGCAAAATTTTCGAGTGAATATTTTCAAGTCTCAAGTGATGGTAACCACTGATTAGTTGCAGACGTCGGAAGTATTTATGTTAACATATTCCGAAACTAGCTCTACCTTAAACGATCTCATGCGACATGGAACTAAAAGACAAACAGCATCGGAAGGGAATGAGCAAAAAAATCGACATCGCTAGTGCATCAATGCCGTCCTTCATTGCATTAGGGTTGCAGCCTTCACATCAGACAATTGCCCTTGACCAACAAGTTTCTTTTACCCAAGATAAAATTACGCTTCCATTCCAGGAAGGCCACATAAATGTTACGCATGAACAAACGGAATTCTGTCGAATGTTTTTTTCTATCGATCGCAGATGGAAACGGGATCCAACGACTGACCTCTACTGAATATCGTTCGAATGATCTGCGCTAAAAAACCGGTTTCCACGTTAGGCCATCAATACTGGAGGACTGATTAGCAAGAATGATTGATGTGGACCACGAACAAAAGCAATCTCTGCCTAGTTCACTCGAAAACAAGGCGGTCGATCGGAGTTGGGTCCCGAAGGAAATCAGTCGGGGACCGGGTTCCAATCCCCAAAATGGCGGACGATTATCAACAGCATTTCGATTCGGGGTATTGGTCGACTGCAGCTCACAATAAATCAAATCAGAGCGGACACCATTCCAAACGTTTACGTTTAATACTCTCGACGACTACACTTAATGCAGTCCGCTACGAGAAATGGCGGAGAGAAGGGTGGAAATATGTACACAGTACACTTGAATAATTCATAAATGATGACATGTTTCGCACGCCAATTTTCTCTCGCATACGTCACCACTCTTTGCGATAAATCTTTGGGATAAGTGGAGGAAAGAGTTGGAATTGTTCTCGGATGGAAGTGGAGCTTCCGGATGAAACCATCCTTTCATAAATTATAACCGACGTTAGGTGTTGCTGACCAGCAACGGGGACGGGCACGACTTAACCGTTCCGAGGTTAGAGCGTTCACACACTCACCAAAATTCTATGCATTTCGATAGGTTTATTCCCAAATTCCGCGCGGACACTAATGTTTATAACTACTAGACTCGCCGTTAGATCTTTTTCTGTACCAACTATAATCGCCTCCGACTACCACCCGAAAACATGAAGCCGTCGTCCAGCGGATAAATCCACATTGATCAACATGAAATTTGTTTTGGATACCGGATAGTCGAGTCTCACTCTGTCCTAAGCCTTGTGAGGTGTATGATATTCCCCCAACTTGGGTGGGGGGCCATTTCCTTTCTTTATGTCCGGTGTCTCAGAAGTTCTGTTACCGAAAATAGAACCGCTTGGCATTCTCACAATGGTGCCCCGAGGAATTACCTGGAATGTGCATCCGACCGTCTAGTACGAACGGAATTATCGGAATTCTAATGGTGGAAATTTACTCAACATACTCCTCAGAAATCTTTGGATTCAAGATGATTTTCTATGGATTTCGAATTAAACCTTTGATCTGATTCCCAATTAGGACAAAATACAAATGAATCTACTCATAAATTCAGTATAATCCAGGTTGATTGTAAGAGAAACAGACGTGTAGGGTTTACCTGCTTCTGAAAACGAGAGAATTCAATATTAGTCGTCACATGAGACCCGACGAGAAAATAGAGGAGACTCTGGGACTGGTGGATTTAATCCTCGTTCCTTCTCATTCGAATCACGACCAAACGGTTATTTGGACTGGTTACTTCCAATATTTAAGAGGTAAAACATGCATATTATTTCCCTGGAGCAGAAATATTATACTAATCCGCAAGATACTAGTGTTAATCGAATTATTACTATTATCACAAAAGAAAATAAATGGTCAATTGAAATAGCTACATCTGCTTGCTCATACTTGCACTATTGCATTAAAACAAATGGAGACCACACAACTTTTTAGATCACATGAATTGAGCTGAATATGAACTTTTTTAAGATATCATGTGGAATGGATGCCAATGCAAAAAGATTCCAATTCCCTGCATCTGATTTTAATAGAATCTCAATTTTCATTTTCTTTCCATTATGAATCCGATAACTAAAGAAAAATATACTAAGGTATTTCTTTTAATATGCAAACGTTTCATCCCTATATAGGGTCTACTCCCCTTTGTTAACCGTGGAAATAAATGCCCATTTGATGGGTCCAAAAATGAAAGTAAAGCATATCCAATTGGAAAATTGAAACAATCCTATTTTTTTCTCCATTCGCAAATGGAATTTCATGTGTTAACTCCTATTTTTTTTGCAATGCTCGGAATTGGGTCATGAATTTCATATCCCGCTTTTCCTTTTTTTTGCGTTCACAGAAACGAATGCTCTCATCAAAAACCGAGGTACCGTTTGAAAAACGTAAAAAGACGCGCGTGCATTGCAGACCAATAATTATAATCCATGTTGACTGTAGATCACATGTCAAAGGTTTAGTGTGCATCCATACAATATGAAGCATGAGAGGGACATCCTTAGTATGAATTCTGCTTCAAGAAAATCGTATCACGAATATTAACTGTCATTTAAAAAAATTATTTTATGGTTCAGGAAAACCGTTTGGGAAAGAAGACATTCAACGATGATTATTAACAACGATGCTCAATAACATAAGTCATACAGCAGTTTTCCAAATACGTTTTATGGAGTTTATTTGCTGAGTTGAAAAATTTAAATAGCCTATAAAAGTCGTTGACGCCGTTAATATGACGCGGTATGGAAATAATTCTCGAAGCGAAAACAAAACTACAAGAACAGGAATCTTAATCTAGGAACCATGCAGAAACATGTAATTCAGTTAATTATTACTATTGCTAGAAATAAGAGTGAACCCTAATTATTTGAGTTTTTCTGCATTACGAAATCAGCTAACTTCAATCTTGTATTTAATAACATGCTTCCCAATTCTTAAACGCAAAGGATTATTGTTTTGCACTTTTCATGATGTCGATCCCCGCTAATTAGTGCAATTCAAGACATGGTCTCATTCGTTTCTGAGTAATCCATCTGCCGCTAGTCTCGCTATTTATAACACACGATGAAGTTTTCAATTGGGTGGGCGAAAGGAAGGATGGATAATAATGAAAACTTCGTTGCAATTTTCCACAGTTAAAACTTTATTGCCGACCATGGTTTCGATACACTGTATCATCTTCAGTCCAGGTACAGTGTATCGAAACCATGGTCGGCAATAAAGTTTTAACTGTGGAAAATTGCAACGAAGTTTTCATTATGTCTCGATTCCACAATATCACGCCTGATTCTTCACTTTTCGTGGGAAGGATGGATATTGAAAAGTGATAGGATGTTGAACGGTGTGATAGAAAGCAGAAGTTTTGGGTAATCGGGCTTGAGGAAGGAAACAATATATGGAGCAAACAACAGGATTTTCTCGTGATACAGAGAATAGTCTTCAGGAACCGCCTTCCTTATTAGTTAGTATATTTTGAATGTATTTTTGTTTTATTCTGTTTTGCAAGTGGTGTCCTAACACCCCCCGCCACACGCTCTTGCGGGATATTGTGTGGATGTAGATGAACCAAGCAATCGCTCTTAAAAGGTATTAGGTCCATTAAAAGTAGATGAAGTAACAGTTTGACATTGTTAATGCAACAATCCCTAGCACTCCATACATAGAACAGAAACAGCGAACAATGAAATCATAAACAGAGCACTTGAGAACGAGTACAATCTATCCAACGTATTAGCAAACAGTGTATACAATCGCAAGAGTATTTAGATTCACAAATACCATCCCACAAAACCTATGTGACAGGACCTATGTCCCAGGCAAATTAGAAAAATATATCATGTAACAAAATTCGGCATTGATGTATACATTTTACTCACTCTATAGGAAAGACAATTATATCCCAATAGCAACACTTCCACCAAACATAATATGCCAGAGTTTAATGCACCCTGGGTTACACAGTAGGGAAAACTATCCCAGGAATCCGCTAATAAAACAAAGAAAGTCCGTTAAAATTTCAATTTGCAGGGAAAGAGAATACCATAAAAATAACATATTATTTCACTAACATACTCAAATTTGCGAAGAGATTGAGGCATTAATTTCTATTACGCAAAGAAATATCAATTAAATGACAAAGTGAAAACTAAAATGGCTAAGAATCAACGCTAGAAAGACCGAAAAAACGGTGTTTTCGCTTTCTGCGACCCGTATGACGTACAAATCTTGATCCACTTTGAGTCCCTCTGAGTTTTTCATGAACCAGGATTTAGTTTGGAATGCAGGTTACTACCGAAGCCATCTACCAATTTGATAACCGATGAGTAATTACTAAGAGACGGGCATTAGGGAGGTACGCAGAGCGCGTCCGTATCTGTCTGCTCTCAACGAAAGGCAAGAGAGTGTTTATCCATCCGCAGGCTAGACGGTGCGAATATTACTCATCATCCATTGAGAACGTTTCTCATCTCTTTGTTAATATGGAAAAATTTTCCGTTATTAAATTTTATACCTTATCTCTTTAGGAGCGGAAGAGTCATCCAAACGAGAAGTTGAACAAGAATGGACGGCTATTCCCTCCAACCAAGAGGATAAAAAAAGCACACTGGGACTTTTCTAAAAAATAAAAGTCAATTTACAAATTCCAGTCATTGAGAAGAGTACGTAAGTGTTCAAACAAATTCCGTGGACACCTTATTTTCCCCGACAGTGGACGAGATGCATGGAAACAAATGAATTTTTATTCCTTATGATCGATGTTATAAATTTAGATTTGTAAAATGACCTGTATCATTGAGAAGCCAAAAACAGATCTTCAGATAAGTAGTTTTTCGAGTTGGCAGGATTGGTTAACCAATACATATGCCTACTCAAATATTGAATCCAGGAAAGCGTAAAATCTAATCGCCGAAAAAGCATGATATCATTCTCAAAATTCAATCAAGAAATTGCTGATATCGATGTACTGGTTTATGATTTTCATCCCAAAGGTTGTAGCGATCTAATATTTCAAATAACATGATCTGTTATCGCATATTTTATGTTAATTGATACTTCGTCCAATCATATTACTTTCAGAACATTTCAACCTGGATGCCTCGAACCTGAGTGGCATGACCAGGAATTATCGACACCTAGGCACCTAGTCTTGTTTTCCCGAACCACAAGTCCACAATTAGAATACACTCCAGATTCCAAAAGTCTTTTAAACACGCCTGGCACCTCTGCGAGTTTCTCAAAAAATCATCACGCAGATATTTGTAGGGGTAACGCATTCATGCGGACGAGGAGCTGGAATCTCGTTTGGGGAAATGCGATTCCATTCGACCCTGAAGATGACCGGGCACAAACCACACGCGGTTGAATCTGATCTCATCAATGTAATAAACCTAACCTGGTGACGGAAAGAACTTGTTGGATTTTCTTGCCGGCAAAGGAATTCCGAGAAAGGAAGTCAGTTTTGGATGAGGAAGCGGTAACCAAATATTACCACTTATTAAAACGAAATTGGGGAGGAAAATAAAGCAATTATCCTCAAACGACTTTTTTTGCCGAAGAGCGGCCGCATCTCATTCCATACAGTATTCTCAAATTCACGCAAACATTATTTTAAACTCGAGCAGAAAAATCCAGGGGTCAGTGGAGCGCAAAGAGTGACCAAGGAGAGTCCTTAGGCTGTGCCCCACTTATGCACCCATAACACCATCATCCAAGTTGAAGACTGGTTGGCTATAAACGTTTCAAATGTTTCCGTGTGCCATCGGGAAGAGGACTATTTTTTCAAATTTGTTGATGACGCGTTTTGCATTTACAGTGGGCGTAAAGTTCCGATAACTTTCGCACCAGTTTCCAAGTGTCACAGTGCGAAATTTAAAACTAGTAGAAACAGTTTGGAAAGGTGAGGAATTAAGCCCAGGATAAGGGCGAGCAGTTAGTTATACAGGATGTATTCAGGCCTCCTGCAAGAGGAATCTGAAAACCAATATCCTAACTTTTTTAATTAATTCGATAATAAAACAATTTAATTCCATTTTTATAGTTCCTATCGTATCTTACAGATTGTGAGTGCCTTTTTCCAGTTTTGATAAATAAACCTTGGGCTAAATTTTTACTTCTTACGCCAACTAATCACAACTCTGTACCCCTCAATTTTTCATCATCTTCTTATAAAGGGGGAGGCTTGTCGTTGCAGCCATTAGTCTCTCTCCATTCCCGTCCTTTTCAGTTCATTGTAGGTTGTTACTCTCATAGTATTTTTTATATCATCTATAAATTTCTTTCTTGGCCTTCCTCTTCCTTTTTTTCCTATTATTTTCCTTCCATTATATTTTCCAGGAAGTTGTTACGTCTGAACAAGTCTAACAAATTTAATGTTTCTATCTATTTTTAGGGCCCTGGTATTTTCACATGCCTTCATTCCGTGCACCATACCTTACCGATTTTATTGAAATGATGATTAGTAGATAATAATAGATTCATTTCTTTTAAGATCAAGTGAGTCGTCAGTCAACAATATTTCAGAACTACCTTGAGCTCCAGTCGTGCGTTGAAATCTCTTCACTCTAGCGGCCAGCTGACTTTTTTAAAGGAATTGCAAAATGAATAAATGATAAAACGTCTCCATAATTTACCCTTTATACCTATCCTCGAATTAATTCTTCGTGCATGCTTAAAAAATTGAAAACGCCATTTCGCTGGATTTTTCTACGCTTTGTGATGGGCAGTTTCTCATTCGGAAAAGACGAACGTGGCCTCGAAAGCCGTCCCACAGTAATTGCGAATTGTTGTATTTCTTGATAAATTAGTATTTGTTCCGCTTTGTCAGTCGACTGTGGAGTGAAAACCTCAGAAATTTGAAGGAACGGAGACGCGAAAATGAAATGTGACTGAAAGTTTGCATCTTCCACTAATTACATTGCTAATGCTGCTTTGCTTCTGCAATCATGGAAGCTCTGGCGATTTTTGAAGAGGTGAATTATCTTAAATATTCTACGTATCGAGAGGCAATCAAAGACAACATTGCTGAGGGCCCTAAAATGCCAAATTCGTCAAACGCAGTTAAGGAGCGTGTACTACGAGAAATTGATACACAAATATAATAATCAGCATCTTAGCTTAAATATTATTCAGCAGTTGTGAATAAAGTGCCATAATTGTCGAACAGAGACAAACTGGTGAGAAAAGTTACGACGAACTGCCGAAATTTACTGTAAATGTTACGCTTCAACTTGTGTTACAGCGCGTATTCGCTAATTAACTTTAAGCAAGAATGAGAAGGCATGTAGAATACAAATAGCAACCATTAACCATCCACAACTTAGGCTTAAGTGTATCGAAAATATTTTACGCCTACAATACATGAAAAGTAAATGCAAATCGGTCTAATACATAAACGGGTGAGTTTTGATAGAACTATAACCCAATGGAAGACAACTCCTGCTGAATTCTAAACTCTTGCTGAAAAACATACATTAAAATTATGCATATATATTTAAAATAATAGCTTGCTTTAAAAATCATTATTGATGATACAAATAATCATGATTAAAAATCATAATTAAATATTTTCATTTTGGAAAATAGTTATTTGAAAACCGGGAAACATTGTAGTGAGTTTCTTCTCCTGTAATAAACGTATTGATTTCCTATGCTAAGTAAAATCCGGGTGTAAACAAAAAATACCGGGATCTTAAACTTGAAGTTCAAGTTTACGGTCCCGGTATTTTTTGTTTACATTGATTCACGACCGTAGCTACGTTCCTTGTATATTTAAATTAAAATCCGGGTATTCTCTTAGCACAATGTAGTTCACAGGTTATAAAATTTAGCTTTTCGTTTAGATATTTCAAAACTATAAATTTGTTAATAAAGACTCAATTCTGCACTTATATGCCACGCGTAGGTAGTGGGTGTGCACGAAATATGTACACACATAGATACTTTAGGGGGTAACAGTAAATTAACAAATTTGGCTCACTCTGAATAATATTATAAAAAAATCAAGAAACTTTCAGATGCCATGTTATATTAGGGAAAATTTATTAGGTGATTTTCAAACTGACATAACCTAAAAATATTAATGAAATTTTCTCATAAACATTATTTAAATTGTACGCAAATACAACAATTCACTGATGTATCAATTGATGCATCCCCACCACTCTCCTTCATATTATATTTTCATTGTTTCCAATGTCGTTTACACTAACTTAATGTAAACTGAATGTAGGTCAAAGAAAGTGCCAAAAATCCTCCATCATTGAAGAGTTGCACAAACCCCAAATCCCTAAGTAAATATGACCTCCACCGCTAACAAGAAGGCGGAAAACAATTGATGACATCACTCTACTGTCTGCAAAAGCCTTTAACAGTCACGACTCATAAAATGAATTAATAAAAGAACCATTATGCATTGTATTAGCGGATGTTTGACCAGATAGTTACCTCAATAATCTTAAGCTTTCTCGCGTCTGCCCTAATCAAAGAAGAGCAGATAAACAACTATCTTAAGGAGATCTCCCATTACCATAGGCGATCTACCGTGTACACTAACGATTAAGATAACCCCTGTAAATATACAGGAATTCATCAAAAAGGAAAATTAAACTTGTATTAACAAATGTACATCATTCAGAAATTTTAGACGCACTCATATGACCATGAGGAGTTACCCCAAAAACACGTACGAAATAAATCAATTTGCAAAAAATAACGGCAATTTTTTTTCCATTTAGTCGAGCCTCTTAAAAACAAACTGTATAAATGTTATACATTTAGGAATTTCTGAATTTTTTCATACGAGCCATATTTTATTGTTTCTCTTGAACAGCACAATATTCTATCACAAAGTACAATGGAATATATGGCTTTTGACCGCAATACCGTAGCAATATGAAAGAACTTTTCAAATTTTGAACAACTCGCGGCAAAAGAATGGGCCCGTAGTTATTGTCAACACGGTTATTTTAAGAAGCTAACCTTCCAAATAATTGACGAAAATAAAATACTTTTAGTTTCTACAAGTAAAAACTTCTTATGACCGCCACAGATCAGGATTTTCAAGAGTTTCAATTGAAAGTTCTGCATGCTTTGAATGTCATAACGCTTGCACCGTGCACACTAGTGAGAAAAAAATGTTATCTTTTTAAGATAAGTTATTCTTTATGCCAGTAAAAAAAACTTTCCCTCATTAACATGAACAATGCCTTTTATTCGTTAAAAAATGTATGCATTAAAAAGTTTCACTTGAACTAGACTGGAGTATTTATTCGTAACGAATATAGATTGAACGAAATTTACACGTCTTACCATTTGGCAACTATCCACCTTGATTCCTTGTCCAATGAGTCAAACCGAAACAATGGCTACAGAACTTCCTGACCCTTAATTCCCTTAAGAAAATATGTCGTCCATTACTCACACCTGATAAAAGAAGGTGAAATTCTTAAATTACCCTAGGCCTACATGCTCTATTGAAAACAACTTATGTACCCTTTTCGGGACAACATATACGCCATTTGGCTTGCGACAGTACACCACAAACCCTAATTAGATCGAGGCCGATCTAATTTGATCCGTCTCCGTTCATTCTGATTCTGTGAACTCAGCAAAAGATATCGATGACCAAAAAATAAACAAATCAACGCTATATCTAATTGAGGATATTATTCTAGAGAGAACGAATCATTCGGAATTCTTCTAAAACGGAATTTCAATCGGAGGAGGGGACGACTATATCAAAGATAAGTAATGAAGGAGGCAGCATTTCCACAGCAAGGGCAACACTAGAAGTCTGCTTCAAGCACTTGCATAAGGAACATAATCTCTTTCAAACGTTCGGTGGCCTATTGCCGGATCCTGTACCAACCCATGACTAACACGAATCGCATGGGTGCCTTGCCTACCCGCGGGTAGCAAATAGCGAGAGAAAGTAGGTTCGGACAGAGACAGGCAAAGCACATGAACATAGCCGCCGCCCCATGTTTGTTGAAGTACGTGGGAGTAACCTTTACGCACTAAAAGCCAAACGGCTCGCAGAACTGAGTCACGAATTATTTATTGCTTCGAACGGCTTATCTCGAGTCTAGAATGAAATACTCAGACGACCTGCAAAACTTCCTGGATGCTCAGACACACTTCTAATTTACGGATTAGGTAACCACCATAACTCTTCGAGGGTTTGACCCATGAGAGTGGCCCCAAACCAATTCTTTCGCTACCACTATCACCTAACAGTTAACCCTTGGCAAACACGGAAGGTAGGCTAGCAGACTTTCTAATTCCAACATCAAAAAGAGGAGAATTCATCAGGTAAGGCTAATGTATTCCTTGCACAAACTGATCCTTGAAACATATATTCACTTTCACCTTGTTTCGTTAGTATTTATTATCTTACTGGCCAAAGATATGCGATAATTTGTATATCTCTGACAACGGTAGACTGGTCATCTCGATCTAAGCGGTGGGCCAGGTTAATCATTATGAACCTAACTTCGGTGAATAATTTTCCTCGCAACGCAGGGATTTAATCGGAATGCTTTTAAGCGAATCGATGAATGCTCAGATGTGCTCAGCAAATAAAGGAACCTACCCTCACAAGAATATTTTAGGGTGACATTCCATCCGTATTTGACGGCTCATCGCTTTCATACACACCTGTGATTTAATAGGTGTTTCGTTAAGTAGAATAATCAATACTGACAATGTCTAATTAAGATCAAAGATAAATAAATATCAACTCCAGAAAGGTATTTATTAGATCACCAAATCACAGGGTGTACAACACGCTCTGCTCGTTAGAGAATAGAAGAAATACCTTCCTCTTCAGGCCAATTAAGCCAGAAATTCTAGAAACACGTATGATGGAATTTATTTTCACTCCCACTTATATAGAATTCAAATCCCTAAAAGTTGAAATCAAATTAAACTGTTTCAGCCGTTAATTGGTGTAATTTTTCCATCGTACGAACAAAATGAAACTGCAATTTCACTGTTGATGGTGAAACCATTGTCGTAGAGAATCAATATTTATTATGGAATTGATGTGTTTCGTTTGGTTTTTAGGATCTGGACAGCTATTGCACCGTAAAATAGTTTCTCGGAGACATCCTTTATTAGAGTGAAATCTTCAATTTTTCAAGCACCCCTTCATACTTTCGTTTTGGAAGTCTGTCTCTGACAATTACTCACTAGATCAATCGCGTTGAGATTTCACCCCTCAGTAAAAGTTGAAAAAAAACACATTCCTAACTTGATAGTTCGAAAGTGCAAAGCACCATAAGGTTCTCGAAAGTTATTTCCATCACAGATCATCACCCGCGTACAGTTTTAATCGCAAAACAGCAGTCTGTTAGTAACATTAAGAAGTGATACGATATGATCTTCCATCTCCGACATGGATAACACCGTTTCAGTGTCATATTCTTCAAATGAAATACTCTGTACTGTTACACGAGTACCGTATTATTAAATTAAATAAATTAGCTCAAGTCAATGACTCTTGGAATTCTACGACTAATATTTTTAAGGCTGGCTGTTATCAACTTCGTGAAATACCATCACATTTTGTTCTCCATTGTCTGCTTACACAAAATAACTACAAGTACTTAGTAATTACGGAAATTTAATTCAATGCTTCCTTTCCCTTAATTGTTATCAAATTAAGTCACCTGAAAAATGAAACGAACTGAGATGTTATCGATTCCCGAGAAAATCCAGAGAACCAATACCACGCAAGCTCCTAAATTCTATAGTAATCACCTAGTATCGTAGTTCTGAGAAGTTACTGGGACACAGAAAGTTCTGGGCATTTACTTTTCAAGGGGGATTTTTCTGGAGCACTGCTTTGTGGAAAGATTAGTTAGAGAGTAGTTTTTGGAAGATCGTTTTTCACGATAAGGTGAGATCTAGGAATGGTAGGAATGAGAGAAGACTAGGAATCTTCCTTTTGTTAATGTAACCCCATGCCAAATGATTCTTTTCAAAGAATTTCGCTTTCCTCCATCAAATATTTTCAGACAGTTGAACTGATTGAGTCGGCATAATTAATAAAAGAGCACCAAAGAGATTCCTATCTGTTGACCATGCCCGATATCTTCCCTAACTAAAGGACTGAACAACCGAATATAATAGAATATTTAAACTTCCATTTCAGTTATTTCCAAGTGAAGAAGTACATATCAACAGGAAGTAAAATACTTCCTGTTGATTCCTCCTTAGCTTCATGGTTCAAACATCCATTATTACTGTGTTTGGAGGTTCCATTCTATGGAAGATGCTTGCTCATTTTAACCGGACGTTCATCGAAAGCCTATCGTTCTCCCATGTCGTATATGCAGTGCTCTTCACCGAAAGTCATAACTTACAGCACTACGCTCGTAAATGCCGTAAACCACGAAGGAAAGCCGACATCCATAGCGACCGTTATAACGTACTAAATCGTATAAGAAGGCGCAACAGATAAGAACACTTATGATTTTTTTATGGCCTTCGGGTAACAAATTAATGTGAGAGAAAGGAAACGCGGGGTTTTCAATTGCAAGAGAAAACGCTTCCTCCTCAAGTTCATGTTCGTGGGCACGAAAAATTTCGTGGGGGGAGGGAATTAGTCCACAATTAACGCGCGTTTCACCGCAACTCATCAACAGTGCTTGGAAAAAAGAAACACAACTGCACGTTTCAGTGTTCATTCAATATCCTTCAGATCCACTACGCCAGGGTCTGCCCCAGCGTCATTTCCTACACCTGTAATTTGCATGTAGAGGGATGGGCCACAAATCTTTCCCTCTAATGAGGCGCGCTCCTTCGCGTGAATTTTACTTGTTTCGCGCTAAAAGGAAACGGCTTACCGGAAAGGACAATACTCCCACGCTGACGCATTCTCCCTCTAGCGTAAAGTGTTCCATAGGCGAAATGACCGGGTCTCCTGCCCTCAAAAGTCGATCATTGTTATTTTCTCCCAGATCGCGTGAGCGCTGCACTAATTCTTGCTCCCACGAAAATGCCCATGAACACACCATCCGGCGTGAATTATGCGACTCGCCAATGACAAGGCTGCATCGAGCTTGGATCTCGTATTGTTGAGCCAATCATCGCTGAGAAACCCCAAAGACCGCATTCGTGAACGATGTTTTTATCTGCGGGCCAAGCGCCAAGTGTTACCCAAAAGTGGCAAAAACTACTTACTCTACGAGCCGGTCACAGTACTGTATGACAACAATGAGTGCATGGTAAGCGTTGCATCAAACGAAAATGATTGCTTTGATACAACACCGCATAGAAACCAGTAAAAAGCACATTCCTACTCGACGATTTCATCTGCGGGCCAGGCGCAAAATATTGCCAAAAGGAGCAAAAAAAATATTCTCCGAGACGGTCACAGTGCTGTACACTGTGTACTCGGAGAGTTCCGGTGTCGACGGCCCGTACGGTCGTAAAATTGAGGGAGAATGCCGTTTTTATTATGTCATGAAATTTTAATCTACGTTTATAAAAAAAGTGCAATGGATGAATTCAAAAGAATATCCGTTAATTAAATACAGGAAAATGACTTAGATATGAAAAACAGAGAGATGCAACCGGGAAAAATATGGAATAACACGCAATAATGAATTTCACATTTTCATAGAATATGATGAACTACCAAACCATTAGCCGTAAGTGACCCCGACAGTAGGGGGAGGAGTCGCGTATCTCGTTCAGTTTTTTTCCACTAAATTTCTCACCCGAATACAATTTTGGAGCGACTGACAGCGCGTTAGTTATCACTCACCTAATGTATGCAAGGACATGCTCAAAATATCGATTCCTATCCAGTTTCTTACCAAACGTACACAGGAAATTTTAAAATTTTGCCTCGGACAGCGGAATGGAAACAAAAGGCAGCCGACCACACACTGATCCAAAGCAGGCGGGGGGATTTGAAATATTCGCTGACGACGGTCGCACATCGGTGTAGTATCCTAGAGCCCACAACATCAATAAGCAACAGATTAAAATTGATAGACACAATTCGATCGGACAAAACTTTCCTCTCGAGAGTATCTCACTAAGTAGCATTATAGGAAAGGGATAGAGGCGGAGGGAGTCACGGGAGTGTAAAAAGGGACGGGCTGGAAGTGAAGAGGGATAGGATGGGAAGCCAATGGGTGGGGGAGGGGAGGAAGGTGAGAGGTAAGGGGTTTCGGCGGATTGTTGGGTAAACTTACAGCTCCGGGAGTTGGCAGGCGATGCGGCAAGAGAAAGTGGCTGACGGAAGAAACAATGGGGCAGAACCGAACTCCCACCCCGCCATTCCACTAACCCGCGGCCCTAGTAGATCGTTTCCAGAGCGTCCAACGTCCCTCCTTCCCCTCCCCTTAATCGCCCAGTCCTAACTACGTCACCCCCCCCTCTCTCTCCCCCACCACATACACTCTCTCTTTCCTCTCACCTCACCTCCCACAGCGATACGCCCTCCGACCCCTCGCATGCTCAAGTGATCTCGAAGCGGAGGTGATGCCGGAAAGCTTTCCCATTTTTTTGTACCCTCCTGCCCCCCTCTTTATTTTCCTCGGGAATCCCTTTGTGTTCCTTTATCCCTTCCTTCCACCCCCTCCCCACTCGAAACTCCTCGGCATCTCCGCTAACACATACAACCGCGATCATCTCTACTCTCACTCCTGATACACCCGCCAACTCAAGTTCTATCGCATCTTATGTCTTCCGGCACGCGAAAGGCCAGGCGGGAGGTGGGAAGAGGGGCGGAGGATGATGGACGCCTGCCCAATCCATTCCCAAAAGCGAAAATAGCAACCAGAAAACAGCAGCTCCCCTACTCTACCACGGAATCAGCCGCGGTGGCCGTGGGTTTTCTAGACCTGGGTCACACGGAAGAAGGAATACCGTGCTGGTGTCGTTCCGAATAACGGGGGAGTAGCCTCCAATCCAACGAATGGTAACTACCTACGCAAATCCAATGGCCAAGCTTATAATGAATGGCTATGCTATCAGAAAGTCATTGCATTTTTAAATATTATAATTAGGCATGGAAGAATGTGAATACAGCGAAGCCGACAGTGTAGAAAGAATAAAACAACGAGGAATGGAGAAAGCTCAGCTGGGTGAATGAAGGGCGCAGAAAGAACATTAGCGATTTAGAGAAATTTCATAAAAACGGGAGTGAAACAGGAAGAGTGGGGCTGTGGTTCAAACGGACGAAAGGCAATAAGATGATTGTCAGAGGGAAACAAATGTAAGGAGAAACCAAGGATAAGAGATAAATCAGGAATCCTATAAACAGTCGAAAATTGATACAAGGGAGATGGAATTATTACGTAGAAGAACATTTAATGGCAAAGACCTAAAAAAGAAACACCAGAAGTGGCGGTAAATGTGGCATGGTGAGGGTGTCGTGCGTCCAGGAATACTGCAGAGTGGTAAAAAATGACCAAGGGAAATGAAGACGAACATGGTTGGTAGATTGGACAAGATTCCTGCAGAATTACTCATGATTAAGACAAAAATGAAAAGATAAGTTTGTATTGACTCGGTTGAGCCATTTATGAGGAAGGAGTTGGGTCAAATGACTTCTATATGGTAAGTTTTAACTCCAATCTGGTAAAAGAGCATAGGAGCAGTGCGTGAGGTCTGCGGAAGTGTACCGTTGATTACGAGCACGACAAAAGCATTACTACAAATGGTTCAAAAAAAAACGTCGAAGAACAAAAAAGGCGACAATATACAGGATTGATTTGGGTTCAGGAAGCTGATGGGAATTCGTGGAGCCAAGACGGTTATTAGAACATCAATGGAAAAGAGTAAAGAGAATAGTCATCATTGAGTTTGTATTTCATTGATTTCGAAAATTTCCGATGGAGGCGAGGGAACAAAGAAAGCACACGTTTATTTATTTTGGGAAAGATCAACCCCAGCCGTACTCTTAATGGTGGGCAAAGAGTATGGCGAGGAAATATTCAGGGTAAAAATATTTTGAATTAAATTAAATAGCAAATGATAGTGGGTTGGGACGGAACAAACGATTAAACCAACATACGATAGCAAAACACACACCAACTAAGGTGTACTAGATAACACTGGCCCTCGCCCGTCGCAAGCACTCAAAACTCACAGGGCTTACGAGAGATTTCACCCTACGCCAGCGGCCCGCCAATCACACCCGCTATCTAGTACACATTAGCTAGAGCGTGTTTTGTTATCGTATGTTGGTTTAATCGTTTATTCCGTCCTAACCCACCATCATGTTTCATTTAATTTAATATTTTCTTTTACCCTGAATATTTCCTCGCCATACCCTTTGCCCACCATTAAGTATACGGCTGAGGTTGACCTTTCCCATATTACTTATACGGCCGTAGTTACCGTTCCTGTTAATCGGCACGTTTATTTATTGAAAATTAATAAGAGACCTTTTCTTTTGATTTTTTAACAGGAAAATAACGTAAAGGACAATTGCAAAAACCCAAATCCTAGTTGGAGAAAGACCACCAGGGGGCCATAGGACCCCCAACTAAATGGGTGAGCAGGCAAGAGCGTCTCATCCCTCTGCCAACAGAATACAGGATCAGTCAGGATATGTGTCAAATTCGATGTCTTCGCATGAATCAGGCGAGGACAAATGACGCTAGTGGATGGAAAATGGGTCTCAGTACATTAAAGCAAAGGTAAGACAAGGTTGTCGTTACGGATGTTATTTTAGAATTAAACTCAAGAGTAATTAGTAAGAGAGGCATGGGATGGTTTGGGGGGTAGAAATAAAAGTAGGCAGTGAGCTGAACATGCCAGTCAGATTTGTGGACGATAAAGCTGTGGTTGACCAATCCTTAAAGATACTTCAGTCATAATTGAGCGCATTACCGGATTAATGTGAGATATGTTACATGTGCGTAGATATGAGAAAACGAAAACAATCGTATTCTTAAGGAGTATGAAGGCCACGCAACTAAGTTAAAGTAGGACGTTTTACATTAAAGACGGTAAAGGTTTTCGTCTTGGTGCAGTTTTGCCCAAAAGTTATTGTCGTCAGGATATTAGAATGATTGCACTAACAAAAGAAACAGCCTATGTGAGCCATAGGTGTCTTGGGTGAACAAATCATACAGGTTCTAAGCGATCGGGATGGTGCGGAGGCTAACGTACAGGCTTCCCACCGTGAGGACCCGGGTTCAAATCCTAGGACCCGGGTTCAAATCCTAGAGACAACATATATTTTTCAGTGGTATCCCGATCCCTACTCGAGGTGCTTTGTGGAGGGCACTTTGAGTGAGTACGCCGTCCGTCGCGTCGGTTGGGACGTTAAGCTGCGCGGACCCCTTGGCGCCTTTCGTTAAGAGAAGGCTAATGCCGACGCCAGGTTTCTCTCCACCCTTCCCTACTCCTTTATATCCCTAATAGCGCAAATGACCTCAGCTGTTGATCGCCTCCCCAACAAAACCAACCAAATATGACTGTCAGGGGAAATTCAAAGATGGCAAAAGTGAATGAAGGAGATACTGAGAGGCAGTCGGTGGTTAAAGGCTGTGCAAGAGGAAACAATGGGCAGCTTCAAGGGGATCGAAAGCATGAAGGGTCGAAGCAGAAATTGATACGGGGAGAAAGTAGCGCATCCGTAGTGAACAAAACGAGTCATTTTCCACAATTTTATTATACAACGACGCTAACTGATGTTCCAAACTGTAGCATGTGAATGCGTGAAATTACAATCTTGCATATTAATTAATTATTTAGCCACCTAAATCACAAGCAAATTTTGAAATTCGTAAATGAATACTCAACAGCATAAAACGCGTAGTATCATTGCTCAATACAACTATGGAATGCTGCTAACGATATGTTCATTTTCACTATAATTATCAAAACCTACTTCGTAGTCACATCTTACTCTGTTAATGTCATTTCAAATATAGAGTATTTCGAAATTTTTTATTCGAGCTTGGGTGAAAATATACAGGAACAAGATGTCTAGCAGTACCTAAACTTCAAGGGACATCTAGTACGTAAGATACTTACAATGAGCAAATCGCCATTAACAAAAAATAAACACTGATAAATCTACAATGCCTTTTAAATCAAATTTCAGGTTTCAAGGATGAGTTAATTTATGAAATACATTCAATTCTGCTGGCAAGGCTCGTATTTAAGTTCACTTTAGTTGTTCAAGTCTTTCAACGGGTAACTTATCTTGTATAAATTTAATCATGCGCTTCTAATATAAACGATATCTACTCCAAAAACATAACTAAGAGTACCAGAAAAGTAATCAAACAGCTTAGAACTTGAACATTTTCTTCAATGGCTCTCAGTGATTGTTCCATACATTTGAAGTTCTAATTAATCTAAACAATCTGTGAGACACCATAAGGACACGTGGAATGGGATGATTGGACACCAGCCTTTAATTGTGTAAGTGATAGGAATGATTAATAGTTCAAATAGGAATGGCGATCAAAAACTGTTTTTACACATCGAAATTGCTGAGGTGCTTAACCTCGGTTTTGTTGAGATTGCGAATAGTACGAGGGATGAATGATCGTTCAAATCTCTGTGCGCGGAATTATGCTCCTCAAATATTGATTGGGTACTTTTACCTTCCGATCAAGTCTAAATACTACAATTCTTCCAAAACTTGGCATAGTAATTTATTCATGTAACGGACATTAAAAATGTTATTGGATCTTTGAACTACATCTACTATTTTAACTAACAATTAATTCAATGAGCCCCAACCATTTACCACGAGTTCTAAATATAGCCTAAATAATATGAAGTATCACTCCTCGAGCTGCTCATTACATTTATCGACAACACGCAGTTAGTTTTTTTATACTTGTTGTTTGCTACACTGTTCAGCTTTCAAGTTCAAGTACTAACACGCCCTCGTCTTTAACTTGCGGTCACCACATTTCTCCACTGGGGAGGGAGTCTCCAACATGGTTTCTGAAGCTCTACTTCGCACATATGTGGTCAGCCTAATGCCTGCTTCCGTCTCCTTACATATTCTACCTACCTACACATAGTTTCTTTAGTGTGGGTTTTCGAGGTGGGTGTCTGCCAATACTAATTCATCTTATAGGCAGAAATTTTACACTTTTTTCAATAGCAATCTCTAGAATTACCATTTTATAATAGTATTAATATTAACCTTTCACCTTTTTTCCATTTTTCCAAACCATATTTCCTGACAGCATTTCATTATCCGACGATTTTATTCTTGTCAAATAAAAGCATCAATTGTTCTCCTCATCGGATTTATTATTATTTTTACTGCAATAGTTAATATCTAATTCTGTCAAGAATGATATTTCACGTAAATATCATTTTCTATTTTTAACGAAAACCCTCAACCTTCTTCCGCTTCCAAGTCTGCCATAGGCACATACCTGTATATCTTCACTGTTACCGAGAGATTCATGGCTCTCTTGACCGTGACGAACCTTATGATGGTTTGCAGCAAGCTCTTCAGTCGCATTCCGCCACTCTCTTGGAACGATATTCTCTCTCCCTCTTTCCGTTTAAGAGCCCTCTGCATATGACCACGTGGTTTCCGCTCAAAGTTTCCTGCTTCAAGCCAATTCATCTCGATTATCTCCTAAGTATCTAAGCCCATTCTTTGTATTTTTACTTTCGGGCTTCTACTAGTCCGATGTAATGCAACAGTCTAGGTTCCTGTACGTCACACCACCACCCGTAACTGATGTTCTTCCTACAACAGTGCCCTACGGAAAACCAGAATAATGGGCTAGAATCAACCTCAAGGCTACAAATACATTCGGTGAACTCGTGAATCACAAATGAGCATTAAAGGGGAAATTTTACCAGTACCTATAACTTATTCCAGGTTAAAGTATACTTAAAATCCACTTATTTCAAAGACTGTTCTAAGAATATTCCGTGTGTACCCCATTTGAAATTAATTGCTTTATTTAAATCCGTGCAGAGAAAACTTTCACCGTCGAAAGTTAGTTTCAGTTCAATTTATTACTTGCTGCGGAGGCAGTTATTTCTTTATCCCTACTTAAGCTAACGTTACAAAACGGAATCTCGAACAGCATCGATAGCTAAACATTTATTGCAAAACGTAATGTATTATGGTGCCCCCATTTACGTCGTACGTACCTTTTGCAATTTGAATATTTTTGCACCACAATTTACAGTTTAAAGTGTTTGGGGAATTACCATTATGTTTTCTCGGTCAGCGTATACATAAATCCGCATGCATGAGAGAACGTTCGAAGGATGCAGGTTATGTCCCACCATCGAGAAAATTAATAGCTTCTGAGTTACTACACAGCGAACATCCTTGAGCTGAGATGGGACTACACACTGCCGCCATGTGCTAAGCAGGCAATTTTGATTCTATCGGAAGATAATGATAGGAAAGTGAACGGAGAGAAAAGAAAAACTTTAAATGCGTAATACCGGATTAATAATATTTTATGGCACATTTTAACTTGACCAATGCGTCCTGAACCCGTTCGGGACACTGAAGCCTGAAAACATTCTACCACAAAAAGCAAGACAAAATTCTTCGATTCATCCAGAACTTTCCCGTAGGATATGTGCCTAAGTTTTCACATTGAAAAACTGTTGAAAAACGTTCAATAAAATTATTAGTTCGTTGTTTACCTGGGTGACGACGCGTCACGACCAAAATGAGATCACAAAACTAAATGCGTAACTATGAGATAGTCATTGCAAGGGGTTCTTTGTGGCTGTATGCGGGCGTCAAGTCCGACCACAGTTCAAGAACAAACACGTGCAAATGTTAATAATTATCTCGGGGATCTGCTTCAAATACGCTTTTCAACGGCAGGTTAGTAAGCTATTTTATTTTAGTATCTTGACTTCATTCCTTTCACGATTGATCTGAACTTTAACGCGATATGATTCATTATTTTACAAGTCAGATTCTCATTGAGCCGACTGAAGCAATATTTTGAGTGAGTTTTTAATTTTGCTATTTCATAATTTACTTGGGTTAATTCCACGCCGCCGTAGCACTCCTACATGGGTCAATGGCGCTAAAAGGAAATAACAATGGAAAAATCAAATAAGAAAATATAAGGGTGGTATTTATACTGCGTGTTACATTCAGTTAAAATATCTAAGAGGTCAATCAGTCAGCGTGAATGTCTCCGAGAAGCCATGCAGCACACAATGGCCAATTAATCTTAGCCATCAAGTTGAAACCATGTAAAATCATTGTACGTAGTAGGGGTAAACATTATGTATGATCCTTAAAAATATAAGAATTTTAATTATTTAGTCAATTATTCTTTCATATAAAATGTTCGAAGAATTAATTTATATCATTCAATCCTTATAAGTCTATTCATAAAACAAATTTTCTACACTAAAACGTAATTGGCTGTTTTTTAGATGAAATTGCCTATAGCCAATTTCCAATTTACTGTCATAATATCCAGGTCGATCATACAAATTGCTGCTTCATATGTTTAGCATGGCAGTGTACCCTAATGGTTATCTATATTTTAATTGCCTTTTAGAAACTTGCAAAATCTTATCAAGCTTAAATTATTTTTTTTTTACTCTTTGCCAGTTTGTTTTCGATTTGACCTTGACTGGCTATACATAGTGCACCTGTTCATTCAACAGCAAAAAACTTGCAAGGCTTTACACCCCATGTAAACTCTATGGACGCCCACCCTCGCGAGTTATTATCAGAGGGCCACCGGTACAGAACGGTAGATTAGTGGTTAAGAGCCATTAGTTACCCATCGGAACACCCAGCTTCAAATCCGGTTGACTTGAATACCTTCAGCGTCATTCAAGCTACGTGATTTTTCGGATATTACAACTGCCTCGAAGATAGTAAACGTAACGAAGCTGGCTACTTTGATACGTGAATTTCACAAGCAGTACGGTTGAGTGACTAATGAACTCGACCCTCGCTATAAAAATCAATCTTCGTGTTGATTACTCGGGTTCTAAAGACAACATATGATTACCAAATGGGAAGCCACGAATAAAAATTGCAGATTATGAGTAGTGTATATTATTGCTGCAAGGTTCTTACGAATTCAAACATAAATCCCAAACGATATAATCAAACAAATATTAATAACTGCCGTTAAAATGCGTTTCAACATTGATTGAAGGCTCATGAACCGAAATACCTCCTCAATGATAGGTGGTCACCGCACGATATTATATCGTAGAAGTATTTAGTGCGTACTAAAATGCGCTTTAAATATTCTAGGGACATGTTAATTGCTGTATTTTTATGCTAATATGCAGAAGTTGTGCTGTGTTCTTTCGATCTACGAAATGTAAATATAATCCTTTAAAGGAAAGATGCTATCTTGTTTACTTTTGTTTGAACCATACAAACTGTCTTGAAGATTAATCGGAGATTTGCCCAAAAACATTTGTCGGTTGATGGTAACTTAACAGGCATTTTTGCCTGTATGATGACTACAAGCAAGCATCAAGCGTACATGGATGGCCGGGATTTTGCGATCTATCCGCAAGAAAAACAGATTGCGAGACATTCAAAAAAAAATATTTTTTATTTCACAGGAAGTGCTTGATGGGGTGTAAAATAGCTGAGCTATCAAAATGAGATGAGAGGAAGCGAAAACCCGTTGAATCTTCAAGTGAGTGAGTTAAGAGATGGGACGTATTACTTCATAATCTTTCATGAAGTGAAATTTACATATGAGTGTTTTGAGAGTATTTAGTATAATTTGTAAATCATTATAGAAATCTATCAAAACCACGTAAGATGAAATCATTCCTCCGAATCGTTTGAACACCTCTTAAAGTCAAACAAAATGTTCATGAACATCCTGCACTAAAGCACTGAAAACATGTTAAGTTTTCATGATGCAGAATGAAGAAATGCTCATGATATATTTTTTGGCTACAGCAACAAACTAAAGGCAGCTGATAACTGCCACATACCATATAAACAATCCCTGAACTTGGCCTTTAAGCTCCTACACCAAACTATACAGAGAATCACCTTGACAACATCTCTTAAATTATTTGACTAACAACTAAGAAAATAGCACCAATCTATGAATCATTGAACATGAATAAAATACTATGTAAGAGGTCTAATGACTGCATTTGAGTGCCAAGCAAAACTGAAAGTTATCACATAAAATTCGTCAGTTGTTGGTTTACAGAAAAACAAAACTGAAATTACGGTGTCGGTAGGTACAAATGATTTCATACGCTTCGGCTCTGTGAAATATAATGCTGCATTCACTCGAATCAACTATTTTATGATATTCCAAACACTTTACTCTATGCATTCTATTTCGACGTCAAACATCATTTTCAAGTCACATCACAAAGGTTATCTCCGTTGGGCAAGAACTGTAATTAACTTGAAAATAGCTCCGAAACCGATTGAAAAAAATCCCACGCTTGGACCATGCATTTTATCTGAACAACTGACTGTGAAAGCGGCAGCCCTTTACAGCTGGACCCAATGCAATAATTCGAAGGTTATAAGTTCAAACGATTTTATCTCGGGGGCATTTGAGGAAAAGGCGGATTCTAAAGAACGGATAATTACTACAAGCGTGCGAAACTTTCGCGTCCTATTGACGAACAGCAAACTTGGGCGAAAAATGCCGCCAATTCACGTGCAGTAGTGAACAGTGGGATAAAATGTTTTCGGGAAAGACAGCGTCTTTTTTAAGGAATTTTACAGTACCTTTTTGACTTCAATCTTGGAGGCCATTACGTGTGGGATGCAAGCCAACCGTGACCCGACGGTCGGGGGAGGGAGGGGCGGTACTCAGCAAAAGCCACGGAGATGCTGGATGATCCTAAAAAATACATGCTATCGCCGAGCAGAGGAGAGGAAACCGGTGCCCTGCCGGACGATATCTAACGTGAGAGACCTTGACTGAGCATCCTTGGTGGATCAAAGCGAGATAGATGGATCTGCAGAAGATTTACACGCTCACGTCGACGCGAAGGCGTCGGAATCTCCGGCAGGGAAAGCTCAACGCGTGGGTGGGAAAGAGTACCTATAATGGACGAAAGGGTGTCGGAGTGTGAGTGTGCCCGGGTTCTGTGAATTGTTAAATAAAACGAGGACGAGGAAGGCTGAGCGAGGCGTGGGAAACGAGGATTCCGGATTAGAAACAAGAGGTGCGAAAGATGTCGGGACTCGCGGCGTGAACCACGGCGGTGGGAGAAAATTCATTGTATTTTCACTTCGAGTGAAAATGCATCACGGAGCGAGCGGTGCGAAAAGGAGACGGGTGGAAGGGAGATGAAGTCGGCGAAAAATATGGACGACCCCCTTCAAGGAAGACCCCGTACCCACGAGGCTGGGACTGCTTCTCGGGCCCACCGGCAGCTTTTTCTCATTTGCCCTCGAACAGTATTCCCACTTTCATACCGTTGATGTTATCTATCCCCGGATCTACCTTAGGCGGAGATTCTCGCGGCTCCAAAAACTGGGCATCATTCTAATAAGCAAATTTGACAGAACAGATTTGAACTGATGTTTGACCCGAAATCGGTTTTGATCCAAACACAGTTCTTAACATTTTCATACAATTGTACTCATGTTATAATTGCTATTCTACCGCTTAAGGTTGGCTATGGACGGACACAGACTTACACAACGGCACAGCAACAGTACATTTCTCTGCCTAACCTTACAAAATAATTGAAAGACGCTACAATGAATTCTTTTTCAATCCGGCATTTTTTCCACGAAAGATAAGGGATCAGAATAACATTACCCGACCGTGCTAAGCAGGAAAAATATTTTGGGTTAAATTCAGTCTGGTGTGTAATCACCCCCTGCCACACACCCTAGCGTTGGCTTGCAAAGTACTAAACATACTAAAATATTACTTCCTTCCTTCCGTAATTCCGTCCAACATGTTTCCATCCTACTTCTTTTAAAAATAATGATAAGTGCGGAAATGCCATAAAATGCCTTTTTAACTTATTTAAATAATTTACTCTGACACAAGTTTCGAAATGCACGTCATCCTAGAAGCTTAGGTTGAAATAAATTACTTATTTCAGTGGAAAAGAGAATAAATATGTTCACTCGATATGTTTAAAGTCCATCATATCACTCATAATACTGCTTATTTTAATACATAGTAAACCCCAGCCCAAGAGGAAAGTTTCTAGAGTCGACTACTGTTCGAAGTCATAAGATTAGGAATGTAATTCTGTGGACAGACGAATTCATTTTAAAGTAATGGCAAAGCATTTTCACCTCACTGGGGCGTAAAACACAACCGAAAAAACTAACCGAGGAAATGTCGCTAGGGAAAAGAGATCGGTTTTGGGAAGGGCGGCGGTTGGCGACAGGCAAAGAAACAATCGTAAAAGAGAATAGGAAATACCACCAGCATTCCTCAGCACGGAGAAAATAGAGGACTTCCGCTTCGAGGCACAAAAATACTCAGCATGAATGCCGGTGACAACTGCACCTTGACAATAACACAGGCCTGATTCGCATCCTGTTTTTTTTTCTGAACCATAACTCTCAGTCCTCTTCTTCGGGCCTAAAGAGAGTAAAGTTCGAACTTAGCCACTACATAAAATACTTGATCAGTACCAGCGATGGAATTTTATTCCAGTCCATGACTTTCTTTAAATTGCTCACGAAATTTGGATTCGGTTTCCGCTACGAGAAAAAGGTGAACATTTACTCAGGACTGTAATTCGATTGCCTCAAGGTCATAATTCTCAATAAAAAAATAGTAACGGGCTTCTTTGCAACGTTGCCCCACCCTACTACGGGATTTCTCTCCGCCTTTAATAAATGACCATTTCCGCTTCTAAAATTTCACCAACCGAACTTGATACTTATACTCCCGATTTCAGACATTTGTGACGCAGTTGGCTGATGTCATGGCATTACTTATTTCAATATTTTAGGGTAACGGCCCAAAAATTGACCGAATGATTTTGCGATGACTTTTCAAAACCAAGTTTGATCATCTGTAGGAGGTTTCGTCCGTCACTTTGATGGAAAGTCGAAAACCATTTCACGTGCAAACCTGGAAGGGGCTTATTCCTATCTATTTATAATCTCAACGTCAACGTTATCGATATAGAAGGCACCATTAGAGGATATTAGCTTGCTCATAACAAGGCTACGGAAAAACATTCGCCAAAATTATCCAGTTCTTTGCGGTAAGCACTACCCACGGCATCAAATAACAGGGTAATTTGAACAATTCTCAGCCCGAAAGATAAGTACAATGTGTAAAGGTCCAAAACTTGAGGGCCAGCTTCAACGAAGAATCCGCAGAGCCGTTCTTCTCTCGAAAAGTATGAGATGAATGACTCGAAGGACAGACAATTCTCACAAAATAGGCAGCAAATACCAAAGACGGGTCGAAGAAATGTGCGCAGACGAGTTGCTTTGGCGGGAAAGGCGATCGCTGGATAATCCGAAGGTCATGGGTTGGAATATCGCCGCATGCCACAATTCTACTGCCATGTACCGTTGTTTCATAGGGCTGAGTTTATGGCACCAAGTGCTGTTGGAGCATCTCGCAATCGCTATTACTAGTGCCGCATTATGTAATGTGAAACCAAACAATTTACATAAAATCTGCAATGAATATGGCGAGACTTTACCAACATAGCTAAGCATTCTGTTAAATAAGGGCGAAATAACATCATATATATTTCTATATAGTCCGGATGGGCAGTGTTAGGAAGAGGTGTAAGGCAGGGTTGCCCATTGTCACCGGTACTGTTCAACGTATATGTGGAGGAAATAATTAAAGAGGCATGGGAAGAACTGGAGGTAGGAATGAAAGTCGGAGGGGAATTCGTAAAATCGGTTAGGTTTGCTGATGACCAAGCATTAGTTGCTCAGTCAGCCAAGGGGTTGCAAGCATTGCTGAGTGAATTGGAGGTTCAGTGCGATAAATATGGGATGATAATCAATATTAATAAAACAAAGGTTATGCGATTTTCCAGAAAGAAAAAGGATAAGCTAAATATTAAAATAGGCGGGGAAAAAATAGAGCAGGTAGAATAGTTTACATATCTCGGAAGTGTTTTGGACCAATACGGTCAAAGTGGTAGGGACGTAAGGAGAAGAATTGCGCTAGGCAAGGAGGCTTTCTCAAGGAGGAGGGAGTTGATGACGGGGACGTTGAGTAGGGATGTTAAGTCAAGACTCTTAAAAACTCTGATATGGAGCGTAGCTATGTACGGCGCGGAAACGTGGTCGCTGAAGCAGGAGGATAGACGTAGATTGGAGGCTTTTGAAATGTGGGTGTGGAGAAGAATGGAGAAGGTGAAATGGACCGAAAGGAAAACAAATGAGGAAGTGCTGGAGATGGTGGGTGAGGAGAGGGGTTTGTTGAGAGAAATCCTATGGAGGCAGGAAAAATGGATGAAGGGCGTATTGAGCGGTAGTGGGAGAAGTTGAAGAAGGTAATAGAGGGGAGAATGTTGGGCAAACGTGGAAAAGGCAGGAACAGAATAGGAATGTTGGACGGGATGAAGGGAGGAAAGAAGTACACAGAGATGAAGAGGGACCTGATGTAGATTAGGTTGCTGGATTGGGTTTGGTTTGGAGTTACAAAATGTTTATTTGATAGTTGTGTCCATCCAAAAAACCTACCTTAACCTGTAGATTACCTAATAAAATATATTTATATGTAATGTGTATAAAATATATAGATGTATGTTATATGTATACATATTATTGTATCATTATATTGCTGTCAAAGATTTTTATTTAACACTTCCGTGTTACTTCGAATAAATCATCCATTATATATCCATAAGGGACGGTCTGACAGCACGATAAACTGAACTAATATTAGCAATATCACTTTAACCACCACCTTCCCGACGAACTGCAACCCTTCAAACGGTATTCCCCGAATCTGTGCCCCAGTTCGAGACCGAACCGGTAGCCTTTCCCTCACCACGTCCATGAAATGCTCTTCCAATTTGGAAAAACGCAAGAGCGGGAAGGATTCCGTCTTCACTCCTTCCAAGCACAGGACTCTTCGTGCAAATATCCAAAGCGGATTTTGAAAAGCAAACGTGCTACCTCTTATCACACCGTAAGTTAGAGAGAATGTCAAATTAGAGACTTTCGGCAGTGAGAGACGTACTGTGGCAAGGATAATGGACTAAATTCGGGATGAAAGCTTCCTACCCGTGAAACAGTTGTATAAAAGATATTGAGGCTAACACAAGATCCAACGAAGAAATTCCTACGACGGTTTATTTCACCGTGGTTACACTCTTTCAGCCTTAAGACTTGGTAACGCACCAAGGTCGGTAGCTTTGAGGAATGCCAAATGAATTAACATTTTCAGATAATTCTCAATGACAAAAAACAAGTCGCGACTAGTTGACTTATTGATAAGGATTAGTACAGCCATACAATTACGAGTACGAGGCATATGCTCGGATTTCTCATACCTCCACCCTCATGATACGTAAATACTCATTGCCAACTTGAATTACATAGGTAACATCGCTCAGTAGCCAATTTAAATGTATCGTAAAATAGTGCCATTTCGAAAGTGACATTATGACGGCTCGAATGATGCCCATACAGACCGGGGTTCAAATCCAGATGAGTCTACTGGTCATTTTCCGGCAAACCAAGGCTGCGTTATTTTCTTGGAAAGAGTTTTATCAGGGAAGCCAGGCGTGACCCACGAGGAGGAACTTCCACCACTATCCTAAGTGTGCTATTCCATGCATCTTGGTCTTTAGCAAGATGAAAGCCGAACCATCTCACCTAGCGAAAAAAACTTGAGGATGACTATGTATCCAAGGGTTCACAATCCATACACATATCAACCCGCTAACTATTCAAAAACATGAATAAAAAATAGCTTTTTTTGTGAAAACAGTGATCCCTTTAGTGGTTGTTACCCTTTGGCTTTGATTATAAAGCTAATTTATTTAAGTTCGATCGGAACTCTGATCAGTATAAATTACACCTAAACGTATTTAAATGTTAAATATATTAATACCTAAATCAAAACATTAAGAAGAAAACCATTTTACTTTATTCAATTTCAAGCAATTCCTGTTCACACATAACCGGAACTCTAACACATAGCAATAATTTTCTGCGGTGGACTTTTTATAAAGGAAAATCATTTTTATAGACTGAAAACAATCTTTCTATCGGTAATTGGAGTTAAAAGAGTCAACTCAATCGAAATAATTTTGTTTTACTCATTTGCCCATGAGAAATATATATCATCTACATATAATGTTTTGGATGAATCACTCAGAACTGAAAATCCACGCTTTCTTTTCAAAACATTTACAAATTTATCACGGGCTCAAAAACTAAACGTTCCCCATGAACTCTGATTTTAATTTCTGGTATCCTAATCACAAAAATTTGTCCAGTGACATTTTCTCATTGATCCCCTAATTATTTATGCAAGAAGAAAAACTGAATAATAAGATAACACCACTATCTTGCAGCGATTACCTCGCCGCTGTCACACAAGTTACCGGCACTTGATCCAAACAGAGACCACTTCTTCAGTAGCCATTCGCATTCTACATTTCTAACCGCGACTAACCAGCTGTCCTTCCCTGAATTTTCTCACGAATATTTGGAATCTGATTAGGTTTTTCTATTGAATCATACCTCTTCAATGCTAAGTCGAAACAAATTCCTGGAATCTATATCAGGTCCGTTTTATATTTTAATTGACTTTATAAGGAAAACCATACCCGTGTTATTATCGTTCCATTAATAAACGTTTCTAAAAAACCATAAACACTAATCAACAGGTTTGGTAGGTGATGGCAGAGTTCACCCAATACTAAACCCGACGGGAGTGTGAAATTCACACATAAAGGTAGGTTGTCCAGTTCCTCTCCCTGAATAGCATACTTGGTACGCATACAGATTTTATTAAGTCTTTGATATGTTTCTATTCCTTTTCCTTATATCTGTATCTATGTCAATGAATGAGTATTCGCCGAATGGCGCACGTGTTTTCATGTGTGAATGCTTGTGCGAATATAATTGTTATTACTATTCAGTAATCTACCGGTTAAGATAGGTTTTGGATGGACACAACTACCAAATAAATATTTTGTTTCTCCAAACAAAACACAACCCAGCAACCTACTCTACATCAAGTCCTTCTTCATCTCTGTATAGTTCCTTCCTCCCTTCATCCTGGTCAACATCCCTATCCTGTTCCTGCCCTCTCCTCGTTTGCCTAACTTTCTCTCTTCTATTAATCTTGATCATCCCACTGCCGATCAATAAGCCCTTCATCCATTTTTCCTGCCTCCTTAGAATTTCACCCAACATACCCCTCTCCTTGCCCACCATCCCTAGTACTTCCTCATTTGTTCACCTTTTGGTCCATTCCACCGTCTCCATCCTTCTCCACACCCACATATCAAAAGCCTCCAATCTACGTCTATCCTCCTCCTTCAGTGACCACGTTTCCGCACCGTACACAACTACTCTCCATAGCAAAGCTTTAACGAGTCTTTTCTTAACACCCTTACTCA
This sequence comes from Hetaerina titia, assembly GCA_037158775.1. Taxonomy (NCBI): domain Eukaryota; kingdom Metazoa; phylum Arthropoda; class Insecta; order Odonata; family Calopterygidae; genus Hetaerina; species Hetaerina titia. The sequence goes on along the minus strand of CM073771.1, from coordinate 91,362,135 downwards.
ACGTCCCTGTCATCAACTCCCTCCTCCTTGTAAAAGCCGCTTTGCCTAGAGCATTCCTTCTCCTCACGCACCTACTACTTAGACCATGTTGGTCCAAAACACCGAGATACATAAACTGTTCTACCTGCTCTAGTTTTTGCCCTCCTAATTCAATGTTTAGCTTAGCCTTTTTATTTCTGGAAAATCACACAACCTTTGTTTTATTTATATTGATTATCATTCCGTATTTATCGCAATGAATTTCCAATTCACTCAGCAATGCTTGCAACCCCTTGGCTGACTGACAAACTAAACTTGATCATCAGCATATCTAACTAATTTTGCGAATTTTCCTCTGACTTTCATTCCTACCTCCAGTTCTTCCCACGCCTCTTTGATCATTCAATCTACATATACGTTGAACAGCACCGGTGACAATGGGCAACCCTGCCTTACACCTCTTCCTAACACTGCCCATCCGGATTCTCCGTTCCCCACTCGTATCTGAGTAGTCTGAGACATGTACACGTTGCGGATTAGCCTCCTGTCCGTCCAATGAGGCGACGCTCAGTGTGGAGGTCCCAGACCAATGATCATAGTGGCCTTGGATCTATCTCATCCGTGATTTATGGCCTCCTTGTCCTTTTCCCTTTAACGGTTCCTACACTTCCTCCTACGGCTTTCGATCCATCATCCATGATTTTCTGTACAGCCTGCTGATACTCCTTCCTTGTCAATCCAGTTAATACTTCTACAGTCCATTTCCTAACCCGCTGCCCCTGACATATCTTTTTGAAAGGGACGCTACACATCATAACAACCAAATTGTGGTCAGAGACCGCATCCGCTCCCGGGAAGCTGTGCAAATTGATCACACTGTTCCTCAACCTGTGTCTAACCAGAATATAATTATCTGATACCTTTCTGAGTCACCTGGTATTTTCCATGCATACATACGCCGTATGTTTTGCCTAAACCAAGTGTTGGTGATGAATAATCACCGTCTCCTGCAGAACTCAATTGCTTTCTCCCCGCGGCCGTTCCCCGTGCCTAAACCGTAGTTCCCCACCTCATCACCATCTCTTCCTTCGCCTACCGTCGCATTCTAATCCCCCATCACTATCAAATGTTTCCCTGCAAGAACACCAAGTATATATGTACCAAGCCCGACGGCGTGTGAATATTCGGGGGGCCAGTTCCTTTCCCTGTGTCGGTTATGGTTTCCCAGGAAGATCTGGTACCCGAAAAATCAACTAGCTTGGGTGGAGCTGCAGGTGCCTTGCCCGGGAATCGAACCCGGGACCCTCCGGTCAGTAGTCCAACACTCTACCCACTGGACCACCGCGACCCACACACACATATAAAAATTTATATTTGTATATCATATATAAAAAATAAATATATAATATATGTATATCTTATTTTTTCTTCTCTTTACCTCTCTACACACACAAGGAGAATAATTAAAGAATGTGCAGCGTTGAAAGAAAGCACTGAATTGAGGGAGAGGTTTGGCAAGTACTGATGAGGGATATGAATACGCTGTTTGGCATGGAAGGCAAAGGAAGCATGAGAGAAAAGAAATAATTCACGGAAAGTAATTTAAATTTAAGGACGTACTTTAGAAACACGACGATACGAAATGAATTTCATGGATCGTACATATCCTTACTCTAATATATGGGCATCCTAAATTAATAATATGTAATAATAAAATTTCCACTACCATGAAAATGTTGCTGTAAATAATCTGTGGCCGCTGGTTAGAAAATCAACAAGAGCACTAGAGGATATTAGCTAAGATTACCTTAGGTTACGAGAGTTTTTACTTGACGGATAACCAACAACCCATCGGGAAAAGGTAACTAATTCGAATCTCAGGCTAGTCGCCGAGCTTTTTTCCAGTTCGGGTTTTCAGGAGTCGATCAAAGAATTTCTATGAGCATTATTAATTGCGGAAAAGCAGTTAATCATTTACGCAATTAAAATTACGAATAACTACTACATCAAACAACTCCATCCAGAAGAAGTAGAGGCAGAAGTTTGAATGATACATTTGATGAAAACAAAGCATTCTTAAAAGAGTAACACTGCCAAAATTGCGCAACAACAGAAATGCTTTCTACGTTCTAAAGCACTTTCCTTTTATTATACTCCCTTCCTGTAGAAGATTGGCAACCTTGAATGCGAAGAGGGCAGGGTATAAATTTCGGCAATGAAGAGCACTGTGAAAGGCGAACGCGATGGTTTACGGAGACGACCACGCCTTGCGGAAACAATAGCTAACACTCAAACGGCATTCAAACTTGGATCAAACGAGGCTTGTCATGAAGCGGGAAGGTTTTCTACGACATATTTCAAGGATGATGTCAAATGGAGGCAACTAAAAAGAGTATGAGAATATTCCTTTCTCGATTTTTCTAAAAAATGACGCTCTGCAGGGACACTATCCAACACCATAAGTACCTATCAAATTGCTGATAATACCGAACCAGTGTTTAAACATGGATTAGAACTATTAGTTATAACAAGTATAACTATTATTAGGATGAAATGATACAGCGTACACTTCTTCGGCCCAGCGTGTTAGACGATTGAGGATTTACCACCCAAAAGAGAAAAAACAAATGTCATGGGTTGCAATAAAATACGACAAAATAGTTGCACATAAGATTGTCCGATAAAACCATTATTAATCTGTTACACATGGGTTATAGCTTTTTTAGAAGCACCACTGTTACAATTCTGCCTACTCGGATAGTTTTCAAAGGGGTATTTTAAAAATGACTTTTTGCGACTGGCGTAATATTTCCCATTTTCCATAAGTTCTTCCTAACTAAATTTAAAAAATTGCAAATCCTTTGCTCCAGTTGTGACGCGCGGTAATGGATAATATGGGAACTGCCGATCTTATCCAGCAACTATTCTCAAATTGCAACCGCATATAAGTATAAATAGTCGCAGGCTCTTACTTGTGGTCGTAAGATATATTGTGAAAAAATAAAATTGATATTTTCCACTAAGATTAATTCTGTATTTTATTCACACTTATTTTTTTTATATATACCCTGAAAGCCACCGCCAGGGTGTGTGGCAGGGGATGAATACACTCCAGAATAATATTACCCGAACATGGCCCTACCGCGGTTGAACAATGTTATTATGACCCCTATCGTTCGTGAAAAAATGACATCTTAAATCTATCTGTTGTACACTTAATCTCTCTAATGTTATTAGCATGACCTCTCCTACCGTAGTACGATGGGGGTAATAATACCTTGTCAACATCACTCCTAAAGAGACCTCCTTAATTTATGCATGAGCTTCAATCTGTAATTTAACCTTCGCTCCGTGAGTGATTCCCAACCTAGCTCCTCAAACATTTATGATACGCTACTAAGTTTATCATAACAGCGTTTTACAAATCTAGCTCCTCTACGCTGCACGCGATCCAATTCGGCAATTAATCTAACTTCGTGAGGATCCCATGTACTTGAAGCAAATTCTAAATGAGGCCTAACCAACGACAGAGAACATTTCTCTTTGACCTTTTCATCACATTTACCCAGTAATCGCCTATTAAATCCCACCTTTTTGTTACCTAGTCCACATATTCCCCATATGTGTATCACCCAGGAGAGGTCGTGGGTGAGGGTAACGCATAAGTATTTTATCGAGTCTACACATTGTATTTCGGTGTTCCCGATGCAGTAAGTGCTCTTTTTCTAACAATGTATGGCTACTCACTTTATTAAGTTTAATTCTAGTTGGCAAGTGTCGCACCAGCATTGAATAGCAAGAAGGTCATCTGACAAAGCTGCTGTGTCCTCAGGATCACGGATATCAGGGCAAACCATTGCATCGTCGGAAAATAAAGGCACCTTACTAGTAACTACTGAATCAATGTCGTAAACGTGAAGTAGGAATAAAAGAGGTCCGATGACACTTCCCTGGGGAACACCTGAAGTAACTTCTACTGCATTTGAGCTAACTCCATCTTTCACTACTCTTTGAATCCGACCATTCAAAAGTCTTTAATCGAACTACGGATATTTTATATATATGCCATACGTTTCTAGCTTGCGAGTAGTTTACTATGAGATACTTTGTCGAAGGGTTTCTTAAAATCTAGAAAAATCGCTTCCTCTGGAATATTGCTTTCTCTCAAAATAAGAATACAATGAATAAAAAGCGCAAGTTGTGTCTCTCACTTTTTCGGAAATCGTGCTGATTTTTCATAAATAACTTCTGATTATCGAGGTGTCTTACGATCGAACTGGCAACTACAGGGACGCACCCAAAAGTGGTAGGACTGATTTTTTTACAAGAATTTTATTGACGATATACTTACATCGACTTAATAATCTTCAAAAGCTCCTTGAGCTGCTACACACTTAGTATAACGTTGCTCCCATTCCCCGTACGCCCGCTGGAAATTTTCTTTGAGGATGCCGTTGATGACCCTCGTCGAAGCCTCTTGAACGGCCTTTATCGAGTCAAAACGCCGTCCCTTGAGCTGTCTTTTCATCATGGGGAAGAAGAAGAACCGGTGGTGCCAGATCGGGAGAATAGGGCGGGTGCGGCAACGTGGCAACGCCGTATTTGGCCAGGAGCTGTCTGACGACGAGCGTGCCACGGCACGAATTTTCGGCACCATCTTGGCGCACACCTTGCGCATGGCCAAATCCTGTGAAATAATGCGTTGGACGTTGGATGCAGGCAGACCCAACTGGTCTGCAATTTATTCACTGGTTAAGCGTCGGTCTGTGTTCAGCAGTCCTCACTCTGTCCACATTCGTGTCGGTTCTTGCCGTCGACGGCCGTCCGGAGCGATGGTCGTCTTCAACGAGCTCCCTACCCTCTTTAAACAACTTGTGCCACTGTGGAACGGCTTAAGGCAGTGTCCCCATAAGCCTGCTTGATCAAATTGAGGGTCTCAGTTGCCGTCTTCCCGAGTTTCGCACAAAACTTCACGGAATAACGTTGCTCTAAATTCAGATTCATTTTGTTTTTCGACGCGGACAAAAACCTTGCTTCACTAAAAACGGTGTCCTCACTCAACGACAGCCCGCAGGCGACTGAGGTTGGTGTCGGTCTGTTGCTAAGAGCCCCCTCCACCTTACCCTGTCAGGCAGACCCCCCCTCCACCGCTCCGTTCGCGCCAGAGAAAATCAGTCCTACCACTTTTTGGGTGCGACCCTGTAGAAATTCCATAACCTTGCAAGAAATGGATGTGAGGGAAATAGGTCTGTAATTAATCGGCTCCTCCGTGTTTAAATATTGGTGATACGTTAGCCGTTTTCCTTTCTTTGTAGACCGCGTTTAAATGCCTGTGCTCCATGGCAAACCGTAGACTCTCTAGAACAGACTCCGCTAAACCACGGATTTACACCGTTATTTTGCACTTGCAACAAGTAACCACGTGTCCGCGAATTAAATGAGAAAATCAGCTCAAATTTAGATGCATGTAAGATTTAGTTTTTCCCGGCACACGATTTCGGTTAAGTCTTTGCAAGTTTTCCACCGGGTGAGTGTAAACTGCCAACGTTTCGATGACTTCGTCATCATCTCAGGGCGTTGGGATACAGCGATTTTTTTGCTAGCGTTGTAACTGTTCAATTGAATATTAAAACTGGCACTGTCCCAATTACTAGCAAGTAGCACACGCAGTTTGAATTCACGTTTGTTCCGACTCTAATATTAAACATGCCGATTCCATTATTAAATATTGCGAAAATTCCGGAAACCCCAGTACTCAACCGAAAAGATTGTTTCATTGGCTAGAGATTATCTAATATAAAAAATAAGGCGTGACATTCACATCACAGGGTAAGGATTCATTCTCTGTTCCAATTTACTAGGAAGATACGTTTTCCGAAAAGTCCACAACCTGTGTGAACCTGACGAAGCCAAGAGACGTTACATGGAATCAAACCCGGGTATCTCTCGGCCCGAGATAAGCCCACTAGTCCATGGCTCTGTACTGCGTAGCCAGCCACAAGTCATCGTACTTTAATCCATAGATCGAACAAATGTTGCTTTCACATATGGCATCTATAAATATAGTGCTCGTGCAACTAAATTTCAGGAAATACAAATTCATAAAACATTATGGAGTATGATTTCTCGAAATTTCTACAATTACAAAAGGACGTTCGTCATATTTCTTCTACGACTTTCTGAAACAATGTTCAGAAGAAAAACGTACAACTATCTGTGTAAACTAAGACTTTAACCGTCAGTTTACTGAGTAAATTACACTAGCTAAATTCAAAACTGAACTTTAAAATGTGTACTAACTGATTTATGGTGTTGCTACAGTTACAATGTTGACATCATCTAATGAACAACCTTATTTATTTATTAAATTGAAATGGTCGGTAATTTTCCTTTTAAGTTAACGCTGGCTTTAAAGAACGACTGAATTTAACAAGACATTGTAAAACCGGGCCAAGAGAAGCAGTGCAATGAAATAAACAGGAATATGACGAATGTAAACACGTGTTATGTTTACATAACATATTAACGGCCTCAAGAACAACAACGGTGAATTCCTGATTTGAAGATTATTTCACATTGTAAAGAATATGATAAATGATTTCATTATATCTAAAAGAGATGTACGATATGATAGGCATATGAAGTGATACAGCAGAACAATAATGTGACTCGAATTGTATGAATTGATTATACTGAATATTATCCTTGGTCATGTAAACGAAAAAGATTCGTCTCATGAAGAACATTCACGTTTTTCATAAGAAAAAATATATTCCAAGTAAAACGCTGGTTAGTACATTTTTCTTACCGTAACAGCTTTACAAAAATTGCGAATTGATTAGAACAATTAATGAAAAACACCATTCATTTACTAAACTATTATAATTATAATACTTACAGTAAAAAAACCATTCCCCACATACTTGTCGTAGAATACTTTGTGGATAATATTATTTAAGGTTAACCAATAGTGGGAGCAACAACAAATGCTCGTGCCAAATCGCAGACTGAGAGATAAATGATGCACTCAAACGTAAAGTCATCTATAACGATTCAAATATATTGAATTCAAAATAAAAGAACATCGTAAACAAAACGCGTGGATGATAAAACCGCACCAAACACCTGAAGCATGCGAAGCAGACAAGTTTTCCGTTGTCTTCACAAGATTCCAATGCAGTCTTACAAAAACCGAAGATATTTGTTCAGAAGAATCCAGAAGGAATATACCCTAATGAAGAAATGCATCTAACAAGCGAGCTTATGGGCATTCAAGCCCATCAGAAGAGTACTGAGAGAAGAAAGCAATGACAGAATGGATTAGGGACTCACCTCAGCTCCTACGGATCTCTCTATCACGGCGTCCACCATCGACCGTGCAAAGGAACTCCTGAATCGTCCAATATCCTCGTCGTCCATGTCAAGCGCCTCCGCTGGCCACTAAACGAGCCGAAACTCTTTTTAAGTCCTCCGAACGTAAACTCCAAACTCCTTTGCGCGCGAAACACATACGTCTCACACTGGATCCACCGCTCGACTGAAGAGGCCACCTGCCTGCGAGGCTTGAGGGGAAGAATTGGCGGAGAGGCGAGTGGAATGAGAAAAATGGAGGGAGGGAGAGCGGTGAGGGAGGGAAAGGAAGCAGGCCCGAAGAAGCGCTCTATGGACGAGGGGGAGAAGAGGGCGAGATCACAGCCCGTGACGATCGACCAGGATTCACTGGTGCGGTTCTCGAAGGAGGATTGGCCACGACACCCACACAAAGAGAGAGGGACCAGTGGATAGAGACAAACGGCTAGGCGAGGCCCGAATTTAGGAGGTTTTCTGTTGATTTAGAGCTCCCGTAAGTGAAAGCCTGACTACACCCGTGGAAAACTGTCGTTTTTGTGGCGATTAACTGACTGGAGGTAGTGTTATCATGTACATGTCAAATTGAATACCTCTATTTTATCTGAAGCATTGAACGAAAAAATTATTCTATTGGCCATTTGTTTAGGTTACTCAAGAAAAATATTTCGTTGTTATGACAGCATTTCATCAATAGACATTTGAAGAACATACTCAATATCTGAGAAATCTAATAGCATTCATATTATTTAATAGCATTGCTGCAGACATTGAAAATGAATGATACCTACTAAATCAAAGAAATCTGTCACTAGAGCGGGTTTTTGGTTGCATGAAGATTCATAGGTAATAATTTAGCATTGCTACAAAGTCAGTTTAAAAAACTGGTATGTTATGTTAAAATCGCGATATTTTCTTTAAGCCAGTAAGGCATATGAATTCTATAAGTGAGGAGGGACCACGAAAAATAAAATGTGACAGAATGCCCATCTCATTAATGTCAATGGGGCATAACTTAGGTTTTTGAAAAATTACTTCAATTGACTAAAATCGTTCATTATTTAGAAAAGAATACCAGTAACTTTCTAAGGAAAATCCTCTCTATGAAAAGTCATTTGTGTCCAACTTCAAGCATTTGCACCCACCCTTATACAAGTGTGCTGGAGGCGGTCGCGGAAAGGGGGAGGCACATGAGGAGAGTCGATGAGAAGCGAAATGAAAGAGAAAATGAGATTAAAAGAGATTACAACGAGTAAAGAGGAATTAAGTCCCATGACAAATATCATATATCAAGAGAGGAGTAGGCTTATCTGTCAGCCAATGATTATAACCATTGGCCGACAGCTAAGCCTACTCCTGAATAATTATTCAGCTTTTTAACCCAACACACCTTGCGTAGGGCCACTCATTTGAGGACTTTTAAAATTACATATTACAAGTTTTACTAGATTTCAAAGGACGTGACTTAATCTATACTAAAGGGGAAATAATTTACTTTGGAATGCCTTATGGTGATTTAAAGCGACTGTCCCCGGGCTTTGGACCGGCACACTGTGCCGGTCCAAAGCCCAGCCTGAAGGATATGACTGCAACTTACAATGAGTACACAGGATGCCATTATTCGTGAGCTTAAGAATTAATCAAGTGCCAACACAGAATTACAGTGCTGCGTGTTTCATGCTTGGTAAATCCATTTTGAAACGCTAAATCGGAAAATATAGCAACATAGAAGCAATTGGGGAGATACGAAAGGAAAACCACCCTCCATTTTCCCTAAAGATGTTCGGTCGTGTTTACATTTCAGACACACCACTATTTGTTTTACAAACAGCAATTTAAAATAACTCATGTCAGAGATCTTTCATTCAGGAGTTGAAAAAATGCGGAGATAGACGTGTGCGTTAATAACCACCGTGAAAGGAATTAATACGTCACACAACTGTTTTCTACTAGTTTATACCCTAAGGGAGTGAGTCCCTTTTGCCGCTTTTGTCCACGTCCTCTGAAATGCTTGTTCCACTACTGCTACAATTGACAAAAAACTAAACTATTGGTTCAAACATATCTTCTTGTATCTAAGACCTCATCCATTTCTTGTCTTGAGCGTATCTTCGATCACACCCACCTACTTATGGCAACTTATGATGAAAGACGCTGTAATAAATTCTCAGGTTAGTTTCATTGACGAAGTAAAAGTCAATCTCGTAATAAAAAAGTAGACCCAGTCCCATGTAAAATACACGAACTGGTATAAGGTGGGCGTTTTCTTTCCTTATATTACTTCAGCACTGGGTATCGGAGAGCTTAGGTTTTGCTGAAGCGTCCTAAGGCATTAATTACCTACTCATAGATTTGATTCCGAAACCTGGAACTCTGTTCACTAGGCTATCACGCCACACAGTGTAATGAAAACTAGGTGTAAGAGAAATGCTCGAAAAATAAACGAAGGTCGAGAAGAACAAATACATTGCATTATTTGACATTTTCACAAAGCTCAAGCAGCTTTGGATAGTTTCATTTTACACGATTAATATCAAACTGAATTGTAAAAAATGTCTAAAGAATTTGGTAAAAATTATGTTTACCAGCAACAGTCAGGAGCTATGAGTTGTGCATTGCGTCAGAGGTTTTACAACCGCTCTATGTGTGCCCTCAACTTTCCCATATATCAAAAGTGTTTCACATTTGAATCCTATCAGTTTGGAATCGATTTTAATCCAATCATTTGCTAGTGCACAAAAATAATCGAACTCATCGTTTATCGCTTGGAAAATACGCGCAACTCGCCCTCGGGTGATTATTTGTGAGAGAGGGGTCTTTACAACCCTAGAATATCACCCATAAGGGTTACAGCTTCATTTATAACACCACCGAAGTTAGAACCCGGCTACATATGTGCGCGCGATTTAGTCTCCGCGGTGCGCACATTGCGAATATGCCCTTTAGTATACCCCTGGTCCTCTACAGGGCATGCAGAAGGTATGTGAACACTTACACTTAGTTGCGACAATATACATTCAAAAATAACTTACTATCCACACATCATTATCTATGTAATTTGTAAACAATCGACTGTTCAGGATAAGCATACCAGAATCTTTGAAACTTAGACAATAATGTGTATCTGCATCTCCGCTTCGGGAATGTTGCTTTACCTCATACGTTTCCACTGCCCAACCAACCAAGTTTACTTCGTTTGCCTTCGCATTTCCATCAACACGTCACCCTGTATGCGAATCGGACCAAATCAGTCCCGTTTTTATATCCTGGTATTTCGGAAGGACTTCTTTAGAGAAGAAGCACCACTGTGACAGAACATAATGGTAACGGATACCCCCGTTAACCCTTTCACCAACCGAGTTCGGTGACCGTCTCCGAGAGGAAATGTCCCATTGGTGTACTGCAGAGGTGCCTAATCTTTTGTCTGACCTGATGGACGAATGGTGGATGCTCCGATTGTAGCATCGCACGTTTCGCTGATCAAGAATTGGGCTAAAACGGTGACCTGAGTAACCCTAAGTTGTATAAATTAAGCAGACCCGATCAACATGATTCTTTTGTGCCAGAGAATATTTGTTAAAGACATAATACTTAACTCAAAATAATTTGTGAAATTGAAGGAGGCCAGCCGAATTATTGACAATCTTTATGTCCTTAAATACAAAACAATTTACTCATTTCAGGTATCTAAAAACTCAAAATTCCCTCAGTGATGGCATCATTCAATGAATATCATTTTCCCCCCATGTTTATACACTTTTAAATGTCTCACCTAGCAATAAAGTGCTTTGCCCCTTTTAAAAAGGGAGTGAAAAACATACTTCTGTAGTTTGTGAAATTCGTACAAAATCAAAAAAACATTAATAAGATTAAAAGATAAAAATATCTATCACTCAAAAGGAGTACTGCTATTAACTATCATCATTTTTATAGGAGATATCCATCATATTTTTGTAGTGAAGGCAGACGGCAGACAGGAAGACCAGAAAAGTACCTATCTAACATATTAGTTACGTTATAAATAGGATAGTTCCAATTATACTTTAAACTTTCAAGCTTCACATTGTAGAATAGTTTGATGTCCATAATAAATGAATTTGTAATTTTCCACAGACTTGATTTCCCAGTACAATGCATTTCACAGACTTGTAGCACCATCAGGTACAAGTTAAACACATAGCCATTGAATATATACCCATCAGACAGAGGAGAGGGAGAAGTTGAAGGTGGGGAGGCGGGCTGAACTCCCCTCCCTTCAACTTCCCCCTCTCCTCTGTCTGATGGGTATTTATTCAACACCTATGTGTGTAACTTGTACCTAATTATGCCATAAGTCAGTGAAATGCATTATACTGTGAAATAAAACCATGGAAAAATACAAACTTATTTAATATGGACAGGATAGTTCCTGTTCATATTATGTAGATACTAAAGGAAAGGTGGGGCAACAGAAAGATTCATGCTAAATTCACTAATAAATTATTCAGAAAACAATAAAACTTAGATATTTTTCAAGATTGTCTTTGGTGAATCTAATTAACATCCAGCTTCACTTATTTACATCAACGTCTAGCATTTTTTCCGTCATTGTCTCTTGGTGAGCTGTTAGGTCAAGTATTATGCATCAACTTCACTGCTACTCTGTTACAACATGCTAAATACACTATTTTTTACCTATCTTACAATTCTTTCCAATCTTTCCCCTTAACTTTTCATCAGATGTCATAAAATTGTTTTTCCATTGTTATATTTAATATTTTGGATTTAAAGAGTAGACTATATTACTTATGTTTTTGCACCAAATAATTATGATCCAAAGGTTTGCTGAGATAACATTGTGGAAGAAAAATATATAAATTACAATCCTCCCTGGAATGTGCTGAATGGGAATGTTATCACGCTAATAACTAGTAGTTTTTAGGGGAGGTAACCGACAGCTGAGGTCATTTGTGCCATTAGGGATGGAGAGGAAAGAATGTAGGGTGGAGAGAAACCCGGCATCAGCATTAGCCTACTCCCAAGGAAAGGCACCAAGGAGTCCAATCCGATGGACTCGCTCAAAGTACCCTCCACAAAGCACCTCAAGTAGGGATTGGGATACCACTGAAAAATATCTGCCACTTATGGGGTTCGAACCCGGACCCTCTGGATGGGAAGCCAGTGCATTAGCCAGCTCACCATCCCGATCCCATTCTAATAACTATTATAACATTTTCTGTCACAGGCTGGAGAAAATTAAGAATGGCAATTACCATGATGAAAATTTAGTGTCAGTATTGTATTAAAATTTTCACTTTCCAATCAGGTCAATTTCTCTAAATTGGTCCCTGTGATGCAATGCTAACTTAGTCAGCTCTTAAGTTAAAGAAATAATCTCAAGGCTTTGCACTCTGGGGCCACAAAGTGATTCACAGTGACACAAATCTAATTTTAAAACACATTTAGAAGGATGACAGAATAGCTTCCTACAACACACTCTTCCATTTGGATTTGATACACAATGACCCTTGTGAGTCACCTAAAGTTAGGGTTTATAGTGATTTTACTCCTATAGCACCCGACTAAAATATTAAAGAAAAAAAATAAGTATACACACACACAAGTTCTCTCTCTCACTTAGGTTTGTGGCACATAGTGACCCTTGTGAGTTACACACACATGGTGAGGTTATAATTTCAGTCACATACAATAAAACCAGGAAGAAAATAATATGCACAAGAGGCATGATGATGGGAGCAGTAAATATGCTATTAAAAAATGGCTTTTCACAATGCATATTTGGAGAATATTAAATGTTGTATTAGGAAGCCCTTGGCAGATTGGCAATGCTCATTCCTTGATTCCATCAAAAACCTGTCTTGACAGGTAGATTACTGTTAAAAATATGTGAAAATATATGCAACACTGCAAACACTACACACTCAAAGTCATTTGAATTTGTAGATATATGCCTTAGCTGAAAGAGTCCTATGCTATATTTTCTTTATAGTGTTTAGAGCAAATAATTTATCTCAGAGTTGGCTCTTTAATAACTTTCAATAGCCAATATAAAAATGATAAAGTTCTAACCTTAGTCAGGAATTATGCGAATAATGAATGAAAATTTCCTTTTAATTCTATATGACAGGTACTAATAATAAAAAAATAGAGCAAGAGTACCAACCTGCAGATGAGGAGAATTCCTTCATTTAGTTTTCTGTTAGGTGTATCATACCTTCCGGAACCTGTGCTCATTGGTTTACAGAATATGTCCTTCAAATTACCATTAATAATTAATTAAAATTGGCAATTTTCCACAAAAATAAATTTTTATTAATATGACCGGTTTCAATGTAACTACATCATCTTCTGGTAACAGTCATTTCTCATTGTCTACTATACATGCTGAAAAGCAAGTGAGGGGAGGGTAATGGAAAATGGGGGAAAGAGGGAGGGGAGGTGGAACATGGGCAACATGGGTGACGAAGCTCCTAGGAGCTTGGCGCCGCACAGAGAATCCACCCTCAACGAGACAACCCTTCCAGCCAGCTACGAGGTTTTTCCGGACTGTGTTAATATTTCCCCCCACCCCTTTCTCCTCACCCGTACCTTTTCTCCCCTCTCATTGTCACCCACATTGCCCTCATTCCACCTCCCCTCCCCTCTCCCCCATTTTCCACTACCCTCCCCTCACTTGCTTTTCAGCATATACAGTAGACAATGAGAAATGACTGTTACCAGAAGATGATGTAGTTACATTGAAACTGGTCGTATTAATAAAAATTTATTCTTGTGGAAAATTGCCAATTTTAATTAATCATGATATTCCACCATATCACGCCTGAAACGGTGCTTTTTACCATTAATAAGTTTGTTTCACTAAGGAAAAATCAACAAACTTTTATTATAGAATGCAATAGACTGAATTGAGAAATAATTTTAGCTACATACAATTTATCTCCCTACAGCAATAACATGCTTTCTCATGGAAGTAAAATGAAAATACTAACATTTATAAGACCAATTAGGTGAAGCGAGTATCATTGAGGATCACACGAAGCTGTGGGAGATGCCGCGACGGTAACCTTTTAATGGAGTCATCCACTATTTGCAAGGATGTTCATCAATTTACAGAGGGTTCTGCTGTCATTAAACAAGCATTCAAAGTTGACTTGATGAGAATGGAATAAGATTTAGACATAACCTGTCACTTTCAAGGGTAATATTTATAGTTATTTTGCAATATCTATAGTTACAAATTCTACAAATCAACAAGGAAAAGAAATATGGGCAAAAATACTTCTTTAAATTTTGATAATATCTACCTAGAAAAATACCTGTAAATAAGCACATTGATTAGAAAATATTATTCATTTTGAGATAAGGAACTTATATTGGTCAGGTAAGCCAAAAATTACCTTTTGTGTAAACTTCACAGCTTTTGACTTGATTTAGAGGAAGGAATTCACATTTTAGAAAAAGATTGCTGTAATTTAAAAATTATTTTGTGGTTTGAGCTGCCACCATAGTATTAGATTTCAATGTTGAAATGAAGTTTGTCTGTTTTAAAACTTTTATTTAAAATAAATACTTATTTTCACATGATTGGCAAAGACATCTATATTAACATAGACTACTTGAGCAAAAAAAATGAGAACAATGTTCACAACACTGGCTCAGAATAACTATTGACACATATTTTAAGACATACAAGATAACACCGAAGAAGAATAATAAAAATATATCACATGGTGTAAGAATTCTCATGACAAAACACACTATAAATGCTTTAGTTCTTAACAATATTAAGGCCAAAGGCTCCTAGGTTTTTTTTATATCCCATCAGAAGGGAACTTAACAGCTTAAAGATAAATACAAAAACTCTCTGGCTGACATGGCACAAATAAAATCTCCTCCTTTTGAAATATTCTTGAATATACTCAAGAATCTTCTCAATATAAAACATTCATAAAAATAGCATATACTGAATGATTTTTGGATTTTTAAATCCTCAAATAAAATTCAGGACTCTTTATGCAGATTTTCCTGATAAGTATCTAATTTAGATATATAAAACAATTTCAGCCAGACACATGAAGCAATAATAAGGAATAAAAAGTGTCTTAATACAGCAAAAAATTAATGTTTTTATCACTATAAAATTTATTAGTTGAACAATACCTGCACTGACAAAAATCAATGAGTCAAAGAGTAAAAATACTTGGAGAAGTGTTAAGGATGATAATAGTTTGACCAGTTTCTTTCATGCTTAATTTTAATTCCATGGGAATGTGAATGATGACATATTTCCTCACTAACCCATGAACAAAAGGCATTTGCAATGCTTATTCATTTTGGTTTTGCCATCAAGAAATATTAAAATGCAATTTAAACAAGTTGAACAAGATTAGGAGGGTTGAAACTACGGATTTCATCAAGGCTCTTGTAAAGCACAGCCAAATTGAGACTTTCAGAAGTTGTCAAAGACCATTATGTAATTAAGATTACAGCAGTTAAACTTTCCTCATGACACTTCTGGCACATTTTTGCATTACCTACCTTACTTTCAGACATTTAAAAATAAATTTTAAGCTACACTGATATTAACAATTTTTCTAGTGTGCTGCAAATATATAATTATATCATGGCACAAATATCAATGACAATTTAGCTTTTTGATAGCATTTGGTAAATAAGATAGACTGTAGTCAGATTGTAATATTTGGTCATTGGCCATGACTGATGACTGACCATTAATGAATGTACTAATCATGTGGCATAGTAAAACAATTAACAAAAATAACAAAAACAACAAAATATTAAAGTAACTTATTACTACATATATGTATGTATATATTAATATTTCTGTGCACATAAAAACAAAATTTCAAAACAAGGGCATCAAACCCAACTACAAAAATGGAAACAATATCACTTCATTGTAGCTTACTGCTTTCATTTCACCTGATTCAGATATATAACTCTCAAACTATCTATTTCCCATGAATAAAATTATTTCAATCAAAAGTAACACCAAAGCAACTTTCACAGCACCTGGGCACATTTAGGACTTATTCTTACAAACGGACACCTTCACCATTACTCTCACAGGCCAAGGAAATTACAGTCAAATGGCTTTTCACACAATACATGCATTTGTTGGGTAAACCCATGAATACACCCCTCTGAGTTTAGTTTTCCAACACTTAACTGTGACATCACATCAAATCACAGTATTTTTGTTTTAATTTAACCCTATCTACAATGACGCCACACCTCTGACTAAGATTAATATTATTAAGACACATCATCTGATTTTTTGAGAGGACATTTTGCTACGGCACATAAAACATGGAACAAATTTGTTTGCTTCTCAATGCATGCATTTGGTAATTAATGCCTCGCGCTATCATTTATATGAGAAGGTAAGCCTCCAAATTTAAAGCAAGGCTTTAGTATTTCATATGTCATTCCAATCAATAAGTGCCTACTTACAGCGATGGAACCCAAATGCTTCACCTTCATTTGGATTATACATAGACAACATTGGGACTCTGGTATTAATAATTCACTCACAGGCTGATTTTACATACAAAAATTGATAAAATGTGTTTTACAATACAAATTTTCAAACGGTTCAGTGACATATGTTAGCATAACTTTATATCTCAACTTGTATTACTGTCTTGCATGTACTTTAAGATCATTGCTTGAAATTGAAGACATGCAGAAAGTCCTTGATTCATTTAAAGTATGCATTCCCATTAAAGACTGATGCTAACTATACAAGCACAAAATGCTGATGTAAACTACGTCCATCAAATTTGATTTTTCAAATACTAATACATTAAATTAGGATATGAAGGCAGTTGCATTTACATGAGTTAAATGATAATCATGTAAAAATTGAAGGTGAATTGTAAAAATATATCTTCTTAAAAAATGATCTTATTACATTTTACAAAATTACCATGTTAATTAGAGCAACTACTTGAGATAAAATTCAGAATATTGGTCTGATGAGATGCTTTAGTGTAATTCTGGGGGTGGGAGGGGATTTGGAAAGAGGCTTGGTAGATTTAAGGAGATCTGATAGGTTGGCGGGCCGTTTGTAGGTAACAGAGGGGCATTTGGGAAGAAGGTTAGACGACATGTTGTGATTTTTGAGGATCGGGTACCGGTCTTTGAGGATGAATTTGAGGAATTGAATGCCAGGGAAGTAGGTGGTGCATATTGAGAGAGGATGGGAGTCAGTGGTTGAGGGAGGCTTGGGGGTGTAGGAATGTTTTAGGATTTTTTTGTTAAGGAGAGAATCTGGGTATCCCTGTTGGAGGAGGGAGTGGTGAAGGTTGTTGAGGTATTTGTTGAGGGATTCGGGATGGTTGCAAATGCGGTGCCTGCGGATAGAGAGGGAGTAAGGGAGGAGCGTTTGGTGTGGTAGGGGTGACAGCTGTTGAAATGAAGTTATTGTTGTTTATTAGTAGGTTTAGTATGTACCGAGGTCAGAAATTTGTTATTAGTTAGGGAAATATTAACATCAAGGAAGGTGATCTGTGAGGATGAGATGTTGGAAGTGAAAGAAAGAGATGATGAATCATTGAGTTGGGAGATGAAGGAATTGAGGGAGTCCATGTTGTGTGGCCAGAGTAGAAAAATGTCATCAATATAACGAAGCCACAGAAGGAGTTTTAGAGGGTAACTGGAAAGGAACTTTGAAAGGGATTGAATCTACTTCCCATGGAACAGCCCTTGATTTGGAGTTAAAAGTTGTAATTGAAAGAAAAAGAGTTACAGGTGAGGATGAAATTAGAAAGGTCAATGAGAAAATCGGTGCTGGGAGTTTGAGGGCTAGGGCGTTTGGAGTGGAAGTGGCGTAGGGAAGCAAGGCCTTCTTCGTGAGGAATGGAGGTGTATAGGGATGTGACATCAATTGTGGCCATAGTGATCTTGGTGTCAGGAGGGAGGAAAATTGAGTGGAACAAATTGAGGAAGTGGTAGGTATCTTTGACATAGGAGGGTAATGAGTGAACTAAAGGTTGGAGGTAGTGGTCGATGAAGGCAGAAATTCTTTCGGTCAGGGAGTTGCGGGAGGAGACTATAGGGCACCCTGGGTTTTTTGGTTGGTGTATCTCGGGGAGGATATAGAAGTGGGGGGTGTTTGGATGGGAAGGTGAAAGGAGGGAGATGTCACTGGGGGATAGGTTTTCATTAGGGCCGTTGTGCAGAGGAAAGCGATAATTTCATCTTGGAATGCGGGGTCAGGGTCAGCCGCATTATGTTTGTAGGAAGAAGTGTCGGCGAGAATCTGTTGGCTTCTTTTAGGTAATCAGTGGTGTTTAGGACTACCACTGTCGAACCCTTGTCAGCGGAGATGATGACCAGTTTAGGATTTTTTATTAGTTTTCTTAACTCAGATTCGTCTGCAGGGGAGTGTTCCTTTAATGTGTTCTTATGTTGTGTGTTGCTGTCTAAGTTTTTTATTTAAAACTTCCGTGTTACTTCGAAGAGATCATCTATATATACACACACACAGGTCTCAGATAGAGACTATGGAGTCTGGTAGGGGAGGTGCAGGGTATGCTGTGAAGAGAATTAAAGATGGCAGCTAAGGGTGGGAATTTTAAAAGATCAGAAAGCCAGTATTTATGCAGATTTGCGAGTTCTCATCTCCATATTGGTGGCCGAATTTGATAGTGATTCTAGAATAGTTAAGGTTGGTAATGGTTAATGGAGAAACACTGGTAATGGTTAATGGGGAAAGGTTATGGGAATTTGCATGTGAAGGGATAGGAAGAGAAGAGAGTGAGGCAGAATTACAGGAGTAGCGGTGATTATTCATTTGAATGGATAAGGGGGTAATGTATTTGCCTATGTAAAATGACGTGCATTGTTTGCATGACAGAAGAAAGATAATGTTCTTCGAGAGATAATTATCATAGGAACAAGGTGAGGGGCAATGAGGGGATGTGGGGAGAGGGGAGCAGATCTAATAAGCAGACATGTTTTACAACGGGGGCAAATAGGGGAAAAATGAGAAAATTTGTTAGGGGGGGCACCAAAGGGGCATTGGGGCAGTAAGGATGAGGTCGTGTCATTATCGTGTAAAATAGGAAAAAGTTCTTAAAGAAAGGTTTTCAGTCTGTGGGATCCGGGGAAACATGTGGTGCAAAGGTTGAGTCCTATGTCAGATGTGGGGTTGTTTTTCTATAGTGTGTGTGGTCAGATGGAGCGGAAGACTTTATTCTGTGGAAACTCTTCTGGGTAACCACGTTTGTGGAGTGCATGGTGTAGATTATGGAGGTATTTGTTGAGAGTGGCTCTGGTGTTGCAAATCCGGGGTCCACGGATAGAGAGAGATAGTTTGGAATTGAGTGTTTGGTGTGAGAAAGAAGACAGCTGGTGAAGTGTAGGTATTGCCGATGGTTAGTGGCTTTGATATGTCTTGGGAAATGAGGCCTTCTTCTGGTTCATATTGGAGGAGGAAAGACTGAATTTCTGTTTGGAAAGTTGGTGAGAGTGGTATAGGTAGATGTATCATTGAGGTCATCAAGGGCTTTGGAAATGTAATAATTGGTTTTAGAATTACTACTGAGGAGCCTTTAGCGGTGGTGGTGACTACATTGTTGGAATTGGACTGTAGGATTTTTAGGACATGGCATTCACTCGTGGAGAGGTTATTTTTAGGTTTGAGAGATTCTATAAAGGATTTGTTGGAAACTTTGAATGGAAGTAGGCATATGAAAATTTCACCAGGGTGGTTACTTGGAAGGGGTTTTGGTTCATGGGTTGAAGCAGGGTAGAATTTTTCAAGTGTGGGAGTGGCGTTAATGTGACCTGAAGGGTTACTTTGTGATTTCCAGAAGGCTATTGAAGGTTTTGACAGAAATTGAGGGTATTGGTGAGTATGTTTATGTGGTTGACTTACAGTGTAGAAGAGAAGGATAGGCCTTTACTTAGAATGGAAATTTCACAGCCAGAAAGGCTGGTATTTGAAAGGTTTACAATGCCATGAGAATTGTCGGGGGGAGAAGAGGTGCTGGGACCCTTCGGTGGTGGCAGGAGCCCGGGAAAAACCGGAGGGCCTTTGTGAGTAGGGGGAGGTTGTAAATGCTGCAGAGGTCAAGCTTGTATTGAAAGAGTCAGGGTGGTTTGAGAGGAGGTGCCAGGAAAGATTGACAATGCGGAAGTCTGAGATCTACTCGGATGAAGGAAATACAGAGATTTGACAACTTTTTAAGAAGACGTTGTCATTTTTATTGGAGGGCACAGGGGGCAGATGAAACTATGGCCTTGAGTTGTGGAATTGGGTGAGCAGCAGCCAAGGAGATTATTTTGAAGAGGGAAAATAAGTTTGATATTGTTGTTCACAAATCCATTGGTATTAGATAAGGATTATGTGGGCATATTCTAAAGATTTTTGGTATGAAAATGCATTAAGCTTGGGATGGATATCTAGAAGAGTAGCAGATAAAGGTAGAGAAATGGCTAGACTGTTGGGAACGATCCCCAAGGACAGGCATGAGGTGAGAAACTCGGAATGGCTGGTGTATTTGGCAAGGCTATATTCATGATGGCGAAAATTCAGGATCCAAAATGAAATGATCCTGAAGAAGGCCTTAGAGAAGGCCAAAAGATCAAACAATCTAAAATGTGACTGTCCTTTTACGTGTTATCTATTTTATTTTTGTTCTATTGTGCCATCCAAATGTTACATATATTTATATATCTGTATGTAAATGTGTTTTGATTGATAATGCTTCTGCAATAATTCATTTAATTTATATTTGAAAACATATGGATGGGACACTTATCAAAGAATATTTGTATATAGTGCACTGTTTATAGTTGGTAGGTTTATCAACTTTAAGTTTTCTGCTGAGGTAGTACATATGTAGGTTGCACGCTATGGTTTCTTCAATCCAAAATTGAATAGGTTTTAAACAATTAGCTATACCAAATTTTATTCTCATTGGAATGACTGGGCACCTTTCTATCATGAAATTTCTGTATGCCATTGTGATTATATGCAAAAGCAGTTGTTCCCATAATAAATATTGTTCCCATCAGAACAATGCCTCTTTTCTGGGGAGAAGAGGTATTTTGCCTACAACAAATGAGTTGGGATAATGCAAATATTATTATGACTGTAAACAAGAAACATGCTGTTTTCTTAAAGCTTCCTTGACCAATATTCACAATGAATTCTCTCTCTCAATCTCCTGCCAAACTCATTACAAAAAAGAATTCAGAATGTACTGAACCATCACACACTAACTTAACTGATATGCTAGCATCATTTAAATAATACAGGTAGAAGACATTTAATGAAGTATATATCAATATTCAAAAAGGATCTTATACATTTGGTTAGCAGCATTATCTGGCTGGCAATGACCTATAGGAAAGCCAACTACTTTTAGTGAAAGGAACTTAATCACCCAAATAGAGCAATACACTACTTATAGCTATCATAACTATGATGGAACTTGAACTGATAGATTTTTCCACCAAAGTTGTTGTGATGTTCTTAGCACAATACATCTAAAGATGCTTTTCAGTCTTGACAAATGTTGGATCTTAGTTAATGACTGATTAATCCACTATTCTAAACCACTACCTCCCTGCATAAAAATAACATAATAAATGTTGACTGCTACAGATTCACTAAAAAAAACAATAGAACAATCTGATCCGAGAAGCCAAGACAAGGTAAAAGTTTACAGAGAATGCATCAGAGTATAAAGAGGTGTATTTGTTAAATTTTCAATAAAATTTTTCTTATAATAAATAAAAAATTACACTACATTTGATGCCTGAGAAATATACAATCCTATACATCTTACATTTGTATTCCTGAGGACCAATTGGTGGATTCACTATTCTTATAAATGTTTACTTTATGGACTGTATGCCTACATAATCATGTGACAACATGCTTTATTACTAGTCCTGTAAGCTGAAGTGGAATAAAATTGTACATGATTCCAAATTTCACTCACCATGTAATATCCTTCTCCTGTCAAACTTCACTTCAAAGAATTATACTGATCAAAAGAGAATAATGCACATATAAGGAATACCATAAAACATGGTGGCAGTGATGTGCAAAATATTTCCAATAAGAAAGAGAAAAGGAAAAAGGTGTAGCAAAAAAGCAAATGAATCAAGGACTTACTGCATTCTATAATACTAAACAATATTAACTATGGTCATATGAGTTATTGCTTCTGCCCATATTTATATAAAAAAAAGACAGGAAAAAAAACCAATGCTGTTTGAACTTGGAAAAATATTTGCTACCCTGTACTAATAATTGTGTATGTATAATGAGTAGGTTGGGGAAAGGTTAGCGGAAATCATTTGAAGAGTGTTCAGGATTTGCCAAACAATGTGATAAAACAAATTAATTCACGCTACTTGTTGCAATTTTAGTTAATCTTTATACAGAAACCACTGGATAATCAATATATTTTAACACAATACCCTATCTAAACTTTAACAATTAATTCATTTTAATAGAAAAAGAAGTTTTCATCATTGGCAAAATTACATTAAACACATGGTGCAAAAAAAATCAGAGTGCATTTGATTTATAATCCTTCAATAAGCTTGTAATTGTGTTGGATATTAAGATTATAAGGATTTGATGAAATGATAATTAAAATAACAGTAGTAGTAGTTCAAGTCTAAATACTATTAAATTCCTCCATTAAGTATCAAAATCAAGTTTTTAAGCTATATGCTTTGTCTAAAGCTGCCACTTAAACAAGACCATCATAAAATGTCACAACCTTTAAACAAAGAGTCTGATTGACAGGCAAGAGTAGAGCTCACTAAGAAATATGCCTATTTGCATATGCAACTCTTCTCATTTGAGGAACAGGCTCAGTTCATTAAACCTTGCTTCCTTTCATTTCTCAGAAAATTCTGTTAGCCACAAAACCACATAGCTTAGGTTTAGTGGAAGTGTCTGATGGCATGACCTGGACTTTAACCCAGGTCATTACAGACAGTAGTCAATCATGTCAGCTACCACTAGTGAAGGGTCAAGTTAGGAATAGCAAAATATTTTGGCATGTATTGTCCCAGCTTTGCAAGAAACTTTTGAAAAATTGACATTAGAGGCCAACAATGAAAATTATTTGGACAAATTACGAGACAAATAGTGAAATATACAGAAGAGTTAGAATGAAACCAATGAAAGTGAGTCTAAGACCCAAATATTTGATTAATGTGATATGAGGGGGACACAAAGGAACAGAAAAAAAACGAATGTCATGGAGCACAATTACTTTCCATATTCACATGGAATATGCACAAATTTTGGAAATCTGAAGGTAAACCTTCAAAATAATGACCCATTCAGGTGCTTTCATGCTGACTCAGCTCATATTCAGGATGGAGCCATTTCCAAATGTTGTACTTTGTAGCGTCATTGTATGATGATCCATAGCTTTTTACTGTCTAACTGACTAACCCGTTTCATGGGATTACACATTTTCCTTTTCAGTAAATAATGCCATAAAATCCTTAAATCACCAGCAGTCTAATTTGGTTAAAAAAATTAAAAGAAATCTCAAAATTGGCAAGAAAATCAAGCAATCACTGGTGTTTCAGATTTTGAAGGGATGTGAGCTATGTTCTGAACTGCATAAAAAATTAGATTAACAGTATGTATGCACCAGCATGCTGGCAAGATACCAAAGTATCCTACAATTTCACACATTATATTCCATGAGTAACTAAACTTTTCATGTCAAAGTGAGATCAACTTATAACTACCCACACAAATTCCCTTAATAATACACGAAGCTTGAATTTATGTTGTTAGTCTACATGGGCAGAAGCAGTAATTTGTAAAAGGGGAAAAATATTTCTAAGGTTAAAAACAATATATTTAGTTATTATAATATCTTATTTCATTGGATTATTTTTCAAATTTTAAAATGAATGTAGACACATGCTTACCAAAGTGCTTCATCTATTGTGCCATTGTCACTCTCTTATACTTAGTTTTATAAAAAGAATTCTGATTGCTGTACTTACGTAGCATTAATCAACTTGGATCAATTGCAATGTACCTTTATTCAACTTTAACGTAAAAAGGGGATAATGAATGTAACAAAAGAAATTGATCCAAATTTCTTAATACATAATAATTTGCACCTTTCACTGATTATGTTATTCCAATGAAAGCCATTAGCATTTGGTAAAATGCTACATGAAAATAGAGGAAAGCTTTCACCGACAAAAATAACAAGACATATTTTTGCCCAAGGTGAAATTAGCCCTTTTTCAAGAAAGCAAAGTGCAATTAAATTCACACGGCATGTCGGAAACTAACACAAGCTAACGATCATTGGGGTACATCCAAAATACTGAATGCAAATGTAAGAGGTGATGAAATGACTGTGCCTTACATCTTTGAATTTAAATATACAAATGCATGCATGCACATGTGATTTACACATTTTAAAGCCACCACTATATATCTTACTTTAGAATATAATACTTATGAAAGATGATCATATTATGGACAATATTTTTCACTTAAGAACTCAAGTTAAAAAAACAGATGGGGAAATGTTCTCATAGTACCAAGATAAAATTACTTTACTTTAAAAAATGAAGTATTTGGTAGAAAAACATCCTTGCAATGACAGTTCTTATTGGTAGATGCCATCTTTCCAAATTTTAAAATATTTTCTCTCCTCAAAATGGCCATTCAAATTTGACTCAGTTTTTACTTACCTCGTATAAAACAGTATTAATTATATAACCAGCCATTACATTCTATGATATTTTCAGCCCCACACATTCATAAAAAATCCAAATTAGACATCTTCCAAAATCTGAAGCTGTAATAGATGACAGGAATACAGAACAAGGCACTTAACTATAACCTCTCAAATACCTCCAAAATTAATATTTCCACAAAAAATAGTATGCAAAGTGGAACTTATCTAAATATCTGTATATCACATGACCTGGGCTTGTTTAACATGGCACCAGCAACTCCAATAAGATTGGGGCAGAAGTATTGCTGCACTAGAAAAAATATGCTTGACCCTCAAAAATTACCCTTAAAATTTGTTGAAAATAATTACTTTATCATTCACATCTTCTCACGATTGAATTAGTACTACTTTTTGTCGAAATCTTTTCTGTGGTATAATTAGTTTTTGAGATGTTTAAGAGATTTCTGTTAAGTACCTCACCCTATAAAATTATGCACACACGTGCACGCGCACACACACACACACACACCACACCAACATATCTGCATACACACCAGCAAACTCACAGATACAACTGCCAACTTGCTCATACATACACACATATGTATGTATTTAAAAAAATATATGTTTGGAAAGCCATTATTCCCTCTGGTGATCACGGATGCATTTAGCTGAATTCATTATGGCCATTTTGTCCCTGAGAAAATTACGAGCACCAGCCTGTTCAGTAACCAATCTACTTTTTGAAAATTGATACTCCAGTCACCTTTTGATGCACCTCACAGATGAACTGGCTTCTATCAACTTTCCATGTCTGGCTCAAGGAATATCTATGACAAATGAAAAACATGAGGCTATCAAAATATGTACACAGTAGCTTCAAAAATGGTTTACAGTTTTAAAAGAAACCAATATTTTTAAGATAATGCAGCTTATGAATGATCAAGATACTTAACTAGCTTTTGAGTTCAATAGTACATATCTGATGGACGCTTTACTAGAGAAATGCCTACAAAGTATTTTCAAGATTTAATGAGTTGGACTTGTGCTAATATGAAAGTCATAAAATGCGAATAAAAATAAATATCCAACAAAGTTCAGGGCCCCCATTGCAAGAAAAGAATCCCTGAATGTCCAAATAGATGATAACAGGTAATGAGATCTGCTGCATATATTCATGTGCATGTAAGCTAATTCATTGCTTACATACACTAAAACAAAATGTACACATCAGTTTACCAAAGATACTTGCCTAGTAGTTACCATGTAAAGGGCACTGAAATACCCAGAGAGATTGTTATTTGGCTTTACTGTTTTAAGTTTCATGACAAGTACAACATAGTGTAATCTGGATAAAACTAACTATATCTAGATTACGCTAGATTTTGAAATTATTTACCTCACTTAAAATAGCCCAGTTGTCACTCTCACTATGGACCTTTAATCGAAGTTCTTGAAGGGGTCCAAAGCTCTTACTAACATTACCTTCAGCAATTCCCATCGAGTCAAATTTGCCTGTAAGAATTAAGAGAAAAATTATAACAATTCTGAATTAAAGTAGTCAGAAACTACAACCATACACAGAATGGAAGTATAAACAACCATATTAGAATTAAACAATCAATTGTTTTGCTACTTGAGATTTGTTCTGTAAGTTAACTTGGCTATCACATAGAAACATCAAAAGAAGACAGTCACAACAAAATAGGTAGAAATATATAGATGGCTATGGTCTAAGGAAAATCACTTAAATAGAATATAGATGTCGTGAATCATAGGAATAAATCTAACTGGAATACAATACTGACACAACAAGTGAAGAAAATAGCTACATGTACCCTCCTGTTTTTCTCTTTTATCATAGGGGAATTGCTCTAAAATGGCTTTCTCTAACACTCTGCCAATATGTGCCTATCAACAAATGAGCCCACCTGCCCATCAGCTAGCCTTGTTTCTTTTTTTTACCTCTGTACAAGTTCTCATTTGCACCAGGGGTAGGTACTGCCAGCCTGCAGAGCACAATCCGACTGTCTAGATTAATAATAATAATAAAACTTTATTTGCTCGAATTGTCATTGGCAACTGTGGATTTTGATGGTTTGAGTTTGCAATTGTAACTTTCAGGAGGCCTAAGTCCCCCAATAATTGTGTTTTTGAGATTGAGTGAGACAACTTATGAGTCCCAAATGTTCTCACTTTTGACACTGTGTCATTTGATGGGAAAGGAGCCTTGTTCTTAGAGATGAGCACGCTATGAGGATGTTCATGACTCTCCTCCAGGAAGGAGAGTGATGAACTAAAAGGAGCTCGAACTATTACTGCGCTAGGCCTCTTTCACTTAAGACACAAGTGTGAAATTCTAAAGGAATGTCCTTATTCATTTGATGACACCAGAGATATCCCAAAAATATGGAGCATGGAGCTGATATCAGTGCTTTAGATGCATGAAACTTGGTTAGAAATATAAGAAAAAGATTGCTACTTCTAATTTATTTTTTTTTTGCTTTATCTATTAACCCTTTGCACTCGAGGCTGTTTCCGTGCCGACCAACCAGCAACTTGAGACGTTTCGTAGCGCTTTTGGCGACTTTACCACCTCTAACATAAAATGATTTCAACGCAAAAGCAAATGTCAATTCCCCAAAAAAACAGTTTACGCCACCATTTCGAGGATTTTTGTAAGAAACATTACATGGCGGCTAATTGATCTGCACGATCAACACTACCCGTATGATTTATATAATTTATTACAACATTAGGCTTCTTGACGGTAACTTCAACACCACCTTGTGAAATTCTTCTCACAGAAGTCATTCCTGCATTTTTCCAATTCGTCAAGCACGCGAGAACCCTGTTGTCTTTCCATGACAAAAAAACTAATGTATTTCCCTAGCGGAATGCTATTGAATGAATGTCGATTTCCTGCTGAATTTTGGTTTTTTGATTTGGTTTGGCAAATACTTCCTATTTGTTAGTGTTGTTCCTGACAAGTGGCATTTCAATTTCAATAACTCTTCAGCTAGGATAAAGCTGGCGTAGTACCAAATTTATTTGAATAAAAGGGTATGTAATTGACATCATTCCGTGACCAGTACTCTTGCAAATTCACGAGCAGCATTGTCCCCATATTTATTGTAATGCCAATAAATGCCCACATTTCTTCGGCAGTCACACTGTGCCAAGTTCGCCATATCGAGAACGGTGATAGCGTCTTGTTCTCTAACTTTTTTCTAATGTAATTATTTGTTTGTGTAAATTCATCAGTAAAAAATAGTTTTAAAAAATCTAACGGTTCTTTCGTGTCTGTGAATATGTGCAGTCCTGCAGGATTGTTGCTCGCAAAAAACGGTATTCTAAGGGGTATTTCTTCTGGACAGGTAATTCATTCAGAACTGTTAGATTGTGGCTTTTATCCAGCATCACTGTCACTTTCTTTGTCCATTATTCTAATTTTTCGCTTTCTTACACCTCTTATTTCATCATTATCATCATCACTGCTCGTGTTCTCTATATCGTCAAGCTCTCTGTGTATAGATGTAATGTCCTCGTTTAGCAACTCTAAATCAAACTCATCATCACTAGGGCTTATTTCATTATTACGTTCCATGGTAATGGGGATCAAAAACTTTTCTAGGCTCTTTGTCACGGCTGTCAGGTTCGAACTGAGATCAAAAATGCAATCCAGTTCATGGTTGCGTACTAATTTCAGATAAGAAAGTATTATCTCCATTCGAAGGAACTAAGGATAAGAAAGTCTTATCTCCATTTGAAGGAATATCATTTCACACTTCATTAGATTATACAAACATAGCGAAGGAACCCACGTCGAAGGAATTAAACGTAAACGACTACGTGCATGAAGTTACCGCAGCGTATGAAGTGGTGAACGACAGTCACCTCTTGAGTTGCGGCATGAAATCATGTGGTGATTGAGACTCACCTCTCGAGTGCAGAGGGTTGAATCTTTAAACTTGGGATGTATTTCTTTGATTTTTTTTAATGAGTGGTTCAAAATCCAAACTTACAAAATTGTTCCAAAAGAGAAATTTTCATAACAAAATGCACATAATTTTGCAGGACTAGTTTTCAGTTTTGCATGTTTACATGCATGTTTGCATGATTACATTTCACAGCTAAACGTAGGCCAGCTATAAAAGCATACCAACTCTGACCCACATCTATGGGATATGGAATCATTGTACACAAATTTTAAAATGAGAATAGTCATTTTTACTTTTCCTTTAAGAATTAAAATGGAAATTTTTAAAAGTATGCATTTGCCTCATGCATTTGATTTTGAAAGATAAACCTTTATAATTCTCTGCTAATGAAAATATTGTACTGATATCTTAACATTCACATAAGGGCAACTGCCACCTTTCCCCCAGATCCAAAATTTGAAAAATCATTCCAGTTACGAGCTACTATGTGCTATATATTTGGTAATATTGTAATGATAAATAGGTAATATGTTTTGCATACCAACAGTAACATAGCCATCATCTTCAAGTGTAGGAATAGCTGCTCCAGAGCTACTTGCAGTGACTATAGATGACAGAGGTAACAGTTCAATGGTTGTATTATAGAATCTGTCTGAGGGATGCTCTGCATTTCCACTACGAAACAGGAACCTAAAGAATGATGAAAATGGCCAATATAAAAGACAATAATATAAAAATAAATATTTATTGCAACAGTACGAATTTGATGCATTCTGAAACACAATGAGGCATCATCTAATTAAAAGAACTGACAAGGAAATTCTTCAAAGCATTACTTATGACTGTATTACTAACAAGGAATGGGGACAAGCTTCTTTATGGTATGGAGTCAACATTTTATATTTATTCAAAATTACAAATAAAAACTATTAGCAGAGATTGTACTTTGATTGTTAATATGTTTCAATTATTAAAACAATAACCACCAAGGATAAGAGAGAAAGGACAGAAAAGAGAAGTTAAGAAAAAAGGAAGCGATAGATAAAAATTAATATCATTATTGATGAGTAATCAGTGAATTTATTTGTCTTGACCTAACACTTCTGGTAGCTCTATAATGAAGACGGCCATGCCTTCCATTTATCATAGGCCCTTATTGAACTGCCACTAAAAAGCAAGCTATCCAATGAAGGTTTGTTGATTATATGGTACTAACGTTAATTTTGTTAGCCAGCATTTCATTCTTTCTTTAGACCATGGTCGAGCTTCACTTGTTTTAGATAGACTCATGAAAACATAGTAACAGAAGGTGTGAAGATTTGCCTATGGCAACTCCTAATTCAAAACCAAATTATCAATAAAGTATAAGAAAAATTAGCAATAAGAATAACTAGGACAGAATTTATTGTTTGCCAAATATTTAAGCCTTTCCAAATTACAATATTCACCCATTTTAATATGCATAAGCTTCTTGAGCCAAATGAAAAATTGCTATCATCATGGATAACATAGATCTCATTTTTAACCTTCTAAGATAATTTTATCCCATCTACTTAAGTGATAAAACATACCTATTGGAGGGAACTTTCATTCTCCCCATCCATGTATCTCTATGTGTATAACTTGCAGGCAAATGAATCTTTCTGGTCAAGGTACAAAGACATTCTACATTATTATTCATATACCCAAGGTGGCTCAGGTTTGAATACAACCAACTATGTACCAACTGTTTTTGTTCACTTCCTAATTAAGATAAATTAAACAATATATTTGTTATCTCTTGAACCTTAGCATGGGATTGCACTACTGATATGTCCAATCATGATTGATATTAATTTATGAACATCATGATATGATACACTTATGGGTAGACTTTTTTCTGACTTCTGTTTCACTCATAGAATATTTAATATCTTTGGAAGTATTTGAAATCATATGATTACATAAAATAAATACTTGTGACTTCAGAATTTTTTCAATATTAACAGATATCATATGATCACAAATAATAGTACTAGTAACTTAGGGGAGGCAACAGCTGAGGTCATTTGTGCCATTAGGGATGCATGGGAAAGGAGGAAGGGTCAAGAGAAACACAGTGTTAGCATTAGCCTACTCTTAAAGGGGCTAAGGGGTCGATAGCTTAACATCCCATCTGATGGATAATGTACTCACTTAAAGTTCTCTCCACAAAGTACCTCAAGTAGTGATCAAGATACCACTGAAAATGATCTGCCATTCCCAGGATTCGAAGCCAGGTAGGAAACCAGTACACTAGCCACCGCACCATCTTAAGCTGATACTCTAAACACAATAATTTTTGCCTAATTTTATTTTAAATTGTTTACCTTCTGCTCACTGTAAAAACTTGCATGTGAAATATGACACCATATCTAGCTGCCTGTGAAACTTTTCAAAAGTTCAAACCTTCTTCAACATGCAATACCAGCAAAAACAATTATGATTTTTGCATATAATTTTGCATAAATATGACCAGGAAAGATCAAGAAAGTTAATTATTAGCTTTCTAAGACCTGGAATACATTAACCCAGTCAATGTTTTTGAGTGCTAGTAATCCATAAAAACCTATGCTAAAAGTAGCAACCTAGAGGAAGAAATATGCAAGAAGTATTTCTGGAAGCCCACTTTTTTCATCATCCCAATCATTATGAAGTACTTTCAAGATACTATATTGAAATTTCTAGGATATCTTGAATAAGTGAATCGATGACACAGCCACCTTAACATATCACATATGCACAAGTCATGTTTCAAGTGCAGTTATTTACTTTAGTATATTTTCTTTTACCAAAACGTTTCATGCACGTTATCTTTTCACAAAAATCACTCATTTAGGTTCATATGCAAAGTAGAGAAAATTTATCACAACAATAAAAAATTGCTCAACCTTTTAAGTTGAACAGGGGGGGTGAATTTGAAGGTTAGTGTGTCCCCTGGTTGAGGAAGGAGGCCCCAGAAGAATGTCTCGCCAGCATAAGCCCTGGCCAGAGTGTAGCGGCGATATGCCTTCATTCGTCCTCCATTAATAGCTGCTGGTGGGTTTTCAGATGCATGTGGGAAGAAGAGTGGAACCTTGCCAAAATGCCTGTCCTGTAAAGAAAACGGGTAACGACTATGACCTGACAATTTATACCAGTAGGGAGGCATAAGACAAAATCCTACAATGGTGACTCTCATATGTAACAATAAAAATACAGCAAAAGGCAAGAACAATTCTACTTAGGCCTCTTAAATGCCGAGTTGGTGATGGTCACACAAACTTCCCAAAACCATTCATATGAATTATTGACTAAATGTACAGCTGGGAGTTCTTCACATGACATTTCTCCAGAGGTAGGCCTAAATATTGCCTGTAGATGTACAAAATTTCTATCATGGCCAAACCAACAATCTGGCTGACAGTTGCAGTACCAAAAAGAACCGCAAGATAAAAGAGGTCTAAATTGAACTTTACATTTCTTTGCCCCACTAAAACACAAAAAAAATTAGTACATGGATAAAATATAACAAGAAATGGGTTCAATTACATCATTTTCAGACAAAGATAGTAAAATAAAAGACTTGATAAGAAATATTGAGTTCTAAACAATGCTTGCACCTTTTCTGGATTGAGAATAATCTTCCAGTAAAATTTTTAGCGCATAATTTACCAACAAAATTAGGGAGGATCTTTCTGGATCAGCCTTATTTTCTCCTTGTAGAAAATTCAAAAATGTCCAATAACATACATCAGACAAGTGTAGAAGAGGTGTGAATGGATAATGGTTATATCAACTCTGGATTCTCATTTTTATGTCATAATTTTTAAATACTACACAAACTAACAACCAATTTTACTCAACCTAGCTCCAAAAACTGTGAACTTAATCCCACACACTAAAATCAGATAGTGGGTACTTGGTATTACAGCTAAATTCCAGATTTGAATGCCTCTATGTTTTGTACCATTCAGAGTTTTACCCTCTGATTCAACAAAAGTTGTTTTAAATTACTTTAGTGTTGTTAAATCATTCCAGGTTCTCATTCAAAATTCCAATTTGACTTTTCAATCAGGAGGGAATATCAAATTAAAACCAAACATGAAAACTGCCAATTCTCTTACTAGATAATTTTCATAAATCTTTTATAATTAGGAGGATCTTTAGTAGGGAATGTAAGTTGAAGAAAAACAGCTGTGCCAAAAAAATGTATAATATGCATACCTTCAACTTCTGAACCTTTCCTTTCAGAGAGGAATGTGTTCCAATGTGCTGAAAGAGAGATGGCTTGTAGTGGACCCATAGTTGCTGTCGAGCCTTCTTGCAAAATTTCTGTAATTAGAATAAATTTATTTTAGAATAATGAGTAAGAAACAGTAATATGGATATAAAATGGAAGTAAAACACCATTACTATGCTATGGCAACCACTCAATACTGAAAGGTGCACCCTATTCATACATTAGACTGGAATTTTAGGTAAACATTTGTGTGGTCAGTGATTAATTGAGCCACCAGTTGCAGGCTTATATACAGTAAAAAGTCTATATTATGGAATTCCATACTTCGAAAATCTTTGTAAATCAAACACTTTTTCCCTTCCTGGCCCCATAAAATTTAAATTGAATGTGAATCACCTCCAGACAGCGGACTTGGTTGACTATGAAACCTCTTAAGTTTGGAGTCTAAATATGAGCCATAACATGAAATTCACCATCTTACAGTGAAATTTATGTAAAAATAATTGCAAATATTCACTTTTGTTTCATCACAATGGCATGATATTGTTGCAGGCATAAGACCCAGTGGAATGATTATACCACAACTGCATTTTCTCTTGTCCACCAAGCCTGTGGGTTTACAAATAGGAGCAGACTACTGCTCATCTCTACAGTAGTGACAAGAACAGCCTCTTTAGCTAAATACAAGAAATATTTCAGTATGAGAGACTAATAATGAATTTTTGGAAACAGAAAAATGAAAGATACCAAAAACTACCAGATCATTACTTCAAATACTCCTATTGTAAAGCACCAGATTATAAGCTATCACTGTTCACAAATTTCTTGGGTTCTTATGAATGGTTAATGTAACTGGCAATGCTAGTGAGTCCAAGCCAGGTTTGTGAGGCTTGATCCAAGGCTAGGACAAATGCTTTCACATTTTTTTGCCTTAATTGTTATAACTTTTAGTCTATGGTGTTAAAAGTAATGACTTCATGAAATACTGCAGTTTTAATAAATAAATTACTTGACAGCACCTTTACTGTGTCGGGGGGAAGGGAGAACTTTGGTCAGAGACCAGCAGGCATTACAGCCAAACTGCCCAAAACAGGAGAGGTGGGTGGTGTCAAGTCAAGCCACTTGATGTTACCGCCACATTAACCGTCCCACAGGATTGTGTGCGGGGATCACACAGAGATTCTGAGTTACTTGAAATATAGGGCAAACCCAGTTAGATAGCTAAAATAAAAGCCACAAAGGTCACCTGAATGCTGAAATTCAATTAACATTTTACTCCAGTACTTCTGGTTCATCAAAGCACCATAATTTTGCACTTTGGCCTATTTCATCTTTAAAGACAAAGAAAATATTTTATTCGTCAAGTCCTAGAATCAATTCAATTCTTAGTGAGCACATGATATTAAATGTTATTTTTGTGTGATTTTAGCTGTCAGAGCATCTTAAAAACCTTTATAGTAATATTACTTGTAACAGATATTCAAATGATTCCACATTATTTCTTCTGCTTTCTGGAATATGCATAACCCATTCTTCTTTTAGTTCTTCTGGTGAGGGGACAAGCTTTTTATTATTTATTTTCATTCACTAAAAAAAGTAAAAATCTAACTTTTGGCAAAAGTCATTACAGTACTTTTCCCACCCGTTTCTAAACATTAATTATGACATTCTAAACAATGGAGTAATTATTAAAGTTGTTGAATACTGACACCATTTTTATTTTTATCGATGTTTTGCCATCAATACATAAAACTACCATGAATGGTTAAATGTAGAAATATAAGTGACTTAATGATTTGTTTGATTCTAATTAACTGAAAAAAGGGCAAACAAGAGCCAACTGCCTACTATCATACATTTATTTACACTTTTCAAAATATTAATTTCAACATTCCTTTATTTTGGAGCCGTAACTGTAC
This sequence comes from Hetaerina titia, assembly GCA_037158775.1. Classification (NCBI taxonomy): domain Eukaryota; kingdom Metazoa; phylum Arthropoda; class Insecta; order Odonata; family Calopterygidae; genus Hetaerina; species Hetaerina titia. The sequence continues at coordinate 91,326,992 of CM073771.1, read as the reverse complement.
TTAGCATCTTTAATTTAATAATAATTTAAAATTACATTGATGTGTTACTGTACAACATGTAATCTCATATTAAGCACATTCTCAGCCATTCAAGAGATCAAAATAAAAACAACAGGCACAACTTATGTTGCTTCAAAATTATACTCTGGTGAGGTTTTGTTTTATGTTGGTAGTTGCCAGGATTTTTATTTTGCAAAGAGTACATTTTTGATTGGTTCAAGCCATTCAATTTGTCAAAATATTGCAGTTTTTGCTGATACTTACACATTGTAATTAATTGAAGACTGTAGATGACTCATTTTTTGTAGAGTAGCTATACTATAACTAGTAACCATATAAAAATCTAAGTCATATGCAATTTAAAGAAAATTGCACAAATTTTATCTTGACAAAATATTCATTCAAAGAATCAAAACTTCCATCATTATGTTCCCCACGAAAGTCTAAGAAAAATGCATTTAGCTACCAATTTTATATATTCTTCTTAAATATATCAGTTTGATTACCTTTTCTGCTTTTTTCTTCTCAAAATTTAGTTTTGCAACTTTTAATTGCTTATCCAACAGTGAGTGTTTATCTGAGTTATTTAAACAATTCCATACTTGAGTATAGTTTTGCAAATGCATCTGAAACAAATATCTACTGCGATCATTAAAGGTTCAGGCACATTACAACCAGATGAAAGTATTAGAGGAAGAGAATTTAACAATAACTACTTAGGGTGTCTAATGAATGATACCATATATTTCCTATAAATTAAAAACAACTCACTCAATTCGCAACAATTTTATAGCATACAGGAATTCATGTTTTCTATATCTTTCTATTCCAATAGTGAGGGGTTTCTACTTGACCCTATGGTTACAATATAAGAAACTTTATATGTTTATAAGATTTTCTGGAAATTAGAGCATAAATCATTCAGTGCTAGTTATCTTAAACAATGCACTCACATCATTCAACTGAAAAAAATGGTCAACAATCAGTACAGTTTTCCCCATGATTGGGTATCTTACTTATGAAATGAAGTTCAATGAGAATTTGTGCCAATGCACTGAATTCCATTGCAATGGAAAAAATGAAGCAACAGCATGATATGTTGAATATTTTAGTATTTCTGTATCATTCCTCTAACTTGAAGAATGGAATTCCAATATATCAATAATGGCACATAACAAGGATCATCATATGATGGTTCTTGGGAAGGTTCATCATTCTAAGATTTAAAATTCAAGTAAATTAGCAATATGAGGCCTAAAAATTGTGGCCACAGTGGTTATTTAATATCATGAATTTTTCAACATTCCATACAAATGGAAATCATAAAAAAGTGTTTAAGTTTTTTGGTCAAGCATATTTACCACTGTCTCAGCCTGCTAATTTATATTTAATAGGTGTGCATGGTTTTGGTTTGTTTTCCATAGGACAATTTCAGCCAAAGAGTTTAGAATTTCCAGAAAAAATTATCACATTTCATCATATGAACATAGAAATTTCGATGAGCAATTATTTTCTTCATTTCGCAATGGATTTTCATCATTTACAGCATAACTCAAAAATTAAAAACCATTTAAATATTCTTTCATTCATGCCCAGAGAAATTTGCAAGCAGAACAAATTTGGCAAAGTATTACAGTGCAGCCATCTTGTGATCCCATAAGAAATCACAGGCACTACGTACCTGGGCTCAATCTAGATTAAGCAGGTATGGATTAGCAAGGATTTAGAGCCCCAGAAAGTTGTTCATTATCTGAGCAATGATAGTAAAAAATATTCTTTCTCATTAAATGGACAAGGTGCTACTCTCATTGTCCTCATGTTTAATGAAAAATTGAGGAGAGACCTGATCCTTATACTACGTAGGTCATTCTACAAGTCTTTAGAAAATCAGGGATGGTAAAAATAGCAGTTTCAGGCTTAACTTTGTGGAATTCCTTCATAGTGACAGTAGAAAAAAAACTTTGCACTTCCACATAAAGACTTTACTTCCACATAAAGACTTTATGTGGAAGTTCAAAGTTTCTTTTTTTACCGTCATCAGAGACGGTGCTCATAGTATCAGAAGTTTCAGCTATATTTATCACCTGGTTTTATTTTCATAGTCACTTGAAGCAACTGACATTTGTTTATTTAGAAAAATGAAAAAAATGAGTTTTATCAATGACTAAACATTTCTATTATGAAGGCTTAAAAGCAAAAGAGATCAAAGCTGAGTTGGATGAAGTTCATGGCAAATCTGCTCCTGTATTTTTACTGTTTACGATTGGTTAAATGGGTTAAAAGTGGCCATACATCCACAAGTAAATGAAAGTGACTTCCCCTGAACTCATTGACTAATTCCAAGATATGGTTTTGTGGTTTGACGAATGGTTTTAAGTGATCTACGAATCAAAGTTTGTGAAGTGAGACCAAAGGCATATCACAAAGTAGTGTTTTCAATTTTGCAAAAATATTGGCATGAAAAAAATCTCGACAAGATGGGTGCCGCATTTGCTTTCAGTGAGGAATACATACAATCGTGTGTCGACTCGGAGATTGGTTTGGTGCTTTTTCGTCGCAATCCAGATGAGTTTCTGCATCGATATATAACTGTGGATGAAACATGGATGCACGGCTACACTCCAGAGACAAAGGAACAATTGAAACAGAGGGTTTCTAAAGGTAATTTGGCTCCAAAAAAGGCAAAGACTGCGAGATTGGCTGATAAGGTAATGGCTACCCATATAAATTATTTACTTGCAAAATGGACAAAAAATAAATGGTGAGTATTATGCATCATTGTTTCACCATTTGAGCAGAGAATTCATGAAAAAATGTCCTCATTTAACAAAGAAAAAATTCTCTTCCATCAAGAAAATGCATGGGTGCATATCTGTGCAGTTTCAATGGTGAAAATGATGAAATTAACATAAAAATTATTACAGCATCCACTATATTCACCAGATTTGACCCCCAGTGACTTATTTATCACCAAACTTGAAAAAATGGCTTGATGGAAAACAATTCATGTCAAATGAAGAGGTGATCATCGCCTTCACAGATGCCTTCCATTATGAGGACCTTTTGAAATCCTACTTTTTGGAAAGCTTACAAAGCTGCAGAAATGCTGGGATATGCATACAGAGTAAAAAGAGAAAAGTAGAATTTATCTACCAAAAATGATTTGTTTTTCTATTTTTTTCCCTAGGGCTTATTGAATGACCCATATATATACATAAACCTAAGTGTATGTAGAATTTATGTTACTCTTTGGCCTCTTCAAAATAAAGGTAAACATAACAAAATAGCAGCAGGGGAGGTTGGATAGATCATAACTCCTTCTGGATAATTGTCATGAGAATTTAACTGGATTTTGCTGCAGTAGCATTGGTTACTGTCTTTAAAAAGTGAAAATTTATTTATTACAAACTGCACTTACCAAACCCAGCACTGAAATCTAATTTTTAAACCCACTGATGACTTTCAGGATGATATATAAATTAAACATGATTATAATTCCTGGTTTTCATGGAATACATGCAACAGTTGAAACATGATTAAGAGGGGAAAAGTGGTGTCAATCCATTTTTCTCTAGATCTTTGCAAATGTCTGTGCATGGGCTCAGTCTTCCCCAGTTCATGCGTAATATGTTTGGTTTTCTTATAAATAAAACTTAATGATTTACCTTAGAAAAGTTATCATTGAGAAATATTTCCAGATTGGTCATTATTAAGAACAACATGAAGATGCAACTACCCCATGTGTAAAGAGCACTTTAGAAAAATATAAACAATACGCACTGGGTCTTTATCCAAACGGCATATCTTTGTATGAATTAGATGCTCCAGGAGCCAATCAACTGGTTTATCGTTGTAAAACATGAGGAAGAACTGGATTAACCAGGGAAGCTCAGCACCCTTGAACATCTTTCCTGCACATAAAAAACACATTTTATATGAGCTTATGTATGATTAGTAGGGATGTCCATTAAAACCATAAAGGCATTGCTGACCTAAGTTTCATTTCCATGACATTGATCTTAATATTTAAAACTAAAAATAACATTCAAATCAACAAACTCAAGAAATACTAGGTGTGGCAATTAAAGAACCGGACTGGTGATGCTACCAGCAAACAGCGAGCATTCCATGGCAGGTTTGAACATGTCAGTGACTGATGATGCTTACCCCACCCTGAGCTTGATGGGTACAGTTGTATGTCACTCCCTCTTGCTGCAGCAATACCCTGTTCAAGTCCTTGCACTAATGTCTCATTGAAAAAATTCAGTGTTAAGGTGGAGGAATGAGTTAACCTCAAGTTTCTTGTGAAACTGGGGAAAACTGCTTGAGAAGGTCATGTTGAAGGAAGTGTACCAAAGTGAATGTTTATTGCACACACTAGTTTTTGAGTGGTTTTAAAGGTTTAAGGAAGAATGTGAAACAACCAAAGATGAACTGCACCCTAAACGACTCTCAATATCAAAAACGGACGACAATATCCAGAAAATTGGTTAATTGATCCATGAAAATTGTCATCCGAGTGTCTTATTGAAATCTTAGGAATTAACAAAGAAAGTGTCTGTCAGATTTTGCATGAATCATTCAACATGCCACAAAGTTAGCACAAAAATTGTGCCAAAACTTCTCACTCCAAAGTAAAAGGAATCGAGAATAAACATTTGTGTTAACCTTTTAAACAACATTGATAATGATCCAGAATTGTCAGATAGAGTGATTACCTGAGATAAATCATGGTTTTTTACCTATGATCCTGAAACAAAGCACCAATCGATGCATTGGAAGAGCCCAAACTAATCATGGCAAAAAAAAGCAAAAATGAGCAACTTAAAATTCAAAGCATTTCAAATTTTTAAAAATGATTATTTTTTTGACAAGCATGAAATTTTCTAAGTTTACTGGGTCCCAGAAGGCCAGATAGTCAGTCAACATCATTACGTCGAGGTTCTGACCACCCTCCGGGAATGAGTAAGGAGACAAAGACTTGATTTGAGGAGGAGTAATTCCTGGATGCTAAACGAAGACAATGCCATGCCATCCCATTCCGTCTTGTCTGTGAAGGAATTGTGAAATATGGCATCACCATATTGGACCACCTACTATACTCACCAGAATTGGCCCCCCTGTGACTTTTTTATATCTTAAGGTCTATTTGGAGCTTAAGGGGACAAGATGAGAGATTGTGGCAGCAAAAGCAAAAACAACAGAGATTCTCACAAGCTGACAGAAGTGGACTACCAGCACTGGTTTGAATAATAGAAAACTCATGTGATTAATCTTCTAATGTAATTGTTGATCAATTCTTTAATGCAAAATGTTTTGTAGCACCAGTCTAGTCATTTAATTCCTACACCATGTAGAAGACATGCAACAAGGTGATGGTTGAGAAGATATGTCAGAAAACATGATTGTATGGTAAACTGTTGCTTGTGGTAGCAAATCAAATCAATTTTACTTATATGTCAGAATGAAATAGCTAATTCTATAGAATAATGACATACTGTTTTGAATTTATTATATTAAATAAATCAACAAAATAAAGTTAAAACAGTGGCAGGTAAAGACTGCTCCATCTATATTGCAGTGTTTTGCTTAATACACACTGATTGATAATTTTGAGATTAGATTGATACCAAAAGAAAGTTTTTAAATCTTAACATAATATTTATTATCTATAATGACTTGGTGATTTATCATGTCAGTGCTTATGTCTTGATTTAGGAGGTTGTGCGGAAAGTTTTCTTGAATGTTGGATGTGATTTTTATCACATTCCATTATTTCAAAGATGACTTAACTAAAAAAATGCATGTATTTAAAAGTTTATATTAATTTAAAATTTCAAGTTTCAAATAAATAAAATATTGATGGCTAAATTGACCATTTAAAAAATTCCAATGCCCCAGAAAACCAAAACTTCAGAACAGAGAGGCTTTACAACTCACTGTTCAAAACAGAAGTGCATTACTGTTCAAACAATCATGATTAGCTATTGGGTGAATGACTCATGACAATCTATTTAGTGCCTTCATTTTCACTTACCTATAAATCCTAACTGGCAGAACTCAATCACAAACCAGGGCTGTCTAGTTGCCAAACGTACAAGGGCAAATTCCTTCATGATTGTGACATAGCCTGGACGGGCAAGCACATCATCCTCCAACTGCACATACAGTCTCCCACGAGGTGAACAGTAAGACATGAGGAATGCAAAATCAAGACTCTGCTTTGCACGCCATGCCACCCTCTCTGGGGGGTCGCCCAGAGTCTCACGAAGGGAGGATGGTGGGGGATAATATGAAGGAGAAGGAGCAACCACTTCCAGCAGACCAGATGTGACCTGTTTTGGGAACCTGGCAAGGAAATATAAATCAATAATATATTCTTAGATTGTTTCAATAATGCAGTTTCTTGATTTTATGTTAATAACTGTCTCAGGTGATGTCATATGATAAAAAAAATGTGAAACTCTGCTCCTATTTATATTGCAACAGACATTAAGTCCTTGTCCTTTCATGTTATCACTACAGTTACCCAAGAATAAAATTAAAGGTTTGATATGCCATTTGTACACACTTCTAATGATTTTTTTGGTATTACGATAATTCACTGAAAATATGACTCAGGATTACTCCTTTGAATTATCTCATTAGATGTACAATTGTCAAACCTAAATGTGGTAACAGAGATGAAAGTAGACAAAAAGTATGTAATTATTACATTGACTTGAGTTTGTGCTGACGTACAGTTTGATTAGAGTTTGTGCTCTTTCTCAGCAGGTAGACTATTCCTTCCTTCAATTAAGATTCTTATTCAGTTATAGAAGGCAAAAACAGTTTCTCTTAAGCATCTATTTAAATATAGTTCCTCAGTATTTACTTTTTATTCATGATCTTAGCCTTTGAATAAAGTTTGAATGTAAACATATTACAAATTCATATTGATTGTAAGTTTTTACAAATATTTAGCATGCGCACACACATTTTCTTGAATATAAATGTGGGTTTATTGATGTTTCTCTTCAATGTTTTTAATATGACGTTACAAACAATTCTTTCATGTGTAAACCACGAAATTATTAGCCTTGAATATCATAGATTCCCAATCTGATTCAGGGAATAGTTATATTGTGGAAATACTTACTGAGTTTCAATGTCCTTGGCCACCTGAAGAACATACTCTCTGTCGGTCTGCAGTAAAGTAGAAAGAGGATCTCTAATTTAGTGATGAAATAACAGATCATCTACCAAATCTCTAGTGGCACAAGGAACCAGAGTTGTGCAAAATGCAGTGGAGTGCCGATTACCCAACATCCCATTATCAGAAGGGTGGATTATCTGGCTAGTCCCAGCAAGAGGCAATTCCTCCTATCCTACCCACTCTCATTTCCTTCTCTCCCATGGTAAAGCTCAATTTGTCTAATGAAATTTGATTGAAGATTGAAACAAGATGGTACATATGGATTGGAAGCTTTTGAAATGCAGGTAAGGAGAAGGATGAAAAAGGTGAAATGGATAAAAAGGAAAACAAATGAAGTAGCAGGGAGCAAATAGTGGGAGAGGAGAGGGGAATGTTTGGAGAAATCCAAAGGAGGGATGAAAGACAGATACATAGTATTTTGATTGGAAAACATTGGTTTTCATTGGGGTGTTAAAATCTATGATAGACGGAACACATTATGCAAACAAACAAGGGGTAGATATAGCATAGGCATGCTGGGTGGAATGATGGGAGGAAGGAATAATATATAATTGAAGCATTTATTGTTGTTTCTGATGTCAGGATGTATTTTGTTAGGCAAAGCAAGTGAATGTATCATTGTGCCATTTTATTGACTATGCCTATCCAAAACCTACCCTAACCAGTAGAATACCAATAATAATAATAAACCTGATGGAAGAATGTTTAAAGCAATTTGAAAAAAAAAATTTAAAAAATGGGTAAGAATAGGCTATTTTTATATCTAATCCATACAGGAACTCATCATAATTTGTAATAATTTCAAGCAATATTGTTGTACAGAATTTTACTGCTAAATGTTACATACACATGCCAAAATTGTTATAAGGAGCACATCCACGCTAAATTATTTTATTTCAGCTGAATTAAAAATTTGTCAACATTTTTTACAAGCCCTCCTACTTTCCCTTATAATGTCAAGTCTTTGCTAGTAATGGATGGCTGCTCTCTTTTTATTTCTAGCCACTTGATCAACCTAATTTATCTGGAAGATGAATCTAAGGTGAATATAGTAAAAATAAAAATGTTACAATAAACCTCACCTCCCACATTTCTTTCTCAGCTGTATTTGGGCATTCACCATTACAAGAAGCTTAGTTATGCCACTGATAAGGCTGTAATTAAGCACCTTAACCAACTGCTGACTTTTGCTGACAATGACAATATCAACTGAAGAGAGCAGAGGATAAAATATATATGGTTAAGATATTAAAAAAAAACCATAAACACAGTAATCAACCCGAAAGTCAGTTTAGTAGGTGATGGTAGAGCTCACTCATGTACCAAGCCCGACGGCGTGTGAATATTCACATATCAGGGTAGGGGGGCCAATTCCTTTCCCTGCGCTGGTTATGGATTCCCAGGAAGATCTGGTAACTGAAAAATCAACTAGCTTGGGTGGAGCTGCAGGTGCCCAGAGTGCCTTGCCTGGGAATTGAACCCGGGACCCTTCAATGGTCAGGAGACCATTAGACCACCGCGACCCACGGTAAAGATATTAGACCACCAAATTTAGACAGAGAAGAGAGGTTTAGATGGAGATAGCTGAGGTTAGGGAATTGAAATCAAATAACACTAGGGATGGATAAGATTCCCTAAGATCTACATAAGGGTTTATGAAAACAAGGAGGTAAGGTTTTTATAGACTAATTTGTAGTATTTATGAAGAAGAAATTAGGCAAGTGTGTTGCATTCTATATCATTAAATGAAGAACACTATGTATTTTTCCACTGCTCTTTATTTTGGTACCACTAGTTTCAATGCTTAGGCATCATCATCATGTAAGACGCCTAAGTGTTAAAACTAGTAGTACCAAAATAAAGAACAGTAGAAAAATACAATGAGTTCTTCATTTAATGAACATGAACTTCCACAAATTTGAGCCAGAAACCATCGAATACATGTTGAATTCTACTTTCATACATTTGCTATATGCATATTCAGTACTAAACCTTTTCTAGTGTAATGATAGTTGTTACTTGTAAGCTTTTAAGGTTCAATGATTGAGTTATGCATTTGATTCTTCCTTTTTTATATATTTGTTAAACAAAAAATACACTTAAAAAGATATTTTTAGGCATATCATCCACAGCATAACTGGATACTTTTTTTTGAAGATTAAGGTGTATTTTTACAAAATGACTGTCAAGATTTTTTTGTTTATGATAAATGTTCATTACAATTTAATCATGTAGGTAATTCATCTCAATTTCTATATATTTTTTTAATTTATTAACCTGGGATTGAATAAATAATTTACCACAAGAAAATGTGGAACATTGGGTTTTGACACACGAACCATGGACATGAATGAATTAGGTTCATAAGTATAGGCACCTCTGTATACTGTTTTCTTATTTACCACTGTGAAACATTGCTGAGTATAAAAATATAAAAAAATTACCTTGAACCAACTGTTAGCTCATAATGTGCAAGGCATTTGCATTTTTAGATGTAGACTTATTGATTATACTACTTGATAGAAACACAAACATAACATTTAGAAGCATACTGATACCATCATCCATGTACATATATAAACTTTATGGGGGAGGGGCCCTGGTGTGCTGCCTCACAAGAACTCATGACATGATTACTCTATCGAATATTGAGCAGAATGGAAATTGACCAAGAACATAGCAAAAGCTCTACATTAAACTACTTCTTGAGGTCTATTCAAAAAGTTCCCGAACTTTTTGAATAGCGCACCTCTGGTTGGTTATTTTTTTATCTGCTTGGAGGCATTGTGTCCGCAGAAACTTCCCAAAGAACCACCTTCAACCACTCAGTTGATATCTTGTTTTGTTGATCAAGTATGGCCGTTTATGTGAAGGGGTATTTGCAGAGTGCCTAATCCCTAGTTTTATTGAATATGTGATTCAACTCTATGCTTGAAAGGTTCCTGTTCAGAAAACTCTACTTGTGTAACTCTTATTATCAACATGATTGAACTACTTCCCAAAGGAAAACTAGCATGGTGCAAGTCTACATGGTGATAGCAAACACTCAAATTGACAATGAATTTTGGTAGTGAAAGATGAGTGCACCAAGATTATGTGAAATTTTGAAAATATGTTTCTTACCTCTCCAATAAAAACCACAATTAAAGCATCATCTTCTTCTTCTTTATTCATCCCCTCGACCAGGTTCTTCAGTGTTGCCAGCAAATAACTTTGAACTTCCCTTTTCACCGTGGGGACTCCTAAAACTACTGAAACTGAATCCATGGGAAGAAATTGGATACAAATGAATAAATAGATATATTAATATGCATTTCATTTTTATTCAAATTCAATTTTTGAGTTCATAACATCTAATCTCATCAATCAATAGCAACCGTGGGAGTAAAATCTGCCTAAGGTGAAATCAGAAGGAACCTCTTGAAGGATCTCAATTGCCGAAAATAAAATTAAAGATATTTGGAAAATTGTAAACAAATCAAAGCCTTCCAAAATGTAGAAGTTGATCTCAAATTGATGGATTCCCACAATAACATTCTTATTAATGGCTTGCATATGGCTTCTGAACTGAAATACTTTTATCTGTTCCAGCAAACGGCTGTAAATCTTACTTATCATGATATGGTCCCACTTATTTCTCATGCCCATAAATCATTATTTTTCTATCAATGTTTTGATGCTGAATTAAGGTACATCATCCATAAACTAGGCAACAAGTTCACCTTGGCCTTAGACGGCATCTGAATCTTACGAGGAGGGTCTCAGAAGTACCCGGTCTGACCTAGAGATGGCAGTAGTTGTTTGAAAAATATCACTGTATTAGAAAGTACGCAATCGATAAAGCATATGTTTCAAGTATGAAGATGCCATATTGTTTAGTATTTGTTTGGCAGCCGTCAATAGTGAACTTTTTCTGTGAATTTGTGCAAATGGAGAAAATTGGTCATCGTTATGTGATGCAATACTTTTATTGGAAAAGCCTCACCCCAACCAATATAAAAGCTGAACAGGATTCTACTATGGGTGAGTCTGCTCCTTCCTTTACAACAGCAAAATATTGCGTAGCAGAGTTTAAACGAGGTCATACAAGCTGTCAAGACAAGCATTGCATTGGTCAACCAAATGAGGGGACGACTCCAGAAAGGGTGAAGAAAATCTACAAAGTGATACTGGATGATTGTCAACTGAAAGTGCACGAGCTAGCAGACATAGTAGGCATTTCAAAAAGTACATCGCATATTAACTGAAAATTTTGACATGAGAAAGCTGTGTGCAAGATGGGTGCTGCGTTTGCTGACACTGGAGCAAAATCAGTGTCGTGAAGATGTTTCAATTGAGTGTTTAGCAAAGTTTCACAGCAACAAAGCAGAATTTTTGCACCGTTTCATAACCATGGATGAAACATGGGTCCATTACTCCACACCTGAGACAACAGAACAATACGTGGGCAGTCCGATAAGTACTTAGCCTACAAAAGAAAAAATGAAAATTTTGGAAAAGTGGCAATTTATTTCTCAACATAGTCTCCTTTTAGCTCGATACACTTGACCCAGCAATGCTCCAACTTCTTTAACCCATCTGAAAAATACGTTTTCTGGAGGTCAGCAAAATAGGCCTCCGTGGCGGCGATAACCTCCTCATTTGACTCAAATTTCTGCCCAGCGAGTGCCTTTTTCAAGTTTGGAAACAAAAAGAAGTCGCACGGGGCCAAATCTGGAGAATATGGTGCGTGGGGCTGCAATTCGTAGCCCAATTCAACCGATTTGGCCGTGGCGAAGGTGGAGGTGTGAGCCGGTGCGTTGTCATGGTGGAAGAGCACTTTTTTCTTCGCCAAATGGGGCCGTTTTTTCTGCAATTCGGCGTCGAATCGGCCCAATAATGCGGCATAGCAGAGCCCTGAGATCGTTTTGCCCTTCTCCAGGTAGTCGATGAAGATCACACCTTGCGAATCCCAGAAATCGGTGGCCATCACCTTTCCGGCCGATAGGAGAGTCTTCGCCTTCTTCGGAGCACGTTCGCCGGGTGAAGTCCACTGTTTAGACTGCTCCTTGGTCTCTGGTGTGTACCAGTGGATCCATGTTTCGTCGATGGTCACGAAACGACACAGTAACTCCTTCGGATTGCGCTTAAACAGCGTCAAACACTGCTTTGAAGTGGTCTCACGGTTGTGCTTGTTGTCCGGGGTGAGCAAACGCGGCACCCATCGCGCCGACAGCTTTCTCATGCCCAAAATTTCATGCAGGATATGACCCACACGGTCTTTTGAGATGCCTTCTGTCTCAGCCATCTGGCGCACCTTGTCTCGGCGGTCTGCCAAAACGAGATCGTGGACTTTGTTCACGTTATCCTCCGTGGTAGCCATTTTCGGGGCACCTGGCCGTGGCTCATCAAAAACCGAAGTGCGACCACGTTCAAACTCATTAAAACAATTATTGACGGTTCGAAGGAGAAGAGTCACCGTACACAACATCCAAGCGCTCTTTGATTTCGCTGCGCGATTTCCCTTCCAAAAACAAGAATCGAATCACCGACCGATATTGCTCTTTTTCCATTTTCCTAGAATCGGCGGACACACCTGCTTCCACACGTGGTCAAAACAAAACTACCAGTCCGATTCGGCTGAAATTTCAACAATAGCCGTCTATAACAATGTCCTACACGATAGTAAATTGTTCTTGCGACAGTGGCGCCATCGGGCTGTGAGGCTAAGTACTTATCGGACTGCCCACGTAAAAACAATGGATTCAAAAGGGAGAACCAGCTCCAATAAAGGTGAAGACCATTTCATCTTGAGACAAGGTCATGACGTCAGTTTTTGGGGATGCACGTGGGATAATTTTCATTGACTCTTGAAAAAGGAAAAACTATCAATGGCGAGTATTATCTGAACTTATAGCAACGTTTGAGCGAGGAGATCAAGCAAAAGTAGCTACATTTGGCTAAGAAAAAAGTGTTGTTTCATCAAGACAATGCACCAGCTCACAAATCCATTATTGCAATGGCAAAAATTTATCAGTTAAAGTTTGAATTACTACCTCATGCACCCAATTAACCCAATTAACCAGATTTAGCCCCCTCGGATTATTTTCTGTTCACTAACTTGTAAAAATGGCTCTGTGGTCAAAGATTTTCCAACCAAGAAGTGTGCATCATTATTTTTAAAAAAATTTGAATATCTGTAAGCATATGTTCTACTCTGTTGATGGATATCTGCAACTATATTTCCCCACACAGGTAAACACTAACTTTAAACAATTGACATTAAAATAATTTTCTTCTATCATATGTTATGGTCTGTGATAGTAATGCATAGGTTGCTATCAACAGGTTTTAACGTGGCCTTGAAGTTTACTGCCGGACACAACTACAAATAATATGTACAAGCTTGAAATCTCATAGTGATAATGATTTCATTGAATATTAAGACATTTACTATGGTGGCTGTGGTTAAACATTAAGACATATGTAAACTTCTAAGTTTACTTGTAAATATGTGGTGGAGTCCACGATTACCTATTTCAAGGACAATGAACTTCCAAGGAAATTTGACTGTAAAATGTCTAAATTTTAAACGCAAGTTTGAAATTAAGTATACTATGATACTTTAACCACAGATTCTAAGAAAGTGGTAATTTCAGTGAATGAGAGCCTCTTAAGCTTTCAGGTTTCACAGAAGGAAAAAATATAGTTTGGTTCCCCATGAATTGGATAAGCGTTTTCTAAAGATACCAATTAAACCCATGTATGCTTTATTTTTATTCTTAAAAAAATTGAGGGGACAAATAACACTATTATGATAGTTTCTTTCTTACTCATAAGGACGACCTCATAGTTACATGACAGAATTAAAATTAACTTACATGGAAAACTTAATTAACTTAAATTGAAAATTTTTACTACATACCTCCAGTTCTACCTCCAGAAAGAGTAAAGGCAGGTCGAAGCGCGAGTGGTTCATCCAATAAATGAGGCAAAAAGTTATAAACAGATGGCAAATGAAGAGGTGCTTGGGATGCTGGGAGGCCATGTCCCGACATATTGATGAGCAATGACTTCAACTGGGGGCTAATGGGTGGCAGCATAGGAATTATGCGACCATCAGATATATTGCCACCAAAATTTACTAAAAAAGTGAAGAAGAATGAAATAATGGCAAAATTAGTACTACCATCATCATCATCAAATATGTTATCAGAGAGATAGTTAAAACAGCATTCAAGAAGGGGTCCCAAATTTTTTTTGGTACATTATAATAAATGAAAAGTTGTACAACTAACTGCTTCAATAACAGAAGTGCATTTTATTTCATCAAACATGACCTTATGGGTTAACTTGGTTTATATATCAGAATGATCTCCTGTTGGAAATCATTTTGTTTGACAAAGCTATCTGAATCTATGTTTACTAAAAAAAGCTATACATCATCATAAATGACGTGTGATGAGTAAGTACTCCAGTCTATGAACTGCATGCTTTTTCATCTTCTTATAAGTCACGTTGTATTATAGGAAAGTATTAAATGGTATTGTTGCTTATTTAATTCAAATTTCAAGAAACTGCAGGAGATGCTGCAACAGTAACTTTTACGGAGTCATCTGCTAATATGCATTGAAATGCTTATTTAACTATCAAATATACACTAAATTAGTACACAAAAGCCAATAATGCATGCTTATTGGTCAAAGTTTACTACACACAGAATACAACTGATGTTTCACTATTTTTCAAATACTGAATACAGTGATCTTTACTTCAATAGCCTCTAAGACCAATTTCAATCATCCATAGAAGGGCTGATACACAGTAACAACTTATCAAACCATAGATTATAATTCAATTTTCCCTGAAATTCCAAAAAAATTAGATTTATGTAACATTATTTTTTAGAGATGTTGCCTCTATGGGGCACATTACTTTCCTATTACATTTATTCTTGATGCAGCTATTATTCACATTTCAGTGTGACTATTACTCACATTTCAGATATTTGCACTTAAGAGGTACTTATGACAACAAAAATTTAAACACACTAGTACAGGGTGCAGCAACATAACTTCCTTTTTTGAAAGCATTTTGCATTTGAAAAAAGGAAGTTATGTTGCCGCACCCTATATTATTAAGTCATCTATAAGTGGCTCAAAAATAAGAGATGGCAAAGTTAGTCAAATACTAGACTTGTTATTAAGAGAAGGATAAAGATTAAACCTAAAGGCATACCCTATGAGGGCAAAAAGCATATGGAATTTAACAAAAATATTGAAAAATTACAATTAAATGAGAAAAATAAGCTAGAGAAAAACACATACACCTACACACAGGTTTGTGGCACACAGTGACCCTTATTAGTTGTATGTTTACCAGCATTCAGGGATTACTGGGATTTCACTCCAACAACATGGGCTTGTTAAGCACACTAAGATATAAAACTAGAGGAAAGGAGAAAACACACAAAATCAATGCAAAAATTAACCCACCAAGGTTTGTGATCAGAAAGTTCAAGATAAGAGCCACCCAATATTGAAAAATGACAACATTTATTTGAATACATCTGATACTTCCTCAAAGTAAAAACTTTCAATGCTGCAGCACTTCAGGAATTCTTATTGCCTTATGGGCATTGACTCAATATGCATCAATGAACCAAATATTTTTCCAGGTTAAGTAAAAAGATGATTCAATATCTGTAGTGGTCATTTTTCATGGCAATACAATTTCCTCTACACACAATATGGTGAAAGTATAAAGGTTATATGACAACACCTGAGAGACTGAAACTTCCTGCGGGTGGAGGTGCGATGGGTGCAGCAAGACCAACAGAGGGCTGAGTTGTTGAGTGTGGTGGTAGTGCAGAGAGGTGCGCTGAGTGTGGAGTTTGGGATGGGTGGGGTTGGTGGCGTGTGGGTGAAAGGGACAGGCTCTGCTTCGGGGACGGACTGGTTGGATGTTTGGGTGAAGATAACAGAACTTGTCCGAGGTAAGCTGTTAATATTTGGACCTCTTCCTGTTGAGTACGATGGAGATACTCCAGGTGCATGAGACGAAGTTGTAACTCAGCCAACTGCTCCACCAAAACCTGCTCGCTGCTTAAATCTGTTGGTGAGAAAAGAAAACTTTCCACAAATAGAAGTCTGTTTTTTTTATCTAATAGCGTCCAGCATTAAAATAGAATAAACTTTTCACTCTGGAAATTGACATCCTGTATCTAGCATAGAGGTTACCTTTCAGAAAATCTTGAGTTGAAGTCACAGTTAATGTTAAGGAATTAGAAAGAAACTTTGTAGATTTCACCAAACTTTAATATGGTATGACCTGTTAAACACATTAGTGATATCATAAGGTATAATTGTTTCGAGGACATAATTCTATTAATATAAATGAAAAGCATAAACTAACAGGAAATGGTGGAGGGGAGGAGATGAGAGAAGGTGAAGGGGTTTTGTAGGGGGAGGACAGTTTTCAACCTTTGTGATCTGAATTCCTTCCCCCAACTCCATAGTTCTAAAGGCTTTCTGTTACATGCACAACCTCCATTGCGTTGTCCTAAGCTCAACACTCTCCCACCAAATTTTTACTACCTACATCCCTCCCTTTCTTCTTACTTGATGCCCCTTTGCCACTCTTCCTGAAACCACAACCAATCCCTCCCCTCCAAACTCGCTTCATCACCCTTTCTTTGTGAGTGTGCATGTATAGACGTGTGTGTGTTTATACATAAATAAATAATTACACACACGTGTATGTATGTATGTATGTGTGTGTATGTATGTATATATTCATTCACAAAGAAATAGATATAAGGAAAGGGGATAGGAACACACATGAAGGACGAACACAGGAGAGGTGGGGAATGCGGATTCAAGCAGACCACGAGTGTAAAAATATTTTCCTTGACCAGGACTTGAACACCGGATCTCTCCACTTGCTGGGCGGATGCTCTAACCACTTGAGCTATCGAGAAAATCTAATTCACCATGAATTCTGTGATTTTTTAAAGCGCCCAAGTGCTCTGATTACTTGGCCAAGAGATGGCGTTAGGGAGCTGTTACACACACCAAAGGAGAAATAGACAACACACAAACAAGAGGAAAGGACAGTTGAGGTTAGCAATCATACAACATCACAAAGGATAGGAACAGTGCATTTCACGGGACACATAGCCAGAAGAAGAGACGAGCCATATTGGCCAAATACACATTCAAACATGAAATCCATACGGCGAACAAATATCCATTCACATAGAAATAGATATAAGGAAAGGGGATAAGAATACACATGAAGGACGAACACAGGAGAGGTGGGGATTGCGGATTCAAGCAGACCACGAGTGTAAAAATATTTTCCTCGACCGGGACTTGAACACCGGATCTCTCCACTTGCCAGGTGGATGCTCTAACCACTTGAGCTTGAGAAAATATAATTCCCACTGAGATCTGCAATGTTATATACATATAAAAATATATACATACATACACACATACACACACATATATATAGTATGTATAAATATATTTATTTATATATTTATATGTATATAAATATCATATAAAACTGAGACAGCAATACACAATAGGAGAACACATAAAAGGAACACTCACACGTTATTTATTGACAATTACAACGGAATTGTGCTTCGTTTCTTTCAGAAGATTTGTTAGGACTGGGTTTATATGTACACTGGTATAGATTTTGAAAACAAAGAAACACAAAAGCAAGGGCACTCATATGTAGTTTTGATGTTTTGACGGCACAACCGTCATCATCATAAGTGATTTCCCTTTCCTTGTGTTTCTCTGTTTTACAAATCTATATCAGTGATAACACAAAATCCTGCCATAAAACACAGTAATCAACCCGAAGGTCGGTTTAGTAGGTGATGGTAGAGCTCACCCATGTACCAAGCCCGACGGCGTGTGAATATTCACACATCAGGGTAGGGGGGCCAGTTCCTTTCCCTGTGCCGGTTGTGGTTTCCCAGGAAGATCTGGTACCCGAAAAATCAACTAGCTTGGGTGGAGCTGCAGGTGCCCAGAGTGCCTTGCCCGGGAATCAAACCCGGGACTCTCCGGTCAGTAGTCCAACGCTCTACCCACTGGACCACCGCGACCCACTAATCCTGCCATTTGGTGAACAATTTTTCATACACAAGGAAATAGGTACAAGGAAAAGGGATAGAAACGTATATAAAGGACGAACACAGGAGAGGTGGGGAAGGCACTCACAAGAGGAAGGAGGCCATATATATATGGCCTCCGAGTACATATACATGAAACAATGGAGGTGAGGAAACCCAGGTGTCCCCTTGTGTTAAGTGGGGTTGTGGGAGAGAGAGGTGTTAACAGTTCTGTGACTTTTTCGCATTTATGAATTATTTGCATGAGTCTAAATTTGTGTAGATTTTTTATGTTTAAATTTGAAACATTCCATCCAAGAGATTCAGGCTGAGTGAATTGGGACTACTATATTTTGGCTTCTGAAAAATTTTATTACATCAGAATAATAACTAAAATCTTATGATGGCTAAAATTCTTTATGAATCTCCTAACAATAAATTTCAGAAAGTAGTTACCTAAAATATGTATGATTGTATTAATTTGAAATATTACTTCTGAGCATCAGGCCAAGATATTCTTGAAAAAACTTTTTTTTTACTTCATCAGACCTTATGGTATATCAGGTTTTGCATCCAGCTGGAGCCAACCCTGAGTTATCCAGCTGGATGTAACCAACTAAGTCAAGCCTGGAACAGGGCTTGCCATCATTAGAGTTATTTTTGGAACTGGAAATGGGGTGGAGCCATGGCACTGATAAAATAAGAAGCTACTTATGTGGGCAGATTTCCCACTTTTGAGAGGATGATTTGGAATTATTTAAGAAACTATATTTTCTACATCGCCCATGGCTGACGCAAGAAAAATGTTATTTATAAAAGGGATCACTAACTATGACAACAATTTTGCAATATAAGATAAAAGTTTACCAGTTACTTTGTTTGAGAGCTGACTGAATGAGATAAGAATTGCCAATTACTATCACCAATATGATGTTAAAGTAGAAGTACAACCTTACCATTCATGTTAAAGTTGGCACTCGGTAAAATACATTTTAATAGTAAACGAAAACATGACAGCAAAGAAAATTTGGAGAAAAGTCGACGAAGTATTTAATTAATGTACACTATATGCTAGTTTCATTCTGACAGAAAGGCAAATGTCATTGAAGAGCTCTATTAGTAGCTCCTACGACTTTACTAGCTCTAACCACAAAGTAACACACGGAATATAGCTCATTCACTTTAAACACACCTTTGATTGCCATCACTGAGTCGCTAGCGTAAAATATAAAATATTTTTCATAAAACATGAAATACCTGGACTAGAAAATAAAATGAGTACACTGCACGGGACCAGAATGATCAGGAATAGCAGAAGCAGCCCATGACGACGGAATCGTAGTGGAACCATTGGAGGTAAGTACCACCCGATGAACGCCATGTAGATAGTCCACCATACACCTTTATTCTAGAGAGAACATCAAAATATCTTACACTGTTCAGATATGGGACACACTCAATGTTTAAAAATATACGCCCTCGTTCACTTTCTGAGGAGTTAATAACTCACGTGAGATGGACAGTTGCGATCAATCGAGTAACCTTAGGGCTACCTACATCGTTTTAGCCAAAGACTGTACATACTAATTTTTTAATTGCTCAGGGAAAACACACCTGAACACGATCGCTAATTAAACGACATGAAAATAGCCCAACGTTCAGGATATTTAACTCCCCTTTTCACGGTATTGCCAACGTAAGAATTTCATTGAGTACCACATTTTGGAAGATCTATATTAAACATTTCAATCTTCAATCTAGGGACACTACGCAAGATAACCTATTACAAATGAAAATCTTAGTTGACGTATTATATACCACGTTATGCATTTGCCAATAATCTCCCCCCTCAGTCGCCATTATTCTATTTCTTCTAATATTTCCCGTAGTTATCGTTCTTTCCAATGGAGATAATTAGCAAAAGGTATGTACCTCTCGCCTACAAAACAGGGAAGCAAATTACTCCAAAGGTTTCCAATGATACTATGCACTGGCATTTTAACGCACGATCGTGAATCAAACGAACGAGATGATAAAACCAAATTTCATTTGTCAGAAACGGTACAAAATAAAGGGAAGACGGTAGACTCTCTTTTCCGCGACATTACCCCTACGTACCTGGCGAGCACAGATGATGTCTCCCCCCCCCCCCCATATTAAGAAGTAGAGGTTTTAATGTTCTCAGTCTGGATTTTCCTCCTCCCTTTGATTTTCTCTGGACTCCTGCTGGCTTCCCCTCAATGTCCGTTTGCTGCAGGGATGTTGTACGGATGGGACAAACATCCGCAGGTAACAACGAGCCGTCTTTAAGAATAGACGCGCGATATAAAGGGCCGACTAGATACCAATTGATAGTTTCTTCTTAATCTCCCGGGACGCACTTGAGTCAATTTTAATCTCATTCTGTGATTGTGCTCATAATAATAATAAGCGGTCTTCCACTTGTACCAGAATTTTGACCGTGATTGTTTAAGGAGCCACGTCACCATTTGAGATGCCTCGAGAGATAACATACGCAGTGAATTAGAATCTATGACAGGAAAGGTCATAAGCGAGAAGGCCCATCTCAAATTATTTTAGGAATCTTTCTCCTGTATTTAAGAGGCATATCAACGCAAATGTGCATTATGAAACTTACCGCAAGTCACCCAGAGGATATTGCCAGGACTAAGGTAAAGTAAGTAGGTACTACTTTTTCTTCTGCGCCCAGTCATGTGTTCTCCATTTCAAAATGCCTCATACGAATTACATCTACGGTGTATTTACAAGCCTCATCGGGCGGTGTGTCATATCTCGATTGGCGATTACGAACGAGTTTGGGCGGAATTAGGTGGCAATTATGAACCGCTTGCCACTATCGTAGTTTCTCCGTCGGTGGTACGATCCGAAATAACTCACCGTCTACAAAGATTAAGAACTAGTGTTTGGGTGTATGATTAGACGACCAGTTGCCATGCCTTCTTAAACTCCGCCAGGCTATATTGTAGATATTTGCTGGAAAGTAGCAATGTTAGTTCTTCGAAAAACCTCGTAAGAAGTGTGCCGAACGGCTCTACTTTATTAATAATATTTAATAAATAATTTTTATAATTGATACCAATTATTTTATGGAGCATATTTTTTATTTAATTTAAATGCTTAAATCTTCAATTTTTGATTGCAAATACTTCAATTTCAATCGCATTCGTCCTTTGAGCAATCAATTAAATGGTGGACAGACCAAGACGTTTTTAAGAATAATTCAATAAGGAGATTTATGCATGTGGAATGCAAGTAACTACGTAATTTAGAATACATTTTAAAGGGTTTTGAAACATTTTTTCTATGAGTGATCTGATAGGTATTCCTAGGTGCACCATAATGAGGTGCCTAATCTAACTTTTTAACATTCTTTACAATCATCAAATATTTTAATTCATTATCAGACCATTTAAGTACACAGTGCAATACCATCTTGTTGAAATTAAAAAGAAGTACTTGTTTATTTTGTTCTCATCGAGCCAATGATTGTAGGCACTAAACAAAAATTAACATTTATATGGGTAACAACCTTATTTTATATTATAACCAAGAGCATTTCTTGTAGATGGATTTTTTAATATAGTTAGGGGTTTATTGATATAAATACCAAATATTGACAGTCAAAGAGCATTATTGTGGTAAGCTAAGTTTCATGTTACATACAGGATGCTATCAGATTGTAACAAAACATATTTTATGAAAAGGTACAAATTTTATGTATGTTATTGTTCGTCTTTTGATATCTCATGGATTAAATTCTACTATCTCATGCATTTCCATAAGGGAACCTATATCCCTTGCCATCAGTACAATCTCATCAGCATGAACCTGGGCAGACTTATATACTTTCTCTTCTAATCTTAGTTCCTTTATCATGTCATGTAGTGCCAAATTAATAAAACTGCAAAAGTAGAATCCCATTGTTGCACACCAGATGATTCCTTAAAGGCTCTACAAGTGTTTCCTACAATAAAGGCCTTTGCCTGGGATTCTTCTATAGTCATTTCTACCAGTTTTATTATTTTCTTTGGTACTCCAAAATCCTATATGCATTCAACGTCATTTTCCTGTTAATGCTTTAAATACACACTGGAAGTCAATAAACGATATATATATATATATATATATATATAGGCCAGTATTATATACATAATATTTCTCCATAGACTGACTAATTACAAAGATTTGATCTGTTGTACATCTGCCTGGTCTAAAGTCATATTGGCACTCACCAAGAAGTTCTGCAACATATATGCTTCATCTCTTCTGTAGTATATAAATAGTAGTAATAGTAATAGACCTAGTAAATAGTTATTGCACTGCACTTTATCTCCCTTATTATAAATAGGACAT
Organism: Hetaerina titia; assembly: GCA_037158775.1. Lineage (NCBI taxonomy): Eukaryota > Metazoa > Arthropoda > Insecta > Odonata > Calopterygidae > Hetaerina > Hetaerina titia. The sequence continues at coordinate 91,304,313 of CM073771.1, read as the reverse complement.
ATATTACCTGTCCTCCATTCCTCTCTCTCCCATATTTCACAAACCAGTCCATGCATGTTCCTAGTTAACTCATTTCCTCCACACTTCAGCAGTTCACCTCTGATATGACCCTCCCCTGGTGCTCTTCCATTTCTCTATTGTGAACTCTACCTCCTATAAGGATGGTTTATCGACTTCTGCATCTACACTCACACTGGTACCTTACTCTCTTTTCACATTCAACAGTTCTATTAAATACTCAGGTCAACTTCCCAAAACTTCCTCCGCAGAAATTAGCTTTCCAGTCTCATCTTTACGTGCACTGGTCCTTTGATGAAAACTCCTTTGTCATCATTTTACCTGATATAACTTCCTGCTTTCATTCTGGTTTTCCAGTTCGTCAATATTTTTCATGCGGCTCTTTAAATCTTACATATTTTACCTTCTTTCATGACATTCTGTTCACTATTCTTCTATTTTCCTTGTACTTCTCACTACTTTGCCATGTCAGCACATTACCTAATCCCAGCTGGCATAACATTTTTCCATTTTCATGTGTTTCACCATATAGTGTGTTTCCTGGCTATATTTTGCATGAAAACTTCTCTATGTTTACATTAAAGTCTCCAAGGAATTTAATGCATTTAGGCATCTTGCTACATTCTTCTCTTCATCATTGGTAGCCTCTGTGGGTACATAAGCTGAGACAATAGATATGTTTAAATTGTCCTTTGGGTCTTATTTACACATTCTATCTCTCAGTGGCTCAAACCCAAGGCAGCTAGTCTGTCATTTTAGCCCTGATAATAAAACCTCTTCCACATCCAGTTCTTCTTTCAGAACCACTGTAAAACATACAGTATCTCCACTTACCCATCCTTCCATTACCACCCCTCCTTACCAACTGCAATGCCACGAAAGCCATACCATACCTCAGTATCTCCTTGGCAACATCTGTTATTCCCTGCCTGCAGCATAGTTCTTTTGCTCCAGGCTGCTAAAGTCAAAAATGAATTGTATTTAAGTCCATTAGTATTGGCCAGATTCATCATAAATAGATACTTTCCTGGTCCAAGGCTTCTCTAAAGTTTTCCTAACAATAGATTTTCATTAGGTGGAAGTGTTAGCCTTAATATAACCAACCTTCAATCTGGAGGATCAGGGGTCACCCTTTGTCTGGTTCCTCCCCTTTGACCTGCCTGGCTTAGGTAACCCTGCATGGAACTCAAATTCCTGCCAGCATGGCTGTCAACAACATAACTCCCCACCACAATAAGGTGGTGACACATTGGGGAGGGTCAATTCTATATGCATACATAATTATACCGATACATAAATTCATACCACCACATTCATAAAACATTTTAATGTAAAAACACACATATATGCCTATTTTCAGGTGACAACTTCAAGTTGAACTAAAAAAAATAACTTTTTAAGCCTAATAATAATTAAACAGGAGCATTAAAAGGCATTTTGCAAGATCCAGAAATAAGAAAAACATCCAATTATAAAAATGGACATTTAAAAGTTGATGAATAATAATAATAATTTAGGACAGGTTAATGCTAATTATTAAATGGTTAATTCCATCAGTTTTGTAGTAGAACACCTTTGCAAGCTTGTTTAAAGGACAATGACATGGTGTGTACATTAATGCTATTTGTAGTTCATTATATTGTCTCATCATTCTATTATTTGCACTGTAGGTGGAGTAATTTACTTTACAAAATTTAACACATGAGTACTTATGTTCTCTCCTGATAACTTATGGCACATTGATACAATGCAAAGCTTGTGTAACAATGCTACCAATAGCCTCTCTCCCAAGGAGTAAGGCCATTCATTAATTTTTATCAATTGCATTCTCATCATACATGGTACATCAATAAAATAACCACTAAGTCTTCATTATTCTAATTTTAGGATTTTTTAAAACTTGCACAAACACATTCCCAACTTTTGTTGCAAAGTGCTGCCATCATCATGTTGAGGTCTGAAACTTTCCAGACGAGCATCAAGGATCAGCCAATTTCATGCATTGTTCTCATTTTTCAATGACTTTCCTTTTAATGGTTATTTTTACTCTCTAACAGTTGTCTTCTTGTGACTTTTTCTTTGATGATATTTTTACAAGGGTTGCACAAATAAATCAAATCACAAATTATATCTGAACCCAAGTTTGAAAAAATGTGTGACCACTGGCGACATTAATATTTTAATATAAGAATTACTTCATACAAACTGATGCAACAGGTACAAAAAAAATGAGAAGCGAAAATGCAAAATGTGGCTCAGCAAGCAGGTCATTAAAAGAAATATTAATACTTGTTATGCAAATTACTCATTGCATGAGGTGGTCCCATATGCACACACATAAATGTAGTATGTGTGTGCATTTGGAGTAAGGCCTCCATCGACCCGTGCTTTCAAATCACATATCAAGGCGTCCATACATCCAAATGCACATGCAGCAAATGAATCTATTACGCTAATCAAAGCAGTAAGTCAGTTTCATCTTTTATTAAATATTTATTCAATATCCAAATATTCAATTTTGGAATTTTTAAATACACAGCATGGGTACATTTTTTTTTTATTCTTTCCTTGAGTAGACATTTCTTCATGCAAGGCAGCAAGTTCTTTAATGGCTCCTGGAAAAAAAGGGTTTGAAATGCTGATAAAGACCACTCATCAAATTGGTATTTTTATTATTCATATTTGTCATGATATGATATCATACCTCTCCACAAGTTACCACTATATTTTATGTGAGCCCTGTGACAGTCCCCGGAAAAAGCATACCATAAAAATACAGATGGAAGATTGAACACTCTGGGAGAAAGTTTACTCCAATCAACTTCAGAGGAACATTCAACATTCATTTTTTCCAACCTTAAAAACAAGAACACACTATTATTCATGAACAGAGAAACTGAATGAAACATGAGTTGGCAAAAATATACAGTTAGCCATTGGTAGATACCTCAATTATAGTCATAGATACCAGACTGTAAAAGGTTTTAAGCTGATATGAAACCTCCAACTACTCTTTTGGAGATATATAATATAAAAATATTTCCATGTGAAAGGATATTTGTGCGGCATATGGCAGGATTTCGTGTTTGAATATATATATATATGTATATATATATACATATATATATATACATATATATATATTTATTTATATACCCTTGCTATATTATATACCCTTCTCCATTCTTCTTTACACACACATTTCAAAAGCCTCCTAGTTTGTTCCTCCCAAACATTGTTCTGCCTTACATCTATCCTCCTGCTTCAGCGACCACGTTTCTGTGCCGTATATAGCTACGCTCCATATCAGAGTTTTTACAAGTCTTTTCTTAACCTCCCTACTCAACGTCCCCATCATTAACTCCCTCCTCCTTGTGAAAGCCTCCTTGCTTAGCACAATTCTTCTCCTTACGCCTCTACTACTTTGACCGTATTGGTCCGAAACACTTCTGAGATATGTAAACTGTTCTACCTGCTCTATTTTTTCCCCTTCTATTTTAATGTTTAGCTTAGCCTTTTTCTTTCTGGAAAATCGCATAACCTTTGTTTTATTAATATTGATATCCCATATTTATCGCACTGAACCTCCAATTCACTCAGCAATGCTTGCAACCCCTTGGCTGACTGAGCAACTAATGCTTGGTCATCAGCAAACCTAACCGATTTTATGAATTCCCCTCTGACTTTCATTTCTACTTCCAGTTCTTCCCATGCCTCTTTAATCATTTCCTCCACATATACATTGAACAGCACTGGGGACAATGGGCAACCCTGCCTTACACCTCTTCCTAACACTGCCCATCCGGACTCTCCATTCCCCCTTCGCACCTGCGCAGTCTGAGACATGTACAGGTTGATATCAGTCATATCAGTCTCCTGTCCCTCCATTCCATTCCTATTTTCTGCTGTACACGCATTAGTTTTTCCCAATTCATTCTACCAAATGCTTTTTTGAAATCTACGAAACAGGCAAATACGTCCTGATTGTATTCTATATTCCTCTCGATTAGTGATCTCATTACTTCAATGGCATCATGCATACCTCTCCCCTTCCTAAACCCAAACTGATCATCCCCTAAGTAATCATTTGCCTTACTCTCGATCCTTTTGTTGATGATCCTGAGAATAACTTTCGCTGCATGGGATATCAAGCTTATTGTTCTGTAGTCCTCACATGATGTAGCCTTTACCTTTTTCGGAATAGGAACTAACACTGATTTCACAAAATCTTCCGGCCAGATTCCTTCCTCATAGATACTACGAATCAGTCCATATAGTCTTCTTCTCACATTTTCCTAAACATTTCAACAGTTCCACAGGAATGTGGTCTACCCCCACGGCCTTATTTGCTTTCATCTCCTTTAATGCCCTTTCTATTTCATCATCGAGTATGTCTGGACCTAAGCTATCTTCTTCTACGTCATGCTCCTTTTCCATGTCTAACCTTGTCAGCCTAAGTTCTTTACCATACAGTGTTTCTATATATTCCTTCCATCTCTCTTGGATTTTTTCTGTTTCAACTCTTATCTTACCCCACTTATCTTTAACTGGATGAAGTTTTCTCGGGTCTTCCACCGGGTCAGGGGTTCCATGTTGGCCGACGTTTCGATGCCCGACTCGTGCATCGTCCTCAGGGTTGATGATTGCCACTCTGTTTTTGGCCGTCTTATATACCTGCGCTCTCGGGTTCAGGTGACTTCTGATTGGTCGCCGGGTCGTTGTGCTCTGTGCCTTTCTCTTTTTACCTCCATTAGCACGGGTTTCCATGTGTTGCTGAGAGAATAACCGGAATCCCTATTGAAATTCCGCTCTGCCAAATTAAAATGGCAGAGCGGAATTTCAATAGGGATTCCGGTTATTCTCTCAGCAACACATGGAAACCCGTGCTAATGGAGGTAAAAAGAGAAAGGCACAGAGCACAACGACCCGGCGACCAATCAGAAGTCACCTGAACCCGAGAGCGCAGGTATATAAGACGGCCAAAAACAGAGTGGCAATCATCAACCCTGAGGACGATGCACGAGTCGGGCATCGAAACGTCGGCCAACATGGAACCCCTGACCCGGTGGAAGACCCGAGAAAACTTCATTCAGCAAATACGCCGGGAAAGCACCAGATCTTACTTATCTTTAACTGTTAGCACAGATCTTGCCTTCTTACTTTCCGATAATAACTTAACCTTGCTGTATAGAGCACCAATTTCACCCTTCTTCTGTAAACTTTCCATATCCTCGCATTGCGTTTTCCACCATTCTTCTTTTGCTTTATTTGTGGCCCTTCTCAATATATTGTTTAACTCTTTGTACTTCATTTTGCCTAACTCTGTGTATACATTTTTCCATCTTCTTCTCTCATCCATCTTTGCAATCATCTCATCCGTGACCCATGGTTTCCTTATTCTTTTCCCGTTAATGGTTCCTATAGTGTCTTTTGCTGCTTCCGATATCCCTTGCTTGGTACATTCCTATTTTTCTTCGATAGTACTCAGCTCTTTACCATCATCCAACATTTTCTCTACAGCCTGCTGATACTCCTTCCTTGTTAATCCATATATATATAACAAAAACAAAGTCGTAAATCACCAAAGTCGTATTACACCATTTATAACTCGAGAACGGCTGTACTGATTTTCATGATGTTTGGATACATGGATTTGGATAGTTAAATTATAACACGGATGTACACACACACTCGCTCATTCACTCAATCACTCGGGTGTTTTCGAAAACAAGGACCTTTGAGACTCACCAGTATGCACACGTTCAGGTTTACCAGGATTCCTCCTATGCCAGGGACCTCTCAATCTCACAGAAATAACAAAACGAAAAATAAGGGACTTCCGTAAACACGCAATCACTCAGGTGTATCGAACCTTTGTGAATCACACACTCTCACTCATTCAGGGTTTACAAGGATTCCTCCTATGTCAGGGACCCGTCAATCAAACAAACAAAACATAAGGAACTAAAATCGGGGTTGGTAAGTGCCTAGAGAAAACCTTTTCTTTGAAGAGAGTGACTGTTATTTCTTAAGACACCCTAGTAATCGAGTGGTTGTAAGTTTGTTTTATTATTTATATTATTTATTTTGCCTTTTGTGTGTGATTGAGGTAAATGAGGGGTCACTGTTTCTCAAACACACCCGAGTGACTTAGTGTGTATTCCCCATTTCTCCCCTTACTTGTATTTTTTTAATTTAACCTTCTCTATCTCCCCCTTTTTTTTCTTATCACTTAGTGCCAATCAAGTTTATGGTCTCAGCCTTTTTTGTTAACATGCAAATTGAATATGACATTACCAAACAAAGTACTTACTCTTGAATTATTTTGGCCTGTACAACAAGCTTTGGCACAGGTTTCTCCAGAGCCATATATCCACTGAGATATCTCGTCCAATATTTTCTACATGATTCACCGCTGACATTCAGTCTACGGCCAACTTTTTTCCAGTCGATTTCCTTCCCTTTTAACTGCTCATATGACTTTGAATGAGTAGCCTTTAAAATGGCTTTGAAGAGTTCTGTTTTTTCCTCAAGTGAACTGAATGCTTTTGCTGCAACAGAGGGGGTTTACCATTATGAAATAAGGTCAGTGAGTACAAACAATATGAAACTGCCTAGTGATAATGGACCACTAAATAAATGTGCCACTCCACTTGAGCATTCCCAGCCAGAGAGATTTCCCAATCCCTTTGTCTACCAATGGGTTAATTTCTATCATATAACTCAAATTATTTCACCTTCAGATATGGAAGAGTAACAATTCATTTGCTTTGAATTTACATCACACCTGAATTTGTAATTTATGTTTGGATTCAAAAAGTTTTATTTTAACATTATTCATCATGGAACAATTCCACAACATTACCCCTGAATTGACTAATTATTCATAGCCAAATATTAATTAGTAAAAGACTGTTCTGATGAGAATTATTTCATTGGTGAATACCAAATTTAAAAAATATGATCACAGAAAGGAAAAGTTGAAGTTCTTATATAATGTTCATTTTATTTATTCACCAAGACCAAAGATAAAAGTCACATGCCAATGTAATCCATTTTTATTTTCATACAAAAAAATGATTTTCAATAAATATTAAAAAAATAATAAAATTTACCAATACATAGCAATCAACATGTGAGGAATAAAATCAGAGGTGCAAAATGTGTTACCTCTTAGTTGCATTCAAGGAACTTGAATTAATCACAAAACTAAAGGCTTAATCACAAGCAAATGAATTTTGTACACACTTCTTACATTCCTCAGTACATATTTCCTTGTGTATTCTCAAATATATTTCAGAATCTATGGTATGATCTTGAATATATTATAGTATTACAGCAAACTGTCCCTTGTGATTGATATTGTTTTTAAATGAATGCTTCACTCACTCTTAAAACACAGTAATGTGAGTAATATGTGAATTTAAAGCAAATGAATTACTACTTTTATGTATCTGGAGGTTGGAAGAAATTGAGTTTGAACAAGTACAACATAAATGAACTTCAAAAGTACACTGCCAAATCACAAGAATAATTATTAACTTGTAAAATATTATATTTTACCATTGTAAAATAACCTGATGAAATAAATACATAAAAAGGGAAGTCAGTACCAAATAAACAGATTCTTTTGCAAACGGAAAGCAGTTGCCCCAACGAAGGCAAATTTATTCACAGATTTATTTAAGCAATAAGATGAATTTCTGTATCAATGAAAGCCATAATATGAGGGTAGTTAGAAAAATTCTTGGCATCACCACCAGATGTTAGTGCTAGCACAACAAGCTTCCCGTGTAGTAATAGGTAATTCTTCATAAGTAAAAGAAGAAACACATGAGTGCTCTGGGAAGAGATTTGTGGCATGGACGCCTATCTGTTGTTGTTCCATCTTGTAATTTGTGAAGATGGAAAAAATTGAAATTCAAACAGTGATTAAATACTTCATAACGAAGTATGAAAGCATAAGAAAATACGTGCTAACTTTCAGAATACTATTGGCGGACTTTATTCCTTATTCCTATACAACTGTTGCCAAGTGGACAAACAAGTTCAAGTTTGGTCGGCCAAAATGTGCCACTACCCCAGAAATTACTATAAAATGGTGATGAAGGATCGCCGACTGAAAGTGCAAGAAATCAATGAAGCTGTAGGGATGTCATCTGAGTGGGAAATCAAATATTAACAGTGGAATTAGATATGAGAAAATTATCTGCTAGATGGGTGTAGTAGCCCTTGATGCAGTATCACAAATGTATTAGAATGGAAATTTTCAAACAATGTTTGACCTATTTTAAGAGCAACCAAAAAGATTTTTTGCACTGGTTTGTGACCACAAATGAAACTTGGGTCCACTACTATACCCCAGAGACAAAACAGCAGTCAAAGCAGTGGAAACATGTTGATTCATCACCACCAAAGAAAGCAAATGCAAATACGTTTGGCCGGCAAGGTGATGGCTTCAGTTTTCCGGGATGCAAAAGGGATTCTGCTGATAGGGTATCTTTCCACTGGTCAAACAATTACTGGACAATACTACACTAACCTACTGGACCAACTACTGCATAAGATACATAAAAGGCCAGGTTTTGCAAGGAAGAAAGTAATCTTTCATCAAGACAATCCATGCCCACAAATGCGTGTTGTTGACATGAAAATACATGAATTTCACATCTCTTTCCCAAGCTCAAAATTTTCCTCGGTGGACAGAGATTCTCTTCAAACAAAGAACTAACAACCGAAGTAGATGGCTATTTTGCAGGCTTGAAGGAATCTAATTTTCAAGATGCGATCAAGACTGGAATGATTTTTACACTCTGAAACTGTTGCATCAATTACACATACTAGTGGATTACTCCATCAAAAAGTTACTGTCCCAATACCTCCCGCAGTTTCTTGGAATGGGATTAAGACATTGGAACATTGCTGGATCAAGTGCATTAGTGTACAGGGAGACTGAATTTAAAAATAAAAACGTTTCACCAACGTAAGTCGCTTATTTCCATTCTATTCCAAGAACTTTTTTTCTGATTACCCTCGTATGATGACCCTAATGCAAGATTTTGTATGCCAAATGTCTTGATCAATTGAATAACATACTTGATAATGCTAATTAAATGAAACTATTTCTTTTGCGTAACTACAAAATGAATGAAAGTACAATTAGGAAGGGTGGATGGCTCAAAATAACACTTGCAATTTCTTTGCAGTAGACTTAATCTACTCTTTCCAACCGACACATTTGACTTAAAATCTTCAATTTATACTATACAGAGAAGAAGCCAGTGGCAAAATGCAATGAAGTACGTTAATGGAAGAATGGTAATTTTACTTTGATAGCCAAGATCCTGGGCCAAGGGCTGTTATCAGACATTTACTCTTCACATATATAAAATCCAGTAGCCTTAATACAAAGAATAATTTAATCTACAGATTGTGTTTATCATTTAGAACTCATGGATATCAATGGATGAACAAAGGCAATTTTTTGCATTGAACCTGGGATGCCTAATATTGAGATTACATTTTCTTCATAGACAAGGTCAAAGAGGTCTATTAATTCTGAAACTTTCGGAAAAATGGGCATTGTTTATCATCTTCTCATCTATCATATCTATACTTCCTAAATAATAAATAAATTCTTTTCAAACACTGGCAGGAATAAAATAAGATATTACAATTTATCAAGTAGGTTTACAATGACTCTCCAAATTCAAAAATGAAGATTCTGCAGAGAGAGCTACAGGATTTATAGTAGGCTACAAAAGAAACCAGGAGATCACTTATCACATGTCATCTTGAGTTCATGGAAATCTTAGCTGCTGCACAAAATACCATGATTGGCAGTCTTGACAATCATGAGAAAACCAACGAAAGCTGGGTAGTCATCAAATTGCATGCATGCAAGAAGGGAGATAGCAAAGAGATCTCTATAATGCAAGGGGGAGCTATCCATTTCTATGAAGTAAAGGAGGTGGAGTTTAGATGCAGCTAGTGGCAACTAAAGAATATACCATGACCATCTATCATAAGTGACAATAGAAAAGCTGCATCAGCCCTGTGGCCACTCTATTTTCAGGAATGTCTTGGTTGGGCAAGGGTACATGGAAATAATAAAATATAATGAGGAATCGCTTCAGTATCATGAATAATTTGAGGGAACTGTATTGAAAACTGTACCAATTTACAGCAACTTGAAGGAATACAAAGAACATTGGTGTTTTTTTAAAGCTGTCATCTCTTTGAACAAGTTGCATGTCTGCATTAATTGTAATTTTACTTACAGTTACATGAACCTCGAAGAATATACCAAGTGTACAACAAAATTCAAATTCTGAACACTGTACAATATACATGATGATGCTTTCTTGTATAATTAATTGTTGCTTTGAGGCATTTCATAGAAAACTCATTCTAGTTTTTCAATGAATAAAACAGACTTTGGACCCCTATCAACATTGGAAGTTACTATTTCTAAAAGTTAGTCCAGAAAGAAAATTTAATGAGGTTACCTTTCACAGAACTGGAAATTAATGTTGCACTCCTAGAAAGGTCAGGAGTACTTTTATGTAATACTGATTTTATAGCAACAAACTTCCTCCCATAAAGCTTAACGTGCTTCTCAAATACATTCATCATTTTTTCAGGCAGTCTGAAATAAAACTTTTAATCAATTAAAATAATCATACATATAATACCTGATGAGCACTTTGAAATAGATTTGAAAATTAAAAAATAACTGAACACTCCACAAAAAAATTCCAGTTAATTTTCATCAAGAGCATGTGTCTCACTCCTACTTGACTGGCTAAAAAGCAGTATGATTTTGCCTGTAAATTACTTATTAAAAAAAGGTGTTGTCTTGAAATTTTCCAGACAAAGTTTTGGGTCTCTGATTATGGAAGCCAGTTTTTCAAATTAGCCCAATGACGTCAAAGGGGAGAAAGAGGAGGGGGCTGAAAATGCACTTAACCTTTATGCCACAGTCTGCTGTGGGAAGCTTACGAGAAAATGACCCATTGCTATCTTAAAATGCAGATGATTTCTTGCATTCATGATTAATATTGCTTTCAGTAATTAATTGCATTTTAGACTGTGACACTGAGGTTATTAGTTACAATCATGCAATGGAACTAATAACAAACCACAATATCCTGAAGTCATTTTTTCCTATTTAAGTTCTAAATACGGCATTTACTCATGCATTTTCATGCCTACCAATTTTCCTCCAGCAAGATGTCAAGGGAACATTTAAAAAAATTGTATGCATCAATTATGAAACAAAAAATCATATTTTGCTATTATTTGTGTTCATTATCACCCTAGCTAATCAGTTTAATTGGGATAACTTTCCAATCTGACAGATCCAATAAATTTTAATTTAAGGAATGATGTTATTTCTCTGCAAAAGAAATTATAGGTGGTTGGATGAAAGTTGTTGTTCTTGAAAATAAACTAGCATTTTTTTCATACTGTTTTCCCACCTTGTATACATGTACTAAAGCCCCATTTTCTGAATTTCACAATGCATAAACAAAATGTCCCTCCCATGGACTACAACATTGACATGGTGGAAGGGCTTGTGCTCTATCTATATCATTGTTTATATGAGGATAGGCTGAAAACTAATGCACACATGCTTGTAGACCACAAACAAAATGACCTTCAGAAGCACTCCTGGTGGCATGTGGAAGTAACATTCCCCCACAACATGCATGCGCAGGTTTGAGGTCGTTTCATTCACCCAGTGAAATTTGAGAAATAGAAGTATGGAGACATATTCTGGTGCTAAGTCAACGCGAGTTAAATAGCGTGCTGTTATTGAATTTCTGCCTTCACCTCATCATCTGAGGTGTAATGATTACCCTTGAGGTCTCTTTTGAGTTGAGGAAAAAAATAAAAATTGCAAGGCACAAGATCGGGCGAATAAGGAGGGTTTTGTTTGTTCTTGTCTGTGAGACAGCGTGATACCCATTGTGCACAGATTTTATGGTAACCCAATTGTTCAATAATGAAGCGGACACATTCCTTGAATATTCCAATATGGTTTGTGATATCCTTTTGAATCGAATCTTTGATGAGTTTTTGATGTTTATCGTCTGTGGCAGTGATCAGATGTCTACTGCGTGTTCCATCAACAATGATGGCTTTCCAGGTCAGCAACCATGAAATTTCACTACTCATCAATTTACGATAGACCTATCAACAGCATCGCCACCATAAACAGTCTTTAAATGACGATGTATCTCAGTAACAAACTCACACACAATCATGAAAGTTGAGGGGGAATGTTACTTCCACATGCCACCAGGAGCGCTTCTGAAGGTCATTTTGTTGTGGTCTACAAGCACATGTGAATTAAGTTTTCAGCCTACCCTCATATGTGTGTGTGTATGTGTATATATATATACACACACACACACACACACACACACACACACACACACACACACACACACACACACACACACACACACACACACACACACACACACACACACACACACACACACACACACACACACACACACACACACACACACACACACACACACACACACACACACACACACACACACACACACACACACACACACACACACACACACACACACACACACACACACACACACACACACACACACACACACACACACACACACACACACACACACACACACACACACACACACACACACACACACACACACACACACACCACACACACACACACACACACACACACACACACACACACACACACACACACACACACACACACACACACACACACACACACACACACACACACACACACACACACACACACACACACACACACACACACACACACACACACACACACACACACACACACACACACACACACACACACACACACACACACACACACCACACACACACACACACACACACACACACACACACACACACACACACACACACACACACACACACACACACACACACACACACACACACACACACACACACACACACACACACACACACACACACACACACACACACACACACACACACACACACACACACACACACACACACACACACACACACACACACCCACACACACACACACACACACACACACACACACACACACACACACCACACACACACACACACACACACACACACACACACACACACACACACACACACACACACACACACACACACACACACACACACACACACACACACACACACACACACACACACACACACACACACACACACACACACACACACACACACACACACACACACACACACACACACACACACACACACACACACACACACACACACACACACACACACACACACACACCACACACACACACACACACACACACACACACACACACACACACACACACACACACACACACACACACACACACACACACACACACACACACACACACACACACACACACACACACACACACACACACACACACACACACACACACACACACACACACACACACACACACACACACACACACACACACACACACACACACACACACACACACACACACACACACACACACACACACACACACACACACACACACACACACACACACACACACACACACACACACACACACACACACACACACACACACACACACACACACACACACACACACACACACACACACACACACACACACACACACACACACACACACACACACACACACACACACACACACACACACACACACACACACACACACACACACACACACACACACACACACACACACACACACACACACACACACACACACACACACACACACACACACACACACACACACACACACACACACACACACACACACACACACACACACACACACACACACACACACACACACACACACACACACACACACACACACACACACACACACACACACACACACACACACACACACACACACACACACACACACACACACACACACACACACACACACACACACACACACACACACACACACACACACACACACACACACAACACACACACACACACACACACACACACACACACACACACACACACACACACACACACACACACACACACACACACACACACACACACACACACACACACACACACACACACACACACACACACACACACACACACACACACACACACACACACACACACACACACACACACACACACACACACACACACACACACACACACACACACACACACACACACACACACACACACACACACACACACACACACACACACACACACACACACACAC